>OY735214.1:6648167-6698167 GCA_963457665.1 Thysanoteuthis rhombus
CCAAGTCATTTTGAGCCTGATTCTCTGATGCACACGTTGCATGGTTCTCAGTTTGAGGTTCAGTCTCTTGGTTAGGTTCCAGGTTCTAACTCCACGAGTGGCGATCAGGTGTATGCATTGGTTTTATACCCTTTTCCTAAGAATTCATGAGATTTTATAGTTCTGGAATATGGAGCTTGTTCCACCGAAAGCTTACTATTCTAGAACGATATTTCGCTGGATTTCTCCTTTTGGGGATTCCATTGAGATTTGTTGTGCTAAGTGGATGTAATGGTCTACTTTTCCAGATTCTTGCTTCGGATTTTGATTGTTATGAGTTTATTTTCAACGTCTTGTTGTAAATGAACTTTTTTTTGTTGAAGTTCATGTGAAGGTCAACTTTCTTGCTTTCTTCATTCTGTTCGTCTAGCATTAGTAACAAGTTTTCTGCCAAAAGGACTACGTTGCCAGCAATTTTCATTACTTCCTGCAATTGGAAATAACGTCAAACTTTTCCGAACGCAGAAATATGCTCAATTTCCAGATGATCTGCAGGTGGCCTACCTGTTGACAACGCGAAAGGGCGAGCAGAGTTCGATCTCTGAGTGAGGCAATGCATGTTTACGTTGAACTCTGATCCCAAAACTAAAGAATCGAACCTCAATTACAGAGCTGGATTCCGGCTTCGATTTAGTAGTTACTGCGGCTTATCATCCGGCCATCAGTTGGGACTACTTTGGTGAGGCCAAGAGGGTATTCTGATGATATGGACTCAAAGGATATCTGTACGCTTTAGTCAGGCTTCTGCCCTGTAGATCCCTCATAATTACCGTGACTATGTCTACCAAATTAGAAGGAAACCTTGTTCTTGAGTTTCTACGCAAAAGTCTGATGACTACATGATAGCCATCCCTAGCTATCTTCTATTGTTGAGCAAGCCATACTATTTTTTTCTATACTCCAGATCACCATCATCTCTGCCAACGTAGGTGTAGAAGTATATGTATATAACCGTGTCTGTCCGTTTGAATGTTATTTTGTCCACTCAATATCTCCTTAAGTGTTTGCGCATGCGTGTGATGTGTTAAAAGACCAGAAGAACTATCCGAGAGCTTGTTTATTGAAACAATCTTTTTTTGCACATAAGCACTTCAACCTTTAGTTGGTCCTGACGGGATTTGGAAATGAAAAACAAAATGCAGATGTACTTTGAAAAAACAAATACATAAAAAAGAAATAGATAGATAAAAGTGTGTAATTTTTTTTCAAGTGTAATAATTCTTATGAGTAACAAATTTGGAAGTATAAATCCCATCTGACTGTTTGCAATCAATAACGTCTTGTTTTTCTCTTTAATGTCTGACTTCTGAACAATAACAATCTTTGTTTGTTTGTTTGGTGTTTTTTGCGTGTTTTTTTAACCGCAAAACATTACAATTGCCGCCAAAACAAAACAGAAAATTTGTCTTCTCCCCGGAGCAGCTGATATTTGAGAAAGTTGTGGATGATGAAGAGAAATGAAAAAATAAACTTTATTTCTAGAAAAAGAGAGACCCACCCGATTATTTTTCCAATTTTTTGTAAACCCATAAAGAGAACGAGGCCTTGTATGAATACTATCTATCTAAGCTTAATCGTATATATCTCAAACCGTTTGCACTTGTTGTCAAACGTCGAATGAGAAAAATGTATACAATTTTACAACTAACAATGTTTTGTAGGGGAAGGGGTGATGCGTTGTTATTGCTTCTTTTCAATTCGATATATCCTCTAGCGAAAAACAATATATCTTTGTGCCAAAGTTCAACTTATTTTAGGATAAACGAAGTTGTGTAAGGTGTTGTATGTGTATGTGCAGTTGAATTGAGTGACTTTTATCAAGAAAATTTCATGTGTGTATGAAGTGTATGTAAGTGTGCGTTGTTCTAATGTATTATTGATGAGGGTGAAATATAATAAAACAAAGTGCCAGTTTCTACAATATACTTTAACACATTTACCAGAAGCGAATAAAGTATGGTTTGACCACAATCAATATTATCCACTCGAATAGTACAATGGTTAACATATCTCCCTTACACGGAAAAATCTCCAGTATAGGCAAAGTGTGTGTAAATTTTCTCAATCAGCTCAGATTGGCCCTCAGTGGCAAATGTAGACCGCACTACGTTGTGTGATTAGAATGTCGGTAAACAATTGAAAGTCCAAAATCAACCGTTGTTGCATACGCTCTTTGCAGTCCCGATTTTTCATCAGATGCCGTTGTTGAAGATGCTGTGGGTCAGAAATTAACTGATAGAGCAATAAGAAATAAAGTGGATACTTCCTTAAGAAATAATGTGCATCTCTAAATAGTGACCATATTGAGAGGTACACTAGTAATTTTGGTAGAAATGAATGAACCTTTTAGATACCAGTTTCATTATTACCTCAGATCAAAAACTTGTTTACGTAGGATCGGTTACATTATTTATCAATCACCCCTCGTATATATGATGTATGATTATCATCAGTCATTTTGAATGCAAAGGTGACATAGTACGATACATAACTCAATGCTGTCTAAAAACCGACTGAGTAACTCCTCAGAAGAATGTATACTCACACATGCTATTTGAGGTTTCAGATTGGTTACCAAGTCAACCCAAATAGCTGCGCAACGGGTTTTGAAGATGTTGAAAATAGCTGGACTCAGACTTACTAACCTTAGCTGTGTACGTCGTGCTTGTAAAATACACAGTATCTCCGATGCAGGCGACATTTTCCCATAATTAGAGCTTCATGATTTCCTGACAGTTGCAACCTTTCCCTCTCGATTTCCGGGGTAGGGGCGATTTGGACAGTGTCAATCTCTCCAGCAATCAGACAGATGCGAAAGAGTTGGCCAAATCCCAAACCTTCTAAATCTATTTAGCCAGTGATGATAAGACTGTCAAAAATCAACGATTACCATCGGCATCTGTCCGATTGTTGCCAGGGATGTCAGCAACTCTAGGAGGTCGAGAAAAAGCCCAAAGATTTGGAAAGCATAATTCCAATTACCTTCTTATTTATGTTTCAGATTGCATGAACATATTTTTTGGTCTTCGATGGAACTTTTTTTTTTATTTCTTAATTTGTTAACCGGTTTTGTAACTATGTTCCTCCCTGGTTCGATTTTATTTTTCAATTGAGATCACTGGATAGATAAAAGGATAGAAAGAAACGGACAGGTGGACAGACAGGCAGAGGCACAAGTGTACGACAATTGTGTACGATGACTTCAAAGAATGACTACTGATGAGAGTTCTGGGGGCTTTTAATAGACTTGCTGCCAATCAAACTCCCCAGATTCTATTGATGTGAAAATTCATAGCGAGAATAAAATGATACTGAGGAGGTACCTGGAGCACCAAAGGGACTTGGTGTCACTCAGTCACTAGTTGAAGTAACCAAATACTATTGGCGTGAAAAGTCACAAGACGAAAATCAGCGACGATAAACAATGAAATTACCTTTTCTATTTGTTCTTTGTTGTATATATTCCAGGGAAAAGAGTAAACAGATCTGTTGGTGATCCGATGAAACTTTTCTTTGGGTTGACTTTTTTTAGCATTAAGCTGGGTTCTTCCCTGGACTCTTATTGATTATGATCACTAAAAGATCTGAATTTACAAAGTACAAGCGCCAGTGCTTTTAATGACACTCCAGGGTACCAAATCACTAAGAAAGTTTGTTGCAAACTGTATAATCCAAACTGAAAAGTATTCATGAGAGGTTAAAAAGACAATATTTTCTACACAGAAGGAGTGATAGCTTGCATTTTCAACCATGTAGCTCTGTTGATGATGTATGTGCACATAGTACATAGAAAGCTAGACCGACCAATTTAATAACTGGAGAAACATATATTGATGGATTAGGTGACAGATTTTATTCGTGATTTCAAATATATGATCAACTGCCTCACATCGAAAATCCAGACAAGAATCGTGAACCCCATCCTGTATTGTTAAACCTTTGGGCATGCCATGAAAAAATCATCACGTTTTGGTCGTATTACATTATTTAATGCCAACGAAGTTCTTATTTCTATCTAACCAGAAAGGAACCCAATTTTTTTCTCATTTAAGTCCGCCGAACCAGAATAATCTGCAATTCTGCTTCAGGCTTATCAGAGCTTCTCGTATGGTACATTCCAACAATAACCTATTTTGTCTGTCAACTGAGACGCAGACAGCATAGCAAATGTAGTTTTCTGTTGTAGTAGATATCCTTTGTTGTTCTTTCAATGCACAGAATGGGTCAAAGCAGGGTTTTATTCTCTGCCAGTCAAAGGAAGAATTTGTATGTCCCGTCAACCAACTCTGGCTTCTGATCCATATATCTATCTATCTGTCTATCTATCTATCTATCTATCTATCTATAAATATACACACACACACACATATATATATATATATATATATAAATACACACACACACACACACACATATATATATATATATATATATATATATATATATATATATATATATAGTCTTAAATTAATCATTTGGCCTCTGACTAACAATGTTTTGAAAGACTTCTTAGCTGGTGGACACTGTTTGACTGTTGGTCCTCTGAGGGAGAAGAGGCCATATATGTCCTGCCAGTTGGATTGCACTAATTCTCAGACCGCACTCAAGTGCCTTTGCTTCTTATACTTTGCTGTTGGTCTTAATTTTTTCTTTTATCTAAGGTCATCTTTGATAGATCTATGTAATATGTAGTTATATTTCATATATGTAGGAACTTTCGTTCAGAACAATTGTTGTTTTTCAACTTCACGAGATAACTTTCAGAATTGACTAAATGTTTAGAGGATTTTCTTTGATTTGGTGTCTCAATTTCTTTTTGAATGTATTCCAAATCGTTTTTCCTTCACGATCTTTATATGAATTACTCTTTTTTTAATAGTTTCTTTTCCTTTTCTTCCTTTCTTCTCTCCCCTTACGGAATACATCCTTTCCTTCTTATTTATTTATTTATTTATCTCCTTTATCCTATTTCCATACCTTGTCTCATTATTCTCCCTTGTTTCCTTTGTCTTTAAACGTTCTATTTTATTCACTCTGCCATTTTTATTGTTGCTTTCTTCCTTCATTCCATCTTATACTGTCTACTACTTCCTTCATTCCTCTTTTTTTCATTATATTTCCCGTTTAAATCTCTGCACTTTTTTTTCAAATGAATCAGCGAAGTTATTTTCGGTATCACTGTCAGAAGCTTGGTTGCATTCCCACGGTCTGAATTCTCTCCAAGAATATATATACACACACACACACACACACACACACATATATATATATATATATATAGAGAGAGAGAGAGGGGGGAGAATGAAACAGACGGACATTCAAAGACTGAGGGATAGATAGATTGAAGAAAGGTTTAGAAAGAAATGTGCATTCGCGTGTTTGTATTCGTCTGTCTGTTGTCTGGTTTTGTTTTGTTTTTTGGGTTTTTTTTGGAAAGGTCAGCTGTACTATCCGGGATCTTTTTAGTTGAAAGCAATCTCCCTTTGCACACACGCACATTAACTGTAAATGTTTACTGGCAGGTTATAGGGGGTAAAGTGCAGATATACTTGAAATATAGATGAATAAATGAATAAAAGGAAGAATTCAAAAAAGTCTAGTAATTCTTATAAGTGAAAAACGCGGGAAAAAAATCCGATCTGACTTGCTTCCAGTCAATAACGTCTTGTGTGTCTTTCTTTTATCTCACCAATGTTGCTCTTTCATGTGTGACTTTGAACCAATAATAATGCTTTTCTCGCCAAAACAACAAAGCTTCCGTCGAAACAAAAGCACTCTTGCGTCTTCGTCACCCTAAAGCTGACATTTGTAGACAAAGAAGAAAGAATAGAAAAAAAAACATCAGTTCCAGACTTTGTCAAATATTTTTCGAATATAGTACTGTTAATAGCTTGTGATTTTGGCGTGAACCATCCTTGTTAAAAAGAAAGGTCATTAGATGTATATGAAGAAGAAAATATGCATATCTATATGCGTAAATATGTGATTTTATATATACGTATGCATGTGTATGAATCTGTATTTAAATACCATGAAAATAAAAAAAATACTTTTCCAAATACTATCTAATGAAGCATTTTCAAAAATCATTATCCTGGCTGTTTATATCTATCCATCAGGTATGTTCATCTATGCTCATTGAACACCTTATATGCACACACATACACACAAACACACGCACCCTCACAATTGATTTACTGACAAATAAGAAAATCTTTTAAGTAATATTTTCATTTTTTTACGGCACGTTTTGCTAGTTTACATATTTTTTGTAGTTGGAATTCGAAATAATACAATATGTTGTGGTTGTCATGGCATCATTATATTAAATATATTGTTTGTTGCTGAATTTTTCCAAATTTTCCAGTACTGTCACATTTTAGAAAAATGATACATATGTGATATGTATGTTACTTGACATGTTGTTCACTTTTGGCTTTTTTTTTTTCTCTTCGTCCCTTAAGGTAAGCATTTACTCAGTGTTTATCTCCATGATAACGTGCAAGTTAGGACATATATATTCATTTCAGTCGATATTTAGTACACCACGGAATAAAGCTCAACGTCTCTGATGATCAAGTTACATTAAGTCTAATTAACTTCCAAGTTCTTCCCTCTGACTTTGCCCGAACAAAATTTCTGAGGATCAAATTTTCACAACATTTTTTCCGATATATATATATATATATATGTATATATATATATATATATATATATATATATATATATATATATATATATATATATATATATATATATATCGCTTCCAGTGCTTTGCCCCCGAGCTCGTTTTTAATATTCATCTGTTTCGCCTCGTAATCTGCTCGAACCACGGTTCCCACTATTTGACAAGATCCTCATTCCTTTATGAAAGGTTCACCGAAGGGAGTTTGGGGATTTTTAAAAATATATAAATGAAACAAATATTATTGCATTAGTGCATTTCAATATGGATGAAAACCGGAAGTATATAAGTTTATCTTATCCATTAAAAAGAACTTGACTTGAATGTCTTTCCTGGGTTAAATGCATGATCGTCTTCCCAAAAGATCATTCTCTATAACATTACGTAAAATTTTCATAATTGATTTCAGGAATTGCATCTGTTATGTTCTTCTTCAAAGCAATAGCCACCCAGTGTTTATCTATGCAGATATTTTCCTTTCAATAAATCCAAAAGAAATTGTTTGGTACACTTAAGTCAAGTGATCTTGATGGCCAGTATATATCATCAACACGCGAGATGATTCGATTTCCAATGAATTAACTAACTCGTTGCTGGTTTGCAAATCGATGACTGATGATAGAGGATTTGTTAATGGCAAGCATTCTTTATATTCCTGACACATCAGTGTGATCTCTGAGCTGCATCCATGGATCAATTGTTTCTGAAGTAATGTTCAACAATTCGTGACTTTGCTGAATTGTCAATCTTTCCATTTTTCTCCTATGAAGTTCGGGACCACCTGAAAAGAAAAAAATTAAATCATTAAAAAAAACCTCAACGTTAGAGATCCAAATAAATGAACTGTGTTTTTGGTCCTTCACATAAATTGAAACTATGAAGAACTCTCAGATAGCAAACTTCCTCCAACATCATCGTCGTTAAGAACTGAATGAAAATCAGTTCATACGATAAAAAAAGGCATAATTGAGAAAAATCTTAGATCCACCCAAAAATTCGATTGGTTCTTCCTTTGCTCGTGGTGCAACTTTTCACTGGAACTTTTGGAGATATTGTGTAAACAAACATGAGGGAATACAGAAATGGATGAAGAATTTGAATCTCGAGTACAAACAGCAACTGCATAATTGAGTTACCAACCCTGAAGTTCAAACTGATGTTTGTATCAACTTTCTGTCTTTCCACTTCTTCATGCAGCCTTCTGATGAATAATCAAAATATCCTGCAGTCGAAAAAGATTCCAGGATTTGCTAAAATTCAATATATCTTTGCACAGCCCATAGATCGGCTTCCAACAAAATCACAATGAAATTCTTTGGGAACATTTGGAAATATTGAGATATAGACCAAAGAAACATTTGAAGAAAGACATGAAATGACGGACAGACGGAATGTCAAAGACACGCAGGAGATTTGTATATATATATATATATATATATATATATATATATATATATATATATATATATATATATATACTTTCACCTATTTTGTAGAGGGAGGTAAATAACTTTTAGGTTTACCCAAATAAAACAACTCCTGGTGTCGATATATATATATATATATATATATATATATATATATATATATATTCACAGTTTTTGATGAGAGAGATAAATAACTGAACAACTTTAGGTTGATCATATATAAAACAATTACTAAAGTAATGCGATCTTTTTATTTGAAAGATCTGTCAAGATAAATACTACATATATACATATATATATATATATATATATATATATATCTTCACAAATTTGAATGAGAGAGGTAAATGACTGAACATCTTTGGGTTGACCCTATATAAAACAACAACTTAAGTAATCCGATCTTTTCGTCTGAAAGATGTGTCAGTCAGAATCTACAAGCCTTTTTATCTTATTGCTTACTTTTACACACTTCACCACCTGTTTACATTGGCGAATAATCACAGACGGGGTGTTAATTCATCACCAAACTGTGATGTCTACGGAGACTTAATCAACACAAAGCCCAGAATAACAAATCTACTTGAGAACCGAGTCCCGTGTTAACGCTCACCTCTTTTAGAAAACTTGGAACCATTTATTCAATCATGAAGATTGTAAGCCACCCAGAATTGACTGGCAATTCTAAAAAAAAAATTACTGAAGTATCATAGTAAAAGGAGGTTGGGTGAGTAATTACTCATGTGGAGATCTGTTGTACCCGGGTATATACGATTGCATTGGTAATCAATACATTTTAATCGCCGGGTAGATTAGGTTTTAGAAAGCAAAGCAAGTCTGGTGAATGCTGTTATGACTGGATTCTCAGTCGATATGAATGTATATATATATATACATACATATATATATATATATATATATATATATGTACATACATATATATATATATATATATATATATATATACATACATACATACATATATATATATACACATATATATATATATATATATATATATATATATATATATATATATATATATATATATATTCTTCCCTAGAAATGTACACATAATTTATATGTAATCAACAACGTTAAATTTGCTGCTGATTTACAGTATAAAGGTAATTGCTCTATCCTATCCGTAATGCTTGCATTCACTTCTGACCACAGACAATACCTTTCATCTTGATTTCTGATACATTTCTGTAATATAATCATCGCCCACGCATTTGTATCACACATATATTGACACTGATTTGCTAGAAACGCTTATCTCTAATTCTGACCACTAACAGTCTTCATCTTCGTGAATTTCAATGTGTACGACTTTCTTTCATGCATAATCCCTGGAGAGACATAATCATTTTTGTATTAGAGGTTCTTAATTATAAACTCTTTAATGGGGGAAGTAAAATGGACTCATTCAATTTCATAGATCATCCTTCAAAATTGATCTTTTGCACGCTTCATCCATTGTTGAACAAATAATAATTCAAAGGGCCATAATCGTATTTGCTATATTTATTCACACGCTATTTGTTCATAAGCTATGTTCTTCCCCGGTATGTACTTTGATATTTTCTACTTCATCATCACGTAAGCATTTGATAAATGTTATCTTTCATTCGATTGTTTACTGAATCCAAGTTGTGATATCACAAACGACTAGTAATGAGGATGTTAATATCCTGCAGAAAATTACTATACTGATGTCGTCATCTTGGTTGTTATAATCACAAAGTTCCAGCAGGTATGCTATCTGGCCTTCCCGTGTGTCAGGCGTACTTGGTAAGCTCCTAGACCGAACAATTTATCGATACATTGACTAGATCGTTCCTTTCTCGTTATACATGCAGGGGTTATCTCTTATCTGGTAATTATTCCTTGTAAATGTGTCGTTGCTATGTCCTTTGTCCATGTGAACAGAAATACGGGTTTCTTTGGTACTACTTGACTAAGGGATCAAATGATCGAAGGGTTGGTTTACATATTCGCTTTTTTAATGCTTCTATCAACTTGGCCTGTGACCCAGAAGAGAATAAAAGTTTTGACGTCTGAAACGTTGAGATAATATCCAACACAGTAATATCACTAATTCAAATGAATCAGTGCATATTAGTGATGATTCCTTATCTTAGAAATTCAGATCAAACCCAATAGATGCTATAAACAGAATCTACTCATAATGAGAAAGAGAAAGACACTTGGTTGGTAATGATATTTGCAGGGTTTTGGTGATGAGACGTTCAAAAAAAGTGGGAAACAATGATAATGTGGACTAAGAGGAAAAAAATAAAACAGAATGCGTATGATGATTATCGACAATAGATAGCAGTTTTAACTAAAAATGGGAATAATGGCCATTGGGTATTCAACAAGAAATAATCTGAAAGTCTCTGTCAAAAACTAAAAATATGTATTGTCAACGAATCGTCTTGAAGTTTTAGACAAAAACATCAACAGAGACGACGATAGATTCTAAAGATACATTAAATATTAACAACATATTTGAACTCAGAAGAAACAATGGAAAGTTCCATACAAAAAAATATTTGAAGATTCAAAGAAGAATTCATTGAATGTTAACAAATAATTATCTAAAAGACTAAGGCCAAAAAAACCACGACGATGAAAATTTGCCAGAACCATTTATTGTTTATTCAGCAACAAATCATCTGAAAGTGTCTGGCAAAAACAGAAATACGAATTTTCAAAGGATTCATCCAATATTAAAAATGTATCATGTGGAACTTTCAGGCAAAAATAACAACGAAGATGGCGATAGTTTTGATTGATCCGTTGAATATCAACGACAATCAATTCCTTGTATGTATATGCATAGTAATAGATATTAATTTATAGATATGTGTTCGTATATAGTTGACAAATATTCGGTGTAAGTTAAATTCATTCAAACGTGTTTCACCTAAATACATGAAGTCGGGAATATCGAATCATCAATCTACTGATATGTGTATATATATATATATATATATATATATATATATATATATATATATATATATATATGTGTGTGTGTGTGTGTGTGTGTTTGTGTGTATGTGTGCGTGTGTGTGAGTAAGGAGATTCCTGAGCATTCAATAAAGATTTTAATCCATCTCGAAGACTCACGCGAGAACGGGGATAAGTCATTTCTGACAGAATTCGATCTTCATCATCATCATCAGTCTTTTAACACCCGTCGTTGGACTTAAACCTTCCCCAGGGTTTTGCCACCTTCTTCATCATGGGCGTCACGGGGCCAGTACTTCCTGAACTTGTCAAGCTCGTCTCTCCATCTAATATTCTACCAGCTTCGGTTACGCATGTGATCTTGGGGGATCCATGTCGTGAGTCGTGTATTATCATTATTATTATCATTATTACTATCATCATTATCATTATTATTATTATTATTATTATTATTATTATTATTAGAAGAAGAACAAGAAGAACAAGAAGAACAAGAAGAAGAAGAAGAAGAATTCTGTTCCGATGTACGATTGAGCTTTTGCTCGAAATCCAATTCAGACTCCCTTTCATTCTTTTTTTCTTTTATTGTTCAATATCTTCAGGAGGTAACACAGTAACTAAGTAAACAACATTTTTTTAACAATCTCTTTTATTCTAAATCTTTTGAGACACAATCGAGTCTTATTATCCACTCAACAGAACCAAATTTCACATTGTTTTTCTTCTTCCCTCAAAATGGGTATCAATTTTGGTTCAGAGTATTCTCCGAAGGCTGTCTTCATTAGAATAGGTTTTTTCTAATCTAATTGATATTTTCCATCCATTTTCTATTAGGGTTGATGTTTTGGTGATCGGGAATTTCACAGACAGCTGTCCCAGCAATAAACAACGGCACGTTGCCAAGGGTATCAGAACGTTTCCACGAAACTCATCAACACATAACTTTTTCCAACGTGACGACTGGATTACATGCTCAAAATACCTTGCGATCAGATAGAGCCAAGGGAGAGTTGAATTCATACCCCCTTCAATCCTTTTTAGACCATCAAGTATAAAGGGTTCCAGACATGGATTATTGCTTTAGATATATTGTAGTCTAATATCTAAGGAGTTTTATCCTCCATACTCGGTTTTTTGGGCTCTGTTAAGGAACAAGTACTAGATAAGTTAAATTTTGTTCACTCTCACGAATGATGCCGGAGAGGTTGTTGTATTATCTCAATTTTCCCCCGTCTTCCTACCCGTCTTTCTATCCGTCCAGGTGTTCTCATGATCGCCAAATGTTCCCAATAATCTTTTAATCGATTTTGGGAAGAGTAGTCTTTGGGGAAAAGTAGAAGTGAGTAAATCTTAAGATGAATAAAACGATGATATTTCCGATTGAGAGAGATTTCCATACTTTTTCATACATTTATGTCTTAGCTCACGTCCGTACACATAATATGTACAAGCGTTCTCAATAAATATCAATGATTTTTTTCGAAACATGAAAGTTAGGCTAAATGAGAAGTGATTATATTTGGAACGGATCCAGGGTTCTTTCATTAGCTTAAAGTAAGGCACGGCCTTGGTAGAAGTGTTCATTTTCTTAGTACTTTCTCGTTAATAAATGAAATGAAAGATTTATAGGAATCATTGAATTTGGGATCTTCTCGATAAAATTTGAGGCCTGTCCTCTGTAGCACGGACACTTGTCAATGTGAGAATTCATCAGAGACTGACAAGATAGCAGGCTTCTCATTTTTAGTTGATGATACAGCTTCCACTCCTTCTTTTGTACCTTTATTTGTCCATCTTCCTTTCTTCCTTCCTTCCTTTCCTATTCCTTTCCATTTAACATCTTCTTTTTTCTCCTTTCTTTATTTTCTACCTGTCTTCTTTTCTTTTACATCGTCCTTTCTTTCCCTATTTTTTGATGTATTCCTATTCTTTCTTTCCCTTTTCTTCATTCTTCCTTATCTCCCCCTTTTTTGTCCCTTCTTCATTTGACCGTTCCAAGAAATCTTTTTATCACGTTTTATTATATTGCTTTTTCCCTCTCTTCCTTCTTTCCTTTCTTCTCCTTCTCTTGTTCATTCCATCTTTTTATTCTCTCTGAATCTGTCGCATGATTTTTAATCCCACCACTATCCTTTCTTTTTTTTATTCTTTCATTCTTTCCTTTTTTCCTTCATCTCATTCTTCTTTCCTCAAATTCCTCCTTGGATATTAAGTATAGGTATCCATCATACAATGATTCAACAATAGCACTTGCTCCAGCCAAAATCGATCAACTATTACTCATCTCATTAAGCAATTCTTCATGTAAGAAGATACCATGAACTACACGAGTAGTAAAGATACAATGATCGGAAGCAAAAATTACATCTTGAAATATCTATATATCACCCGTAGGAAACGAATCAGTGACATCATATATAATAAGAGATTTATAAAACAAATCAGTATAGGCGGCAGAATATGTTCTAGAAAAAATAGAGAGGCGGTTAGTCCAAAAAGATAATTCCAAGACAGAGTCTTGAAAAAATCTCAAATCTAAACATAATTGCCAACCCTCAGGAGGAAAGCCCACGGTGTATTTAGGATTCACTCTGCTGTTGGCATAGACAAGTATGCAGAGTACTAGACTGCTGTTCAACTATGGTCACTACAATCAAAATACACAGTCCTACTCTCTATTATGGGATTTACACTTCTATCTCAGGGATACTTCAAAACCGAAGTTGGTATGCCCACACAATGGACAAAGGAGACGTTTTAAATTGAAAAAAAAAATGTTTTTCATAGAGTGAACACCGTTGGAAAATGTTTAGAGGGTGTTTCTTTTTAAAATATAATGCGATGAGATCATTTCAGTGAAGTACAATGCGAGGGGAATTAGGGATTTGGCGTTGCATCGGACAGAATTGTAAATTGGAACGCTACTTTAGAAAAAAATCTTCGTACTTCTACTTGCATACACATGAAATATGTTATAAGCTACGGGGAGGGTTTTTGCATTCCAGAATGAAACTTTTTCCGGAAAACTTGAGAACTCGAGACGATTCTGAATTTTAATCTTAGTTTCCTGACAGTTTCAACTTTTCATGTAAAAGAAAAAAAGTTTCACAAGATTTTTTTACGTTTGACACTCACGTTTGAAAGCTCAACATTTCTCACGTCTGATCTGTATTCATTATATCAATATGACATAAGAATGAATACTGGAGAGTCAACCTGAAATAATGCGTGAATGAGATGCGATCATTTGATGCTTCCTTCTTTCCCAACAATATTCATCTCGTGACTGACCACGTAATAGTTTTTAAGTTGAGCGAAATAGAATTCTATCTTTCAAAGTCGATTTATCAGTTTTTATATCGATATTTAAATGTAAGTATCATTTGTGCCTTCTGGTACCTTTGGAGCAAACGTTGATACTATTTAAAAGAAAAAATTCGATTCTGGTTATGACATGCCAGAGGTTCTGCCTTGTCTGTCTTTTTAAACTTTTTTTCTTGTTTTTCCCTTCTTATGCTTATTTGTTGATGGACTATTTTATTTGAAATTGGAATTCATTACATGGAAGGTTTGAACCTTCAAAACACATATGAAGTCGATAAAATGTAATTTATAAAACATTCGAGGCCTTCTTTGCGATAAAATGACTCTATCCCATAACCTTCAGAGCTAATATTTTTCTCTGTTTGTATGCATTGCATGTGAAAGTGATTGATTGGCGCTAAAATAGGGGTCTAGTTTACTAAATGCACCTGATACAAAACTGGACCTCTGATTTTCCTACCTTTATAGTTAATGAAAATGAACTCATAGTTTACTTCATACAATATAAACAGAACAGTCCCCCAGAATCTTTTTAAGGGAATGTTTTCCCAATGGAAACGTATTTTAGTTCACAACGTTATGTTTCATTTCGTATATATGCCAAATCTGATCAACTTAATTCATGTTTAGATTATTCTATAGTGTAATGGACGAACAGTCACACACACAAACACTGCGTAACACTTCTCGGTAGGTAATGTAATTCTGTAGATCTCACGCGTTCTGCCTTTAGTTGATCTTTAGTTTAGTGCATTGCATATTTGCCTCGGTGGATCTCAACAGGGCCATGCGTTTCCCCCCTGTTGAAATGTGCTGAAGCAAATGGTATGGCCGATTGGTGCTCAAAGGATGCCATTACTCATTAAGTACATGAAACAAACCAAAATATTGGGCTGAGTATTGATTGTAGAACGCAAATAGAGCATATTTGGGACGAACGTGCCAACTTTTGCTGCCCTGTTCTTAACTGTTGCTTTCTCAGTCAATCCCTCTTTAACTAAAATTACTATCTCGCGCTCGTACCGTCTCTGTTTCCGTTCTCTCTTCATTACATACAAAACAGTTGCCACGGAATATTATACAAATTGTCCTATCTGCAATTTACAGTCTTAGGGCAAATGCCAATAAATTAACTTTCTTCCTCCCACCGTTCTTACTTTGGATTCCATCTATCACTTGAACCCCTTCCACTTCATCTTTTTTATCCTTTTTTCTTCTCTTTTTCATCTCTTTCATTCCTTGTCTTTCTTTCTTTCTCGATGTAAAACATTCTTTCCATTATCACGTTTTCCGACTCTTATCTCAAAACTGGTGAAATCACTTGCATACCTCGTCTGATTCAATAAATTAAGAATGCTACAAACTGATTTCCAAAGGATTCGCTGAGCTATAAATGCTGACATTCATTCTGTTGAACATTCCCACCAGGCGTCTTTTGCTTTCACATTTTGCTTAATAACAAAAGACAAGCCACACACCCAAGCTGCATAGCCGTGGTACATACCTTTGCTACACAATCATCATGTTAGTTTGAATATATTCTATTCCATCGTATCAAAATGCTTTTGATAATTTCTCACCTTTGCTTCTAATTCATGAGATAATAATTGAGAAAATCGGTAAAGCAGTCAGTCGATTAGTGTTTCCGTGTTCACAAAAAAAATGAATTTTTACGATCGTATTTTTTGACGGAGCATATTTCTGCAAATTAAAATTATAACGTTATTACATACAGATTTTCATGATGCCAACAATGATGCTAAAAGTGGAAAGATTTACGTATATATTCTATATAAAGTGTACGATTTCAACTTAGGACATAATACTGCCCAAACTCTGGATAACGTCAACAAAAGATTTTGAGTGAACAGTAACAACGCCCAAACACTTTCTGTTCACTTCAAAAAGGCATTAATCGCATCATCTAAAGCCAGTATGAAAGGTGAAAAAGGTTGGTCTAACATGAAGTAAATTAATGCCCCTGTAACAATGCTAAAAACATTATATCTCAATAGACTGCGTTTAAGGTTTGAGACTGGGAATATGCTCTCTTGCGGCATCTTCCATATTTAACCGACATTTGTCTTACAGATGGTCATCTTCTCCGGCACTAAGAGCTCCAACGTGCTTTTGCTAGATTTTTTTTTACCCCCAAACGTATCTGACAAGGGATCAATACGGATATCAATAGATGTGACTCATTTTCTCGTGTCATTTTCTATTGATGGTTCACCCACGTGAATATTTAATCCATTATGTCGGTTTCAATCCAATATACCTCAAATATCCAAAAACAATCATAGCAGTTACTTTCTCAATATATTCCATTGTACTATAACCAGAACATAATACCCTGAGCTGAATCACAATATTTTTCATGATAATCTTTGATGTACAGAAATCAACCAATTAAAAATGAAAAAGAATCACAAACAAATAACTCCATACAACCATATAAGATATATCTCCCATAACTAAACCGGATCAATTTTACGGAAAGATCACCAACACAATCGATGACAATTGTATGAAGCATCCAAATACAACTAAAAGAATTTTGAACTTCAAGCCATGAGCACAGTGACAGAAATATCACTTCTTCCATGGGAAATAAATAAACAAATATATAAGGAAAAATTAGGATCAAGAGACCACAAAAATTACTAACGGATAAATTTACCAGTTTTATACATTAAACCATTTTAAAACGACGAATCATAACCGAGATAATACTGAAAAAAAACGCAAATAACAAAACCAAAAACAGTTAAGAATGATTGTTCGGATTGATTGAACCATTCGCCTGAATGAACTCATAAACGTGGTTATGGGAAATGTATATATATATATATATATATATATATATATATATATATATATATGTTATATATATATCGTTATATATATATCGTTATATGTATATCGTTATATTGTTATATATATATATATATATATATTGTTATATATATATATATTGTTATATAAATATATATATATATATATATATATATATATATATATATATATATATATATATATATTGTTTGAGTGAGAAACCCTTTATGTATTCTTAGTCCTGACCACCATCAAATCGGGGTAAGACTGTAATGGGACTTTTTGTTAGGACATCTGACAGAAAGTCTATATCTATTTTCCCTCTCTATTTCCCTGTTTTCTCTTTCTATGTATCCATTTCTCTCTCTCTCTCTTTCTCTCTCTCTCTCTCTCTCATATATATATATATATATATATATATATATATGAATATGTCAACATATATATGCATATATATTTTTATGAGTAGTTGTGAGTGTATTTTGGAAAAAAATTGAATATAAGTGGATTTTGCAGGGACGTTGTAGGATGGTCTTATATCATATTATATTGTATTATCATTAGTCTTTGAAACAAGTAAAACTAAAATTTTAATCTGAAAGACACAAAAAAGATAAACGTTGAAGAAGAGAAAAGACGACTGATCAAAGAATAAGCTCTGATTCAGAATATATCACAATCGAACAACGTCACATAGGATGTATACATAGGATAAAAAAGATCATTTACAAAAATTAAGGCAAAATGCAGAAATGAATTTATGAATCAAAAATATATAAAAACAGCAGATATCACCAAAACACACAGATATTTAACGGAATAAGGAAATTATGGAAAATACAATGAAGAACTAATTGAAAAACTACAGATCCAAGGGAGGTTACTGAGAACTAAGTAACTGAACTGAAACTAAGAAATAGTGAGTAATAATCCTGTCAAATTATCACTTGAAAATCGAATTCATGAAGCAAATTCGTTGAGGTAAATATTCATATATATATATATATATATATATATATATATATATATATATATATATATATATAATGTCAATCAAGTATACAATATAATATAATATAATGTCTGATGCGTGATTGGTTTATTCAGTAAAATGTTTGATACATTAAACCTCAAACATAAGTTATACTAGATACAGGGCAGAAACATAGACATTTATCTGAATTTTAGACTTTGAAATTTCTTAAAATGATGTATATTTATATATGCCTGCTGTGTATTTCCCACTAACATAACTCATGAAATATGCAAAAACTTTCTTTCCAGGGGAAAGGTTTCCTTTCTGAATTTCATATCATGCCAATATATTCTAATTTTATTTTCTCCTTCTGGGAATTGAATAATTTCTCAAATTCATCTTTCTAGAACCTTACCTTCAATAATCACACGGTTTTCCATTTGCCATATTATCAGCAGCAGCAGCATCATTATCAGTATCTTATCGTTTTTGAGATTGACCTCTCGTGGGATTAGCCACACTTCTCCATCACCGGCGTCACAGACCCGATACTTTTTGAACTTGTTTCGTTTATCTTTCCATAGTGTATTCTGCCAGCATTGGTTACGCGTATGATCTCGGGGAATCCATCGGCTGTCTGACATTCTTGCAATATAACCAGCACATTGCTATGTCAATTTACTAATAGATTCTATGTCTAGGCTCATGTTGTTTCTCTGATATATTGTGTTGTCTTGCTATCTCTCCATTTCAGGTTCAGCATAGTTCTCTCGTGTGCACGTTGCATTGATTTCAGTTTGAGGGTCAGTTTCTCAGTAAGTTTACATGTTTCATGTCCATAGGTGACTATCCAGAGGATGCATTGGTTATATACTCTTCTTTTTAATGAATAATGCGTTTATTTCGTTTTTAAAGGTTTAGCTTGTTCTGCAGAGGGCTTATCGGAAAAAATGGCACAGCTATCAGAATTCCCATACTGGCTATCGAGCAATATTTGGATGCCGGTGGAACATTCTAAAACCAATCTTTTTTACTGCAAACACAACTATAATTTTGCACCCGTGAAAATTCTGTCCAATTCACGATTGATATTGAAGTTGATATAACTTTATATCGTGACTGTCCGTTTTTCTATTCGTCGACACGACCATTCGATGTTTTATGGGGCTTTTTTTTTCTAGAAAAACAGACAGTGAACTAAAAAGTTATTAAAACCTTGGATCTGACCGTAAAATCTTATCTTTTCTTATATTGTGTAATTACCTCCATTCATCCTCACGATATCGCCAAGAGTTTCCTATAAGTTCTAATGATGTTCTGCTGAAGAGAGCCATGGATAAGAGGAAATCAATCAATTTGGAGGCGGATCCTGTGATCCATTACCCTTTGAAAGGAATTCCTTTGTATTAGGGGAAGGTAAAACATTGTGTAAAATATAGAAAATCTGTCACTTTCCCTGATTCTTAGCTATATGCACAATCTACTCAACGATTTTCATTTTAACGTTAAAGACCTAAAACATATAACTGACTCCTAATATAGTTTTAACTGAATTCTGAAATATATAAACTCTCTATGATTAAAGGTCCTATTCACTTCAGATCGTCCGAAACTATGAAAGATATAGATATAAAGGGAAACGATTCAGTAGCGGTCAAGAATTCTTGAACATCACTTTACAAACAACTTCTTCATTATCTCAGTTCAGAGAGATTACCAACGTGTTTACAATATTCCAAATATTCCCTCAGAACATGACATCTGTCATTGCGTGGCGCAAACCATGGGCATGTTACGCCAAATGTATGGAAATCAAATCATCTCGCGTGCTGGTGACATTAACTGGCCATCAAGATCACCTGATTTAACAGCAGAAGACTTTGGGGGGATATTGCTGGGAGAATGTCTACATCCATAAACCGAAGAAAGTTGATGCTTTTAGGGAAAACAAAGACAGATGCAATTCACGGAATAAATAAGAGAAAAAACCGTTAACGTGGTGCTTTGAACAATAGTCTTTTGAGAACACATTCATACATTGTTGCTCGAGAAAGATATTTCAACCATGCTGTTCTTCATAAAAGAGTGTATATCCGTATTCTAGACATTTGTGCATTTATGAAAACTAGAAAAGTCATTTATTTCTGGACTGGTTGACCCCCAAGATATTTGAATTTCTATCATATGATTTTTTCAAAAGGAAGCAAACTACTGGAGCCATTCCAATTATTCAAAATGGTGGTAGGAGATACTTTATCAGCAACATTGTTATGTTTATGTAGAAATTCTAATGTCATGGATTGAGGAACTGCAAAAAAGTAAGTATATTCATTCACTTTTTGTTCTTCCAATCCCTTGCACTATCTTTCAGTAGGTCATATATAAACTCTAGCGATTTTTTTTCAGCGTCTCAGAGCCCTATTATTTTTGAGGCCTTATGCCAGACTAGACAAAATTTCATAGACGCTGTCACGCCTAGAAGCACTTGTATTTTTCTGCTTTTTATCGTAAAAAGCAGTGTCAGGTGTTAAGGAGGCAACTTGAACGTGTACAATCAAGAAAAAAAATCATTGGTAAAAGAAACATGTTGTGTAGCTGTGGATATGACCTGCCTCCAACTGAAAGGAACAAGGCACCCACATTGCATACAAAAAGAAAACTCTATTTTATTCTTTGAGTCAGTTGAGAAAGATTACCAACCTATCTCAAGGTTGATGTGCTCAATCTTCTCTACAAAGTAATTTTAAATCTCCTCTGTCCTCTTTTTGCTGGTTAAACCAAATAAAAAGAGTTCTCATAACTTTCTCCTGACAGTTTTAATACTACCTTCCACTGATGGAGAAACACAACGAAAATAAGAGTTTCAAGCACTCTCATTGCCCCTACAATTTATTTTGTAAATATTGCTCCTAGTAAGAATTTGATCATGGGGTATAACTTTTTTTTTAGTTCCCTAATCTTTCTGATTGATCATCTTTTTTTCTCTACTATCTGAGGGGCTTCCTTGGCTCCCAAGCCCCCTTGGACCACTCATTCCGTATACGATGTAAACTCTTCCCAACAACTCACTAACAGTTATATCAAAGGGAAAAATATAAAATTGAATGGAAATCTGTATGTTTGACAAGAATGGGTATTAAAACATTTGTCATCCACGTTACAAGTGATCTTTCTCACGGAAATGAGATTCTTTTCAATACCATTCTTCATTCGCGCAACCTCTAAGGAGAGTAACTTTTTGCGCACAGACATTGCACTCAAAGAAGGCTGTAAAAGGATAATCTAAAACGTTGTGGGTGCAGCGAGGATGGTATAAGAACAAATGCATTTGCTCAAAAGGATATTTAAGAGAATAAGAATCCTGGCGGATATTTGTGCATATTGTGTTTACAAGCCGACTATTAGTAATCGATAGATGGAGAAATAATGATAAATAATTCTCTGTTTATTTATTCAGTATCGACCCTGAAATTCACGAGGGGAAATGTATTCAATGTATAGAAATTTGAGTTAATCATTATACTGATAAATTACTAAAAATGAAATGATAAATAAGAAGTAATCTTATTGGAAAATGAAAAAAAAAAGTTAAGATTGCTCAAGTCTTAAATTAAAATTATGATAAATCGCATGCAGATTCACAATGATTAACTATATATAAATTCATGTGTGTATATGTGTGCTAATATTATTTCGCATATGATTGGTATGTCTATATTGATAAGTTGCTTTTATATATTTACATTCGTATATCACAACGTATATATTTTATATAATAATACAAAAGATCTGGAGAAATCTGACCTTTTATAATAAATTACTTACGCTAACGATCGGCTCCCATCGTTCCCTTTATATCTTTCCCCCCTGGGTATGTAAACAGCTATCTCACAAAGGTTATTGATCTCAAACGGGTAGCAGTTTATGCACATTGTTCAAATACATCCGTTAGACATGAAAATATAAAGATAGAACAACTTTACGTTTATACCGTCTCGTCATATTTATAGAAAAGTGTTCATGTTTATACATACATATATACACATATATATATATATATATATATATATATATATATATATATATATATATATATATATATATACACACACACATATACACATACACACACACACGCATATATATATATATATATATATATATATATATATATATATATATATATATATATATATATATATGCATATTGGTTTCTGTCTAGGACGACTGACAAATCCTTAGTAATTTTACCTCCTATATAGAATGTTCCTTTTTCAATCGTGAGTTTATTACAACTGACGTTAGGTCTGTGACCTTTTGAAGACAAAATAAATTAGAAAAGCAAAATAAAATGCAAAATCAAATTAAAGTAATAAAAAATTCTCAGAACATTCAGACTACACCAAGTAGACATCGAAAAGTAAAACTGCCTATAACAACACCCGTCACTGAACACTTGGAGAATTAAAATATATTTTCATGTCCAAACCTCCACGTAAAGATATGAATCGATCCTTACCCTGATTATTAATCGATACATCGCTGTGGTAAGGTTAATTAATTTTCATAAGTATGCGTTTGATGCCATGGTTTCGAGCATTCAATAAAAATCTTTTATTTTTTATGGTTCATAGCACAATTTTCAATTATTTCCTTCTTCGACCATCTTTTGCTTTGCATCATCTTTCAGCTAAACAGTTCATGCCATCATACCAAGTTCATGCAAAATATTCCAAGATTGTTGGACATATATATACATAGAGAGAGAGAAACAGATAGATAGACAGACAGACAGACAGACAGACAGAGGGACAGACAGGCAGGCAGACAGACGGACAGACAGATATCAGAAACAGAGAGAAAAGAGAAAGAAAAATATACACTATCATTATTCAGGTCTCAGAAGGTGTTATTCTTACTTCCAATGAACTTACACCGACTCAGGTCAATTATGAATTCTATCAAATGAAATAGTTGTAAACGTTTTCCAGCGTTTTAAAGAAAACGTTCCTCCTTGTTAATTTATATAGCATCATTATTCAGTTGTCAATTTATTTTCCCGGGTTCAAACAATCATTTGAGTGAACTGCTTGTTTCATAATAAACGACCAAGCGCTTTGTGGAAGCATACATCAGCCCATGTCGTAAACAAATTACAGAATTGTATAAAAACAATTTGCTTGATCCATCTCAAAATTTATTAATTTTTCCTATGACAATGGCCTACCTTTCTACAAAATTTCCTCAAGGCTTATTGATAAGTTTTCGAAAGATAGAAATATCGATGAATCCATACTGGTCATCAGTTTCTTTCCTGTACAAATATGACAATTTCTATGCCAAACAACTTATAGCCGTCAAATGTTCTTCATTTCCCTACAAATAAAAGCGGAAGCTGTTTTTGTATATTTATTAAGTCTTGTAAATGATGTATAACGTTTGAATTTTTGGCCAACCAATAAATAATGGAGATAATTTGAAAGTCACTCCCAAGATTTCCCTGATGTTGAAAAATCTAATATCACGAAAGTATCTCTGTGTGTTAACTCGAACACAGCACAATCGATGAAAAAAATGTCTGAAAGAAAATTATATAATTGAATGAATAATTGAAATGTCTTACTCGTCGTATTTAGCATCCGGTTCGAATCTTATCTCAAATTTGATACGTTATATACAATAAATTTAACAAAGGTCTTGACCCATCTCCAACTACGACGAGTGTGATTGTTCTAATCTATGTCATGTCTAATTGGCCAACTTTTCGAGGTCATCTCACCACCTTGAAAATTATGTAACGGTCTGGTCTCTTCCTACTGCGTTCGTTGTCGCATCTGCACCAATCGGTTAGTCATTTGTTATTCATTCTCTTTGTTTTGTTCCCTGTCTATCGCCATGATTTTGCATTTTTCCTTATAATTTCTTCAATATCATCCTCCTTGGTCCTGTCTGGGACCCATGTTGATCTTTTTTCTACCCCCGAAAGCTATTCCTATCATTGTTCTTTCTATTGCCTTTGATGCGTTTCTGTGTTTGTTTTCTTAGTGATTTTATAATTTCTGAGGTTCCTCACACCTATATTATTGCTAGCATCATACATCGATTGCACCGACTTCATTTTAGGCATATTGCTGGTTTGTCTCTCGAAACGTCTCTATTCATATCAAATGCTTTCCACCCTAACGTATCGCCACGCCTTATTTCATTTCAGTGATTTTCTAAGATTTTATGCCTAAAATCAATGCAAGAATATATATATATATATATATATATATATATATATATATATATATATATATATATACATATATGTATATATATATATATCTATATGTGTGTGTGTGTGTGTGTGTGTGTGTGTGTGTGTGTGTGTGTGTGTGTGTGTGTGTGTGTGTGGAGGAGATAATATATCTAATTCAACCAAGTTTCCCATATCCTGGTTTATCAGGGAGATAAAAACCTAAACAGAAGCAATCATTATTTTAAATTCTCCTGTGCCAAAGTTATTTTCATTTATACAGATAGTTTTCCTTCTACAAAGAAATCAGTCTTTTTAGAGTATACACACACACACACACGCGCGCGCGCGCGCTATACATACAAAAACACGCAGATGAACACATTCACACACACACAACACAAAGCTGCACTCACACAAACATATACATGCACGCTCACAAACATATATATATATATATATATATGTGTGTGTGTGTGTGTGTGTGTGTGTATGTGTGCGTGTGTATGTATGCGTGTGCACTAGTTGTTTATGTAACTCATGGTTCAATTTGGGGTATTTATGAAACAAACGTTTTTTAACAATTATTCACAAAAATGATTCCCTACAAAGTGACTCAGAAAGTACCCGAAGTTTTTACAGAAAATGATTGAAATCTTTCCAACTGTAGAAATTCTCGGTCAAACTATGTGAAGGTATTGCTAATGTCCCGATGTAAAAATAGTCTAAACATTATTTCATGTAATTATGTGATTAAGGAGGCTTAATGAAACAATAATATCTTTTTAATATAGAGAGACACAGCGTATATAAATATATATATGTGTGTGAGTGTGTGTGCGTGTGTGTGTGTGTACGTGTGCGTGAATGTGTGTGCTGACGTGAAATAATCCAACAGAGTGTACATGAAAATGGCAATAGGACAAGTAAGAGAAAAAACTTGAGCAACAGATGTTATATCTCATTTTTTTATTCCATCGACGTACTTCGATGCATCTCGACAGGGACCAGACATATTTTCAGCAGTCTGCATAGAAATATTTGCTCTTTATATGTTTGATGCTGAGGGAGACAATGAGAATATTTTATTGTTCGGTTGTGTAGTAGGAACAGGGGGAGGTGTGCGTATCAATGTAAATGAAGATTACAGTTGGTTTGAAATGAGATGGATTAGGGGGGCATGTTTCCTGTCTCCGTGGATGGTTGATTTGTCAAGGAAAGGCAGCGAAGGGCTAAAATGGTTATTTCTCAGGAGATGGAGAATGTTGTTATTTTCATCATAGGATGGAGAGGTTGCATCTATCGTTTAAAGGGGAAGAGTCGGTATATGTCGATCAGGATGGAAGTAGGTTTGTTGTTTTTATGTAATTTTTTGTTTGATAGTGGGTAGGGCTTTTACTTTTCTTAAAAGGTTGATATATATATATATATATATATATATATATATATATATCTGGTTCCATGTCTATGTGAAGTGCTCGTTCGTGTGTGGAGTTTATGTGTGTGTTTTTGTGTATGCTTGTTCTGTGGAGCATGATTAATTGATTCCACTTCCCATCTGATATTCAGAATATCCCAACCTTTTTGATAAGGCTTTATATAGAAGATTTGTTTGTGTCTGCGTCTGGAAGGGTCATAACCTTGTTTAGTCGATGTTAGGAGACCTTTCGTCATTATCACTGTCGCTCAATTCACACCCTCGCGACTGACGTTGGCCTTTGTTATTGTCAATGAAGCGGATGTTATTGAAGGAGAATCACATCGTCTTACACAAGGCTGAATATTAATGGCAGCTTATTGACAAATCAGAGAGAGAAAAATAGAGACGAAATAATCACATCGAGAGAGAGAGAGACAGACAGACACAGAGAGACTGTGGGGAGGACTGTAAAAAGAACTGTCTGCTAGTTATAATTCTATATTTCTCCACATCGTCTCCAGTTCCAAAATGTCTGGCCCTTCAAAGGAAGTGGAAAATTCCAATTCTACCTACAGAATGAAGAATTAAAAAAAAGCAAAGCTAGTCATTGGTACAAAACAAATTTCAAGCAAGAATTTGACCCAACAAACAAAGCATCAACTGATTTCATTTTGTTGATTTCACAAGACCACAAACATGGTCGTCTGTTGCTTGAATACTTCTTTCATGTCTAAAATAAACAACGAGACGGTATTTCGTAAATAATTAATACTATAGTGAGTCTAATCCCCAAACATATACAACACCTTTAAGCTGGTATCCTCTCTAGCTAAGTTCAGTAAAGAGGAATGACTTGATATGGGGCAATAGTAAGAAAACTTGACACACAGACCGATACTATAGTGATGAAGTCAATTCTCACCGCTGACCCAATTGTTGTTACTTTGTGCTTAATGACACTAAGAACCATCAATATTGGGAGCTTTGCAGTAGTGCAATGATTTATGATATCATTTGACTGTTCAAGTAGGGACTGTGAATTTGCGGCAAGAAGGCTACTCCCCAAGAATGAGGCAAGAATGTGGATCAACTAATGGACATCATTATCCACAACGTGATGATAATTCGTGATCTGTAGCCGCAAAATACAAGTTAGTAAGGCACATTAGATAAGTTACCTCGCGACACCCATGATAGAGAGGCCTGGTGAATCCTGGGGGAATCTATGTTAAACGATTGACGCTAAAAGGCTGATGATGATGTCTGTTAGGAATGCTAATATTCTGCTGAATATCTTTGGGTTCTTAATCGTTTTGAGACAAATAAAATCGCTATTTGTTGGTTACTCTTAGATTAGAGTGTGGGTGACCCTGTTGTTTGCAGCATAAAGGAATGATATTGGAGAGCTGGGTTTGAACTATGCCTGAAGCAATCTATGTTTACCGTCCCATGTGAATTCTGCATCATCTATTGTTATCTATTCTTGCTACCTTCGGTCAAACTCTATTTTACCAGCTAAATTATTTCCAAAATGACCTTAACCAGGATATTCACTTCAAGTTATCTTTATAGTTTTTATCTCCAAGAGTACTCCTTAGAATAACTTATTTCATAGCTCTTTGTGCTATTCGAACTTGGTCTTCAGTTTAGTTAACTTTCACCTCTTGTATCTGTGAGTCATAGTTAATATTTTGCAAATGGGGCATACTGTACGCCCCAAGAATGTCAAAGTGCTTTTCAATATGTTTCTTTACATACAGGATGCTTTCAAGCCATTTTTTGTCCGTTGTTCTATTTTACTTATATAGTCTTCCTCTAATTCTCATCATCAGACCTAGGTGAACCTAATCGTCAAACCCTTCTATTGCTTCAGTATGTATTCCTATAATCTTTCGGTGAACTACATCGTCAATTATTTTTTAACTATGTTCATCATTCCACTCTCCCTATTAAAGTCAGTCAATATTTTCATTGCTCCAGATACTTATGACGGTGAGAGAGCGTCATCAACAAATCTCACATGGTTTGAATATTCTCAATCTAAACTTATCCCAATGATATCCGAGTCAATTTCTCAAAAAACGTTGTCAAGGCTCTCGGTTGATAATTTTTTTGATATTGTCTCTCTGTTAGTCCTATCTTTACACTACTTAATATTTTTGTGTAGTGTAATTATTGAAGTTGTATATTTCTTGAACTTTCCGCTCTTGAACTCTTATCTGCGGGGGGGGGGTTAAATTGTTATTGCCCTAAGTAAACTACTTCTTCCTTAATATCAAATAGCTGGATACTTTTTTGACCATCCTTTTTCTCGCTATCACTCCGTCACTGCAGAGGAAGAACACCTACTTTAAATGTCTTCAATCTGTTTTTGTTTTTTTTTTGTTTTTTTCATTTGTATTCGGTTTTTCTTGTTGATGTATGTTTCTTCTCCACCCATTCATTGCTCAATGACAGAAACGGTCAAAGGTCATGTTTCCCAGACATACTTTATTAGAAAAACACATACCAGCTATTTCGGTAGCTTTGCTGACCTATGTCCACTAATTTTGTTCCAAATTTCCAGCGAAGGAAACCGGCTGGAAAACAAGCAATACGTAAATCAAGTAAACAATTGAGTTATGGATTTCAGCTACCTCTTCCCCTATCCTGCGTGTAAATAATTCCGATTTAGTGAGCGATGATTGTTGCTACCGTTTTGATTTAAAAGTCATGGAAAGATGAAGCCGTTCAGATGAGATCCTTGCCTTTATCTAACAAATAAAAGCTTCTCAAATTCTCAAAAGAGAAATGAAATCAGCTTATCCGTCAAAACATTTAGAGTATCTAAGGCTTACAAAACTAGATAGATTGATACTTCGTCTGTTGGGGAGTCTGAAATCATAGCACCATTAAGAGAAAAATATTGAACAAAGGTAGATATACGAAATTCTGAAAATGGTTGTTTCTTTAACAGCAATGATCACAGGTGAATACCTTTCCCTTTGCACACAACTTACCTAAATATATGCTATGAGTCAGTATGTTCACCCACTGAAATACTCGTATTCATCTTGAGTGAAAAAAAGGTGTTTGACGCAACAGTAGCAGCAGAAGTTGACGTTGTGAGTTCATTGTCAGCAATCAGAAAACGAACACAGAAACACACACAACAGAGCCACCGAATATTTGTTTCAGTTTTTCTGTTTGTCGTCACAGACAGACAAGTAACAACAAACAATTATCATTATATATATATATATATATATATATATATATATATATATATATATATATATATATATATATATATATATATATATATATATATATCCCTTTTCCCTACAAGCGTAGGTGGGTTGGGCTTGACGGAGATATAGAAGTTTAATTCCCGTTTCTTTCATCCACTCTCTCCAAAAAGTCAATGCCCTGCCCTGCCCCTCTCCATCATCGACACAAATGCCAACCCATGCCATGAAATAGTTTGAAAGGGAAAGACAGAGATGATAATTTGTTCAAAACTAAAATGGTATAATCTATCACCAAATTCAGTGAAATATCAGAATACAAAGGTAATTTGTCGCTCAATGGGACCATATATCGTATATCCTTCTGACTTCATAAAGCATATCATGGTGTTAAAGCATACTGTGGGCTATAGTTACAAAATATTTGATTATTCAATTTTTTAATTTGATTTTCTTGACAATTATTTTGGCATTTATTTATTTTATACTTCGTTGTTTTCTTAAATGTTCAATGACATATTCAGTTATCAGATTGTAATAACAATAAAATACCATAAAATGGTGACTTCAATCCATGCGGAGGAGATATTAGATGCCTTTGGTTGTAAAGAGAACTTTTTGATTTCAAAAAACAGTCGCCATATCGGCTGAGGTTATTATTTGGGTATGAATAATGACAAATCATCCTTACTACACAATGACATCATCAAAGTCACTAATAAATATCAGCCTATCCACCAAAGTTCACTTCTCCTTGCTTTCACGATATGGTGAACTACAGACGATTTTATTTCTCCCTCTTACAGGCACAAGCATTTATCTTCACTATTGATTGCCAATATATGGCGCTGAGACGTAACACACATTCCAAGTATGTAGGAAAATTATTCTGTTGCGTAGATGAAAACTTGCTATGATTTTTGTATGATTTTTGAATGCCAATTTTCAAGGGTAGCAATCCTTTTCCCATTTTGAAAATGAGAATTTTTTCAGGTCCTCTCTCTATTATCCAGGCTTGTGACGGACTCTACAGTAAATATGGAATCAATTATTTTTTTTTCTTCTTCTGCTCTTTTCATTAGTTTGATTTTACGATGTCCGTCTTGAAAGTATTCAGCCAATTTGATAGCTCAAGAACTGGTTTTGCGGTCTTGATACTACTTGGCGACCTATCAGAAAGGACATATATATAGATGCCCTTCTCCCACAGGATTATGAAGTTGATAGCAAGATGACATTGAGTAATTTTGTGTGACTATCTCATTCAAAATGACCGATCCCGCCTTCTATGCATTTTCGGAAGAATTATCGCCTCAACAATTCTGTTGTTACGACAAAATGATACCAGTTAACCTAAACCTATTACAGTCCGTCTAAAAATGATCTTCGAAAAACCGGTAACTTGGAAAGAAAAGAATCTGGATACATGGCGAATACCTAAGTAACCTCAGATTTGCAAACAACATCGTCCTTTTTGCAGAGACCCTTCATGATCTTCTACTAATACGAGATGAGCTGGATGAATGGCTGATGATGAAAGGTGTTAGTGTCTTAGACAGGCTATATTTTATTTGATATCAAATTGTCTCGTATTTTTCGGGCAGAACTCGTATTTGGCGATAAGTTATTTATCTATTTTGTTGTGTGATGTTGACGTTTCTTTTCATTTTCTATCTCTGCCTGTTCTTTTCTTCTCTTCAGAAGATTTCCCTTAGGAAACAGCGTTCGCATTCAAAGAGGCAGACGATCTTTCAAACTTCATTCTAGGCAAAAGGTGGACAGCCTTCACTTGGTCAAGACACGGGACAAACTCAATAATGCAAATTACAGACAATAGACACAAAACTGAACTATTTGAACATTGCCCGTCTCCCCAGCGCTCATACTTTGCACAATTAAAAACCATAAATCAGAATTGACAAAGTAGGTGGGCTATATATATATATATATATATATATATATATATATATATATATATATAGAGAGAGAGAGAGAGAGGTATAGGTATAGATAAAGATATATGTGTGTCTGTGTATATGTGTGTGTCATGTCGTGCCTTATGCCTGGCAATTTATTTCTTTTGCTCGTCAACCTATGTACTACAAGGTGTCAATAGCAAACACTGAATATAACAGCAAACAATATTCGAAAGATGTTCAACATTATAGTTTTCCTCAAGTTTAAATAAAAGCCAGAAGTATGACCGAAAAGCACTCAATCACTATCTTTTGGACGATAACAACATTGATTAGGTACAGCCAATCATTCGTACGTTCGCTTTTACAAAAACAATAAATTATAACTTACCAACATGGAAGGAAACATTGCTTCACTTCTGTTTTTTAATCAAACATCACTGAAAGATTGTTACTTGAATAAAAATACATAAATACATTGGCGGGCTTTTAGGGTTATCACCAGTCTGTTGATCTGTCTGAGTACACTGTGGGTGGGGCAAAAAGCAGACAACTTACCCGGCCAGGGGTGAACCAGTTACCCGGTATGTTTAGAAATACCATCTTTTGATCAAAGAATCTACAGAGTAGACATCATCTGTGGTTTCAGTTCTGATGAGGTCGTCGAGTTCAACCAACTTGTTATGACAACTTGTGAAGCAATCTATTACTGCAATTGTCGTATTATCAATAAAATCGTTATTCGCCTGTCATAGATGATGCCGTCTTGGCTTTAGAAATATAATTCCAAATATTGTTATTTCTGCCAATGGAATTAGAGGAGTGAATGTATTTCTTTGGACCTTCCCTTCAGTCCTTCTGTTTTACTGTCCGTCTGTCCGTTCGAAATGAATTGGATGAGTCTCGTTGGCAGGGTCAACAATCGGGTAAAAAATGATGGGATGACTTTTTCCAATACATCCAGATATTCGCTCATATCTCTCAACACAATATCTCTTAATATGGGTTTCAATAGAATTTTGAGCAGGGGTAGACAATTAATGAAATGATTGAGTCATCAAATTTTACGGATCAAGTATTCGTGTACAGCAAATTTTTTTGCACTCTGAGTGTTTTTCTAGTTAAGAATATTGTTTCATAATGTTATGGACGGAGTATTTTCAGTGTTATTTCCTTACAATTAGTTTTAATCCATCTTATTGTTTTGCTCTTTAGATGAATCAGTATCCCTATCATTAATTCGATTCTAGACTCACACCGTGTATTTATTGTTAATCCACCATGATTCCTTTTTATTTAGTTTTACTCAATCTCATTAATGTTGCCTTTTAGAGAAAGCATTTTCACTATGGTTTTAATATTTGTTTCCTCTTACCTTAATATCGTCACTTTTTCAGATGGAACATTCTTATGTTTATCATTATTGTTATCGTTTCATCACAATTGGATTTATTCCTTCATGCATAACTCTGACTTTGACTGGGACGAACTGACAGAGAATAAACGAGATGAGAATTAGGGGTGAAAGCAGTTATTTGGTTCTCTGCATTGCCGACGTCTGTTTAGTTTATTGCTACGTTGAAGTGGCTACCCAATCACTAGCAAGTTCAAAGTTCGATACCTGAAACAGCTCAATTTTCTCTGATCGTTTATTCTATTAACGTTGTCGAGAGCAAGTGACACATTAAGAGTGTAATGATGGAAAATCGTCTCAAAAAAGTTTCTATATAATATATCGCAATTCATAATCATTCTGTCGGATAATATATATCAATTCCTTGTTTTATATGTATATATATATATATATATATATATATATATATATATATACATAAAATATATATATATATATATATACATACATATATATATATATATATATATACATATATATATATATATATATATATATATATATATATATATATATATATATATATATATATATCATAGCAAATATCAACGATTTCATTGGCCTTACCTCTTTTGGCATCCTGTATATCTTTCCAGTAAACAGGCACCGTCTCTAAATTAATCTTGTTAGACGAGGAAAAAGTGCGTTATCTTATTTCTTTAGAAAAAATTGGATGAAACAGGTAAAAAGTAGTGGAAGAATAATGACTTCTTTTCTGTTTTGCTGAATTTTCCTGTAAAAGTTCAACTTTCTCCTATTTATTCTATTTGGAGATTTCAATTTTCCTGCCAGTAACATTTCCTCGTCAAGTGAAAAAAAGAAAAGGTTAAGAGTCATGCAGAACAGATAAGACGCTGATGGTGACAAAAAACTTGTTTTTGTTCTGTTTTTGACTCACTACTTTTTTCAACCATAATTTGAAAGAGTTTCAAAATGAATCCTGGCTCTTGGATATTTTTTTCTGTCTTCTGTTTTATCATCTGTAACAAATACCCGACTCAGAATGTCTGGGCTGTAAAATCACCCACATATAGGGTATTGGTATTTTACCTAAGTTCACGCCACACTAAATACAAGTTATGATTTATGAGTTTGTGGTCTAATATTCAAGGGGATCAAGTTACACAGTTTCAACTAAACTCACGTACATCAGTAAGGACGTCCAGTGTCATTCGAAAGAGATTCATGGCTTAAAAGTAGGCAGCTGGATTGCAATGTACACGGTATTGTCAGAGTACAAGATTATTCAAAGAATCATTTCAAGTATATGTCCACAGACTGCTCCAGCAACGTCTTTTGTCTGTCCCTGTCACTCTCTCTCCCCCCCTCTCTCTCTGTCTCTCTCTCTCTCTCTCTCTCTCTATATATATATATATATATATATATATATATTGTGTGACGCAAAGATTGCCTTCATTCTCGTCCGTCCTGACTACGTCTCAATGCTTTCCCCAGGTAGTCAGAGACGACAGATGGAAACTGACAGCGTAATCCTCCTTGACAAATACAAGCACAAGTAATCATTTCAGACCCAGCAGTGCACTGCATTTGCTGCACCACTCAAAACAGAAGCCATAGTCATTCTCCACCATGAATGACTGGCATGATCAGTCTTGAATCATCAAAGCACCTGATGGAAGTAAAACAGAAGAGCAAATTTTGTCGAGAAGATGTTTCTCGATCAATGGCAATCTCCGTTCGACAGGTTACCTGAAAGAAAAAGCTGCAAAATATGAAATTCCACTCTATGTAGCAATTGTTGTCTTCAAGAAAGCCTCAGGCTGGAAACCCTAAAGTCATTTTGCTATCATTCAGAGAAGTGTAGACCCCATTTTGTCAATGTACTGCAATGTATCTAACGAAGCAGCATTATTTTAATCAGGCAAGTAAAGATCCTGAGTCTTTTTGCTCAAAAAAGGGGAAAATGGTGTCACAGGCTGAATCAAACACTCAACAAACTTCCTCAAAATTATCCTCTAAAACTTGAACTTGTATATTAAAGAAATCAGAATAGACAGCAAAAACCTGAACAACCTGAGAGTTGCATACGGCGAAGTCATTTCTGACGTCTAAGATGTGCTGGACGAACTGAATGAAGAAATCAATAATGTTAGTGTCCACATAAATTCGGTAAAAGAAATATCATTTACGATAAACACGTTGAACACAAAGCCAAGACAATCAAAATTAGGAACACAGAGCTGGAAAAAGTAGACCACTTCATCAATCTTGGACAACGAGTCTCCATGAAACACTGGAAAAAACCAAGTGGAGACTCACAATGCGATGGCAAACTTTCCGTAAAGAAGACCCATCCTTCGAAAACCAGGAAATTCCATTAGTCCTGAAAAAATGGTACCCAATCAATGTATTCTCGCCATAGTCACGTATACAGCTGGATGATGAGACACACCCCAAATATCGACCCTCCAACAAAACCCAACACAATATTCAAAGGGGAGAAATATGCTCAACATCAAAGTAAAAGGGTACAAGGTGGCCCAATATATCAGAAAGAAAAACAGGTGACAGAGATATCATGGTGTCCATGGGTAAAACTCGATTGGAAAGGAGCTGGTCAGGGTGCAACAATGTCATACACTGGACATCAGAACGAACAAATTAGATTCCCATATATGTACATGCAACTAGAATGACGTGAAGAATTAAACACATCCAGAAAATATTAGCTATGTGACGCACATGATAAAGAGGACGCTAAATAGAAGAAGCTGCTTCTGATTGTGATAATGATGATGATTGTCATCATCTTCATCAAGAGTTTTCGGTAAAAAATGGAAGGGGCAAGAATAATTTCCCTTGTAGACAAAGTAAGAAGCTGAGGATAAAATCCTCGATATCTCATGCATAGAATTGACAACCTCTACTGCAGAAAGACGTTATTTCTGATTCCCTTGACCTTCACAAATAGAGGATATATATATATATATATATATATATATATATATATATATATATATATATATATATATATATATATATATATATATAGGGACTCTCAAAAATTATACAACAGCATACGGTGTAAATGAATAAACTCAATATATATAAATATATATATATATATATATATATATATGAAGAGAGTTTGAGATGGATGACACATCAACATATATGTATATATGAAAAAAAATATGTATACATATACATATTTTAGTTAGGTAATTTCTTCTTCATGGAATGTGAAATGTGCACCTCTTGATTCTTACTCTTTAATAAAAACTAAACCCCAAATAAATAGTAACTGCCTTTTCAAAGAGGTCTTCAATCCAGAGAAAGCGTGTCAGATATTCGACAGTCACACTTACTGAGATAAACAGAGACCATTTCGAATAAAACAGAAATACTGTTAATAAAAAAAAAGTGAATACGATCTCTTTGGCTATTGAGAATATGTAGGGAAAAACTTAGATTAATCGACGGATAGACGAATACGAAGATAGATTGATAGATAAATTGATGTGAATGGATTTGGCATCATGACCGATGAATAGACACATAAGATGAATCAGAACTTTTTCAGTATCAACTCTTTCATCACTGATCAGGAAAAGGAATAGAATGGGAAGGTCAATTGTATTGAAGTCTTCTTAATCCTTGGCGCGTAATTCTAGCACAATGATGTCCAAGGATATCCGAAGCCTTTGAAAATGACCATCCTTGATTCCTCCTTTTGTTCTCATTTACGTACTCTTCCCTTCACTCTGTCTCTCTCTCTCTCTCTCTGTCTCTCTCCTTTGCTCTGTTTCTTTCTCTGTTTCTTCATACATACTAATCTCTCTCCTCTCCTCTCTCTTTTTCTCTGTCTCACCATTTTTTTTTGTCCATCAGACGAAGATGAATGTCATGTTAGTGATGCCGCTGAATATTGAAAAAAAGTTCTCACTGAAACACGAGGCAAAGTTGTATTGTTTTACTGGTTAATCACTGTTGATATGAGTGCTGTGGTATGGGTTCGATTCTAATCAATCGATATCCCCCCCACACACACATTCAAATCTTCTCCTCAGGAATTTCCTGCCTCGAACTCGACATCCGACTCTTGATCATCGAATCAGCCATTGTGATGAGCTGATATCGGTGTACCGCCAACTTTGAAGTATGTCATTACCATTTGTTGGCCAGTGTCGACTGCACCCTTCGTTACATACCCAAGACGACTAACCCCATACTGATTGGCATGATGTATGTTGTGCAAACCATTACAGCAACCTCATCAATAGCTTCAGTCATTGTCAATTTTCACTGTGAAGTCTGAGTGGGTGAGAACAGAAAAGAAAGGGAGAAGGTACGTGGCTCCATACATTCACGTGTAACTTTATCAAGCGAATAATCAAGTGGTTTGATATATACTTCAATGCAAACCCTTTGAGAGCATTAAGGGAGGTGGGATTCGTTGAGTTGGAGGGAGGTATTATGCAAATATCCCGATTATGAACTCACTGGTTGTGCAGCTACGACTGACTGGAGAAATTTCAGTTGACTCAGCAAATTCAAACGGTTCTACTAATACGACTGAATTGATCCAAAGAAAGGGTAACAGGAAGAAGGATACAGGTTTTGGGAGAGAGGGGTAGAAAGAAAGACACAGAGGGACATGTGAGATTTTGACGTGTGCTATGAAAAGGGGATAGAAGGACAGAAATAGACAGGTAAGTAACTACACTTTAACTTGTGAACAAATTTACTTAAAGTCCTAGTATTGTCCTCATAGATAGAAAGGGATGAGAGGAAGGGAAGATAAGAGGGAGAGCGAATCGGATTAAGATGTGTGGATTCTCATTGCAGAAATACAACGCAAATTTAAAGTTAGTTCATACAGAAGGTTTTGTTTGTTTGTTGGATTTAGATGTGTGAGTCGTGGAGTCAGAGCGGTTCCTGTACACCAATTTGTAACAATGAAAATGAGTTATTTCTCAAGGTTTATGCCCGAAGACGGATGCAGTTGGCCTGAACTTGTGCTTAATTTAACTGTGCAACTCTTAAAAACAAATAAGCTTTGCACATTTAGGAATATCGATTTTATAACGGGCTAATCCTGCTTAGAAGTTATTGTGAATAAGCCGGTCCAATATTCGACCTAAGATCAATATTGGTGTCGTGCAGAGATCTAACAAGTACAAATCCTGGAAACAGCGGTCCAATGGGAATAGTCAGTTCATACCAACTGAGCTAACTACACTCTTACTGGAATTCGAGAACAGACCCTTTTTGCTACTGAGAAAAATCGGTGCCGTGCAAAAACAAGTTCGTATGATGCTTTCTGATATCCCCTGCACGCACACACACACACACACACACACACACACATGTGCAGGGGGTATTATAAAGACATTGTAGGAACTCGTTTTTGTAAAGCACAGATTTTTTTCACTTACAAAAAAAGTCTGTTTTTATGAATTCCATATATGTATATATATATACATATATATATATATATATATATATATATATATATGTGTGTGTGTGTGTGTGTGTGTGTGTGTGTGTGTGTGTGTGTAATTATTTTCTGTGTTGTCATTTACGCATCCATGAATTCCAGAATCACTGGCCAACGGAACCATTTTTCTTTGTGCAACATCTGGATTAAGTTTCAATGTATTTCTCTTCCAAACATGTTACAGTTGAAACTTAAAATCTAACCTAATATGCATAGAACATAAGATTAAAATTCAGTTATATATATATATATATATATATATATATATATATATATATATATATATATATATATATATATATATATATATATATATATATATATATATATATATATATATATATATATATATATATATATATATATATATATATATATATATATTGGATAGTGAAGCAGATACACAGGTGTATATTTTAGACGATATTTATTTGAGGTCTCAATATAGGAACAAAAAAAAACTTCGATGAACATAAATGTATCCTGTTTTGATGTGTTACACCTTTACAGTGAGGCCATAGACTTTCCATTATAACATCTAGTACCACGAGATAGGATTGAAACCTTCGTTTCAGACCTGGGAGGCCGATATCCTACCCCTGGACTACGGAATTGGACGGTCAGTAAGGCTGAATTTAGGCAATATATTTTTCCACGCATAAATTCCCCATCCACCAGAGAGCTCTATTCTTATGGCTTAGTTATATAAAGAATAAAGATCCAGACTAACAGGGGTGTAAATAGGGATAGAGAAAAGAACAATCGCAATAATTTCATGGCATCGTTTCGCTTATGATGATTTGTACATGAAAATTCTTACATTATTACGATAAAGACGGTTGTTCCACGACAGGGTGTGTAGTAGGGTGTTGGCATCGAGAAACAGCGCAATCGAAGAATGAGGTTAATTACTGACCACTCGGTCTTTAGAAAGTGACCGGTTGTTACGGTCAAGTGGTCAATAATCAATATTTGAATACATTTCTCTGATGTCTGATACGGCGAAGATATCAGTTTTGGGTGGTTGATCACATACTGAGAGGTGGCAAAATGTCTGCATGAATCTTTATTCATCCTGATGACTACATTCTGATCAATCGATGAGTTACATTCACGCACGCCACCAGTTGCCCAGTTTACCTGATACTTCCCGACAAATGCCGTGACATATGTATATATATATATGATAGATAGAAAAAGAGTGAGAAGGGGAGAGAGATAGCTAAATGTAGAGAGACTGACAACATTGCATAGAGACTGAGACGAAAAGAAATTGACGGAGAGAAGGGCTCAGAGACATGGCGAATGTCATCTGGATTACTGTGTTTCATCCAACAGAATTTCCATCAGTTCACTACAAACAGTTGTTTTGTTTTGTTTTGTTTTTTTTTGTTTTTTTTTAACCTATCAATGGAGATCATTGCTGATCATTCAGTCTTTACAAACTGACTGACTGTTACAGTCATACCTATGTGTTTGCATGCGTGTATGTGGATAGAGTAGCTATTTTTTTTTTTTTTTTTTTGTTGAAGGACTTACCAGTTTTTTAGTAGACCGATGGTGATGTTATCCGGTTAAGGGGCTTTTCTTTTCCTTTCTTTTTTATTTTGATTGCTTGTTTTGCCACTCATGGTATAACATCTTGAGAGTCCTCGAAGTGGTTGTCAGTAGCTTGTGTATCCTAGTCGTTTTTCCATCGCAGCGAAGAGTTCTTGGAAGAATTCTTGGGCAGAATTCTGTCGCTGTCTGTTATTATGTCTCTACTTCCTTAAAGTACGCTAGTTATTGGCTCCTGTCCGACCCTGAAAACTTCGTTTATTGCTTCAAAAAACCCTGACGTTTATCAAGTGAGGTTTCGATGATTGCTGTCGTATGACTGCTTTTGTCCTCTTATCTTCTTTTTTATTGTTTTATTTAGCTTGGTCTCCCCTATTTTCCCTCTGTTGTTTTTTGTTGGTTGGTTGAGGGTTTTTGTGTTTTTCAATCAGTTTCTTGGTTTCGTCTTAGATTTTATTGATGGTCTGTGTTTTTTGGTATCAATATAGTGGCAGCTTCTATCAGAGAGGTTGTTATTTTGCTGTTGAGTTTGTTGATTAAGGTGTCGTTTTCATCAGCAAGTATGTCATACCTGATTTTTACAGTTCTTTTTTTGGAGGGTTGGGTCGCAGTTTGCTATTGAACATTTTTCTACGTTCTTTATTGGTGTTTACTTGCATCTTACATCTTATCAGTTTATGATATCTTCCTATGTTCACTTGGTTTAGAATTTGATTATCGCTTATGGTGTTGGGTTTGTCTGCTGAGATGTATTCATTTTTTTTTCTTTGATTTTGAGGCTTTTCAAAGTCGATTCTCTATTGTTTGTTTTTTTTTTTTTTGAAGGATCGATTCATGATTTTGATGTTGATTGCGGTTGCAAAACTCACAAGATCTTCACTTCTCTCGTTCCGTCTTTTGTATCTGATTTCTCCAATGCATCGTTCTTCTTGTGCGTTGAAATATCCCATGATGACGCTGAAGTATTTTTTGATATCTTGTTGTCAGGAGTTCAAGTCATCATACATGTTGTTTATTCTTTTTTCGGTTGATTGTGAAGCGGGAGCGTACAGTAAGATGAAATTCAGCTGGTACCTCTTTGAGAGTTGTATGGTGACGCTAGTTATGCAGTCTGAGAAAGCTTTGAAACCTACCACGATGTGTTTGAGGTCTTCATTGATGAGAAAGCCAACTCGATTCTGTTTTACTTTCTCTCTTTGTGGAGAAGATGTTTGCTTTTCAGTTCTATTTGTTATTCTATTCTGGTCTTCTCAATTCGCTAAAACTGATGATGTCCCATTTCATGTTTTTGATTTCACTTTCTATATGGGTCAGTTGAGAATCTGAAATCAGTGTTTTGACGTTGTAGGTACTGATGTATAATATTGCTCTCTTGTTGGCTGTTTTGGGGATTTGGTTTTGTTTGAGTGGCTGCTGTTTTTGTACCTCAATCCCATCAGAGGTAAGTCATGCAGCTGGGCCTTTTACTCATCCCCAAATTTTTAACTTCTATCGAAAGTGTATATAAGAGTTAGGCTCAAAAAATTCTAAATGCACGTCAAATAAAATCATATTATATAATATGATTATAATATATAATTATATAATTATAATTGTATCATTATAATCATAATATATAATATATAATATTCCACTAAACACCCAAATAGAGATGGATTAAAACAAAGTGAAAACAAAACAAAAATAAAAGAAAAAGAAAGATCACTCTGACATCACCTCTGTACAGAGCTACACCAGCCATAAACGTTCAGATCCATAGACAGTAATAAATTCTTCCTAGTATATGCTGGGGTCGAACGTAGAACTTTTCAGTAAGATAAAAAGAAAAATCAATTTTTTTCGACTGTTGAGAGAAACCATAGCGCTGCTTGTTGAAAGGAGAAATCAAAACCAGATGAGTAAAAAAAACTTAATTTTTCCTCGTTTATTCCAGTCATTTGTCAACTAATCTAGATTTGTTCCGAATATGTTGTTTTATTGTAAATACGTTTACACTTCAACCCCCGAATGTTTCACCTTGTCTAACCTTTCTCATAAGTGTATACAAGATTAGGACTCTAAATTTCTGAGCATGTAACTGAGAACCTCTTAATAGAATCAAACAGCCTTAATATCATCCATTTACACGACCCGTTTTATTTCAAGTTAGACACCAATTAAATAACAAACTATCTATAATTAACCTATCTATTTATCTTATACATTCACTATTAATAGACTGAATCAGCCTATATATCACTTAAACCCCCATCATTTCCCTTACACATTGAGTGTTACATTCCAACGCCGCCAATACATTTGAAAAATCGATAATCAATGTCCAGTCAAGTTGACTTGATTAACTTTCCTCCTTTGTTTTGTGAACACAGCCTGAAAGCAAATAATCTAATTAAGTTCCGTTCACTTAAGCCAACACCGCCGATATTTCAACATGAGGTCTTAAGCCATCTAACTTTACAAGTGCATATAGTTGCAGCCCCGATGCTCCAGATAAGGCCTTCGTGTTCCACTGTGGTCAGTCGGTAAATCAAGAGTGTATATCGAATGGCCACTTGTAAAATCAATTAGTGATCACGCGACAGACGCTCGTAGGTATCGAGGCATAGAAAATTGGATTAGTACTTCAATTCCAGTATTCGATTATATTTCAACATTATATATTCAACCAAGATGACAAGAAATTCTACAAGATAGATTGGTAGTTTTTATTTTATTCTATTTTTGGTTAATTGGAAATGAATTTTTGACTTCCTTGATGAAAACGTTCACTTGATTTTTGTTGATTGAATTTCCAATGTCACATATCTGTATACATATTTATTTAATCACGCAAACATTGTTGGTATTCCGAACGTTTTTTTTTTTTATATAGTTTTATTTTCTCAGAATTCAGCCTGTTTCAATTACTATTGAAAAAAAACTCTCTAATTTGTTCTGGGCTCCAAAAAAGATTCACTTTGATCAGTACGCCAGTCAGGGATATATAAAGGTGTTTATGTACATTGGATTGATGTTTGTTTATCCAATTAGTGATCAAATAACAGAGACTCGTAAGTATTAGAACAAAATCAATTGGATATTTTCTCTAATTGAAAAGCTTCAACGTTGAAAATATGTATACAGGTTGGTTATCTAGTAATAATATAGTGTATTAATGATATTACATATTCGTCTAGACTTTATGTCGATGTAGTTATTCATCGACACGGCAGAAATATTAAACGATAAACTGATAATAACTCTCTTTCATTTCTAGTTGATACAATTATATTTATAAGTCCTCAACACTCTGTGATTTCAAATAGAATGCAGGCATTTTTCATTCTATTGGTAAATATTCAAATCATCATCTATCACTCAGATTTTCGATCTAATTTTAAACACACCCATACACATATACATATATGCACTATGTGTGTATGTTTCTGTGTGTATGATTTGTGGAAATGAGGAATCCAAATCTTTTAGTTATAGTTTTAAGGGATAATACATTTTGATAAGCTTCAATCGGTTTCTGTTTAGCAGATAAAAAGATGACGAACAATGACCAACCACTGAACAAAGAAGAAAAAAATGAAAGATATCCAAGTACAATAAGAGTAAGATCTATTACCCTAGAAGAAACACATCCCCCGACAAAAATACCCCCCAAAAAATCTAAAATAACTCGCATCATTTGCTCCTAGGAGCTCAAACAAGGCAGAAACAAACATGTTTGTGTAGAAAATCCTTACTGCATCATAGTATAAGCCCAACTCTAACCAAAATTGATTTATGTCTGATGTGTCGATCACTCTATGAAATAAATCAACCATACAGCAGATATTGTATGCCAGAGAACAATCATTCGTGGATGGCAAGCTCAACCCTCGGAAACAAGACGTGAAAAACTGGAATGAGACCTTTTATCTTGCTTTTGGGGTCAGAGGAGGATTAAACATCACTCTAAGTATGCATCTCCTCTTTTGCTTACCTTTGACAGTAGTGGTGGTTCAACCATTAAGCTCATTTGGCTTTCTCTTTCTTCTTTTGTCAAACTCCTATTATCGAATTTTGACTTTATTTTGGCATGTAATAATGGCTGATGACAAAGACCAGAGTGGCACAAATGACAATGACACTGTGACGTACGCAAAAACTGATAACGAATTCACTCCCACTTTATAGCCAACTCAGGTTTCCTTGATCTTTTCAAATTTGCTAATCCCATTTACAGGAATATCCAATAAAGGAATTGAGATGAAACACGTAGTTTTGGATTAATAATACCGTGAGTAGATAAGAATTCAATTTTGTGTAAAAAAACAGAATTTTTCAGATTTTAATGAAGCAAATAAGTTCGACCTTCACCCAGTCAACCTTTGATTATTTAATTTTTTTCTTTTTTTCTTTTGCCTTATTGATTATTTGTCCTATCTTTTCTTGTTTGTTAATTTCTTTCCTTCTTTCTTTCCTTTTACTTTTTTTTTCTTGGTTTCTTATACTTTCTTGCCTTTTTTTTAGGGATTTATTTCTTTCTCTTTCCCCTTTTTTTTCCTTTCTTCTCTTCTTTATTTCTTACTTGATTTGCAACCCTCTCTCCTTATCTTTATAGTTTCATTTCTTCTTTTTACGCCCCTTTCCTCCCTTTGCTCTTCTTCCCTTTCTTATTCTTCTCTCCTTTATATTCATTCCTTCTTTCATTCTTCCTCCTTTTTTTCCTCTCTCATTGTTCCTTTTTTTCCCCTATTCTTTTGTTTTTTCTTTCTTCTTTTATTTCTTTCATTCTAGTTTTTTTTCACCTAATTCATCCAATTCCTCCTTTTTTGTTCTTCCATTGTTTTATCCTTTCTCCATTTCTTTCAGTTTTTTTCTTCCTTGATCGATTTCTTTCTCTTTGTCTTTTCCTTGTTGAGTTCTTTCCTTCCTCTCTTTCTTCATTGCTTTCTTTCCTTTTTCAATCGTTCGTTTACTTTTCTTTTCTTTTCTTTCTTTAAATCCTCATTTCCTCCTTCCCTTTTTTCATAACTCCATTTCTTTCTTGACTCCTTCATATTTCTTATCTTTTTCTTTGTTTTTTTATCTCTCCTCTTTTTTGGCAGCTTTCTTTCCATTTTTAGTTCCTTTATTCACTCTTTCTCTTTTCCTCTTTCCCTTCCATCCTTTTTTTCAAAGCTTGATTGTTTTTTTTCCATATTTTCTCTCTCTCTCTCTCTCTTTCTCTCTCTTTCTCTCTCTTCCTCCCTCTTCCTTTGTCTCTTTCTCTTCCTTTACCATTGTTTTTCCCTTCACTATTACTTTCTACGATGCCATTCTTCCATCCAATCTTTTTCATCATTACATTATTTTTCACCCGCCTCCATTTGTCTACAGTCCCAACATCTCCATAACTCCATCAAGGCAAACAAAAATAATGAAATCTGAAAAGAAAATAAGAAACATAAAAGGAAGAATTGTTTATCATTGATAGCTATAATGATAAAATACCTCTTCACATTCCTCGGAGCTTATAAAGTAATGATCTTCTATTTTCCTTATATTTTGTCTGTTCAAAATCCATTAATTACGAGTTTCTTTCATTTATCGATAAGAAACCGGTGTTACAAACAATGGATGGAAATATCTGCGCACGATTAAACAAATAGCCTTTGGCAAACAATATCCATCCTCTCCCTTTTCTTTGTGTTATAATTATTTCAATTATTATCATTGTTAGTAGTTTTAGCAGTGGTAGTCGTAGCAATAATGGTAAAAGTTATATTAGGATTATTTTTTCGTTATTTAATATTTGACTGATATAAAAGGAAACAAAAAAACAGAAAATATAGGATTTATCAATAGGTACCCTACTACAGATAGACGAATTATAATTTTCAAATCTTAGTTTAAGTGCTACGGGCGTTTCATGTCGCAGGACTTTATATTTTGTTTTTGCTTCGTTTCTGTGACACTATATATGTATCACTTCAACCTATAAGGTTGGGGAAAATATATACATATATGGAGTATGAATTGAGTTATGTAATACAGAAACATTATTTGAGATAATCCTTTTTCGTTAAACGGTTAATATATCACTCAATTTACACACCGCAAAAATGATCATAAGTAAAGAAAATAAGTCTGTCCGCAACTAAAGGAGCCTGCCACTGATAGCTACTTCAACGTGGAAATGCTCTTACCTGCTGTACCAATTATATATATATATATATATATATATATATATATATATATATATATATATATATATATATATATATATATATATATATATATATATATATATATATATATATATATATATATACATATATATATATATATATATATATATATATATATATATATATATCATAGCCCACTTCCCGTAAAACTACCCTTTCGCACACCTGACCACAATTTTGCCACGGACGCTAGCTTTACCATCACAGAAATAATAGAAAAAGCTACTCCAATTGACATAACTAAAGTTCTTGAGAAACACAAAGATATGTGGATCAACAAACTCAAAACCCTATCTCCAAATGGATCAAACTCTAAACTCAGCTACCCTCATCAAGCACAACCCTGATACACAAAACTCTTACCAATAATATCCTCACACCCACATCTAAGATACATTCAATAATTAAAGCTTCAAAGTCACCCAGACCCATAGGAAAAATTCACCTTAGCCGGTTATAACCCTTGTCCAAATCATAGCCAACACATTTTTGATAACTTATAAGGTTGAAACCTATGTACCTCTTTGACCTTACCACCCCTCCTTTTACAATATCCCTAACATACCAAAAAATCTAACTCCACATCACTACCCCCTTTCCCTGGCACACTCTGCCCTCCCGAAGACCAACTGCTGCTGTTTAACCAAAGGCCAGATACCTAAGTGGACATTCTCCCACTCAACAGGAGGCGTCCAGCAGCCCTCACAACATATTTTATCCACAATGCATAGCTCCTGATCGTGGACTCTCGTTCCACATGGGAACTATTAACTTGCACTCACACAGCACACACCACTGATGATGGGAAGAATCCCAAAACATGTCTGGACGATTTCCATCTAAGGATTAATAAACCTTACCTTCAAACACTTTACTCCCGAGTCTGTCTCACTCTTTATAGTCCAGAAAATTATTTTGTTGTTGGACAGTTGAGTTATATATATATATATATATATATATATATATATACATATATATATATATATATATATATATATATATATATATATGTAAGGTTTATTATTTTGTCGTTGGACAGTTGAATTATATATATACATATACATATATATATATATATATTCTGTTCACAGGTTGTTTTTTCCAGCAGTATTGCGAAGCCTTACATTTAGCCATGACTGGATAGAAAACTAGATGTGTATAGGGCACGGGGGTGAGGGGTCAACGTAAGCAGCCCCAGTAGAAACCCAAACTCACTCCGCCGATTCCGTTCTCTTACGCCACCCTGCACCAATCTCATTTTACTTTGGTTGGCTAACTCCATAGTTTTACAAAAAAGTTTTCCTTTGTACGAGAACGATTCCATTTTTGCAAGGGTTCGTAGTTTTGAACAAAAATGATGATACATTCTCTGAAAAAGAAACAAATTATTTCATGATTAATGAATGCTTATCCTGTCTTAGCAACGCCTCAACTTCGAATGAACACATGATACGAAGACAAAAATAATAATTGTTGTTTCAGAAACTGTATTGGAATACATTTCTATAGGTAAAGAATGACGTTATAAATACATGTCCCTGGGATAAGTCAAGCAATGATCATCTATTAGGTCTGAGGCTAATGTCACTTCCAGGACTATGAACGATTATAATGTTATGGTAGTTTCTGTTGGGAAGATTGTAGATTGACAGACTGAGGATCGATGAGAAAACAAACAAAAATACAAAATGCAAGAAAATACTAGTCTTAAATTATATAGGACCAGATTTTTGTGATCCTCCCACAAGATCCAAATTAAGTGTTGGGTACCCGGTTGATATACATTTCATATAATTAATTATGTATTTCCAAATCTGCTAGCTGACTACTACTGATCAAATATGTGGCACTTCTATACACCTACGTAGCACACACATGTATCTATGATTATGTGCTTATATAGTGAGTCCAAATATATATGTTCTTGTGCAGCATCCGTTATTTTGAACAACTACTATTGAAAGGTATAGATTGATTGTTTCTGGTGAGGTTTTTTTCCCCTGTTTCATGATGTTATTGCTCATAGTAGGTTCAAATAGATGAGTATACACACACACACACACACGCACATATATATATATATATATATATATATATATTTATATATATATATATATATATATATGCTTATACATTTGTATGTGAGTGTATATTGTGTTCTTACGAAACATCCATTATTTCAACAATTATTATTGAGAGTATAAACATGAGAATATTAACATGTTTCATCAGTTCATTTTTTAGCAATTTGTGTTTTCTAATGAGTTTCATTATAATCAGTTAGAAGTGATATATATATATATATATATATATATATATATATATATATATATATATATATATATATATATAATCCACCTGACGAGGAAAAAAAATAAGTGTCAAATTTTACTTTCTTGCAGACTACTCATTAAGGCTTGAGGGAAAAGAAACACTGGTCAAGTATTTTCACCTTGTAAGATAGAAGAATGGGCTGTGGACCATAAAGGTGTTAGTAGTACAAATAGTAGAATACTGAGTGTCAACTTTGAGTATTGAGGTGACTTGCTGTCACTCAATCTCCAGTTAAAGCTATCAGTAACTACTCCACAGGTACAAATATCATTAAAGTGATTACAATAATCCAGATCTAGCAATGATGGTTTGGCATTCCTGCACATGCTTCTGGGAAATTCAAGATGGGCGAACGTCCAATCGGCGAAAACCATCGTTGTCTCTCAGCAGTTTGCTAATTTAAAGATGTCAGGATTTTAGGACAGAAGTAGAATTCGGTTTATTGCAGATGAATGATAAGCATGACATAGTCTACTGCGTCATTTCCTGCTTCGTCTTTTGTGGACTGTCTTCCATGACAGGCAGCAATTTCTCTTGATTTGACATGAACAGCCGTCTACAATCAGGGTTTTTGACCGTCTTAAAGCTGCCGTGCCGGAATTCACTGAACTGCTCATAATATGGCGGTCCCAGTGCAGATAATATTCTCCCTAATGCCGATTATGTGCGACAGTTCGACTGAAATCATGCAGTTTGTTCCTTCTCGAATGCTCAAAATGTAAGTATTGGGACAATCAAAAGTAGTGGACACTTTCTGGTCAGTGACTCTGCGAGAAAATTAGTTTTATCCATATGTGTATCTAACTGAACGCAAATTAGTTTTCACACAAGGTGACAAGATTTGGACACGGTTAGGACTGAGCTTACTCCCAATCAGATTGTCAGGTAAGCCCTTTAACCACGATTCGATAGCAATGTAACCTGATGAATATCAAATGAATATATATGTGTGTGTGTGTGTGTGTGTGTGTGTGTGTGTGTGTGTATAAAGAATAAAGTTGTCAGCAAAAGGAAGAGAAATTAGATGTGTTTTTAGATACTGTTTTTTTTTTTTCTCAATCCAGTGAAATATTTTTCAAAGGAGATTTTTCAAAAGATCTTGAAAAATCTAAAATACTGACGATATTTCAACATGGAACTCCCAAATTCCTTCCAGATATTTTATTAATATTTTGCAAAACGTATCGCCAAAGGCATTAACTTGAATGCACTGTCAGATTCGAAAAAAGTAAATAAAATGAAATTGAATAAATGATAAATAATATTTGTATTTTTGTAGAAGAAGAAGGATTGGGAATAGGGAAATATCATCAACTAGATGAGGAAAAAAAGATGGTGACAAAAAGCATATTTTGCTGTTCTTGCGGACTACACATTGAGGCTGGAGAAAAACAAAATATTGGACAATTATACACACCTTGCCATGTAGGGGAATAAATTGTTGAACATGGAGTTGACAGTAATACCAAAAGTAGAAAACTGAATATTTCTCAATCGCAATGTACTCTGATGCGTATTGAATGAATAATTATACGTAAAAAGACAAATTAGTCAGATGAAAAAGAAAAGATAGTCAAGTAAATTTTTGAAGTTTTCTTCTTCAATCACTGAAAAGATTTTTGAAAGGAAATTTTTGAAATTATCCCAAAACATTTAAAATACTGATAATATTTCGACTTGGAATTTCAAAACAGCTTCCAGATATTTAACCAATATTCCGCAGAACATATCGCTAGAGGCATTAACTTGAATTTACTGTCAGTTTTAAAGACAGTGAACAAAAGGAAATAAAATAAAATAAATGATGAATGATATTTGGATTTTTGTAAGAGATGGAAAATTGGGAATGTTGGATTTTAATCAAGTGAGCAATTGAATTTTTGGGAGATTTATTTCTCTACTTGAAGTTCAATGATTTTTCATCAAACTTTTCACTGGATGAATCTAAGTGAAAACATTTTGGAA
>OY735214.1:6703167-6773167 GCA_963457665.1 Thysanoteuthis rhombus
GGGCCCAAAACAGATTGTTTCACGTTTCGTCGACCATAAAATAAAAACTCGCATTGTTTTGTTCCTTTAGTTAATTGCTCACGTCATAACGCACTCAGAAGGAGGCAATTTCTCGGAAAATGTGGTCCATATTCTGTCTAATAAATAAGATATAATTGCACTCGATGCCGTAGAGACTGAAGCCATTCATGCAGTGGGTATATTGCCAGTGAAGGGCGATGTGTGCGTTGTGCAAAGGCACTAAACATTTACGACGTTGACGAAGAACGATTAAAGTAATTTATCGTTGCCATTATGAAATAAGGATGTACAGAGTGGCTATAAAATCTTGCAACTGCTAGAAATATTTTCATAATTAAGTTTGGTGCAATTATGTACATTGGTTGTTTGATCACAAGTGAGGGAACGCCCAATGGGCTGGAAGAAGTTGATTCTCCCTGAGTGTCCCATACTGGAGGCCTTATACAAAAAATAACTAAGTTGAATTAATATCTATGCAAGTTTTTTGTCTGTCTGATGTACGTTTATTTAGCTAACCATGCAGATCATCTCTAATGAGTTACGACTTCAATTCTCGCAGGGTGATCAAATGTGCCAAACTTAATTAAGCATGTTAAACTACCATATTTAGTTAGAAAAAAATCAATAGAGAATAATATCAATATGCAATACACATAAAACCTTTTACAAAATGACGAACAACATGTATAAAATGAACAAAATTAGAAAATAGAGGTGGCGTTTGATCAACATTGCTCGATATAAGTGTTGATATGAGTGAGCTTGTTCTCAAAACCTGGAACAGTTACATGGTAAGCAACTGATTACCCCAACATGAGGATCTTTATCCATTGTACAGTGATAACAAAGAATAAGGGAAACAAAAAAATAGGGATTTTGAAGATGACATAAATTGCATTGATAGATATTCAAAATGGGTGACTTTAGTGACATTAGAAATCTTTGGAAAATGTTTTTAATGTACAGTGTCAAAACCTGCAATGCTTTGTTGAATATACTTACGTAAATATAAGTATGTGCAGGCACAAAATTTAACACTAATATCTATGCATATAAACATATATATATATATATATAGAGAGAGAGAGAGAGGGAGAGAGGGAGAGAACAAGGGTGAGTCAGGCAGATTTAGTAACATACTTGATGTGTGTGTATATATATATATACATATATATATATATATATATATATATATATATATATATATATATATATACAATGGTCTTCCAACATTGAATGGAGCGCTAGTGGATGAAGAATTTATACAATGAATAAATATAAATAACTGTCTATGGAGTTGAGGGATGATACCAGCCTCCAGTTCTGAAGCTAAGGTTTCGATCTTACCTCGTGGTACTACTGCATGGGATATTAGATAGTTTATAGCCACACCGAAGCGTTGTAATACAACGAAACAGCTGTCTGTGGATGACACAATAATATATGTATATATCTATATATATATATATATATATATATATATATATATATATATATATATTAGAGAGAGGGAGGGAGAGGGGGAGAAAGAGACGAAAGTGACAATTTGGAGTCAAAGAGAATAACTCAAAAGATTGTTGTTACATATTTCTAATGTAATTCAGTTATTGTATTATCATTTGAATACCTATCTCTCGGGTTTTCCTCTTCACTTTCCGTTAAGTAGTTCGATCTACATTTTGTCAGATCACTCAACATCCATAATACAATCATATACATATAAATATCGTGTGTGTGTCTATAAATATATATATATATATGTCGTGTATACATTGAGTACGTTCATTTATCTAATTCTAACAACAACTACACCTTGCTTCGAGATGGTTTTTTTGCCACAGTTCCAACAATTATTCTTCGAGAGTCTGATTCATCTCATTGATGAGATATTGAATGTAGTTGAATCATTTCCCACTTCAAGATTGATTATTATATCATTCCAACCATATTGATACGTGAAAAGTATTATGTGAGGCACAATGTCAGCGATTGAGAGTGATATTGTACATCGAAACAATGGATGTGTGTGCGTCTTTAATAAAATGCTGGGTCTTTAACTTGTTCTTGTCTTATTCCTATCCCTTTTTGATGAAAGGATGAATGCAACAATGGTTCATGAGCTTAGTGCGGAAGCACTATTTACTAACCGGGATGATGAGAGGCCAGACAAAATTTCGAGTGAATTTCAATGCTGTGTGAAGGCAAGCAATGGGCCACTGTGATTGTATTCGGGGGCAGATCAATGATATTTGTATCTCGAACAGTTCCCTGAATTTTGATGATATCTGATGGAAAGATGCGCCATTAGCTGCAGAAAAAATATAATTATTTTGGATGGATCCAGGAATTTTGCATTTAACTTCTCTGAATGGTAGCTGTGTCAAAAAATATCTCCAAAAGTTTCTGATGAATTTTCAATAAATTTTCTGAAAGGGTTGGCCAATAGCTGGAAAGAATTGGTTGGATTTGGAAGCAAAATCATGATAATATTTTTCCTGAAGAATAATTCCTCTTTCTCTATTAATACGTGTATGTGCTCATACATTATCATTATCAAAGTTCCAATAGATTTCAAAGGCATTTTATCAGATAGAGGGTCATAGTTTGGATGGATTTAAGAATTGATTATTTTTTAAGGCGTTAACTTTGAGCTCGACTGCATAGTAGGTATTTGTAAAACAAATTTTCATTCCGTTTCCAATGAAAAAGGCTATGGTGAAATCGCGCACTTCTGAAATGCTCTCTAGATGATTTCGATTTTTTTTTCCGAATTAGTCGTGAAAATAAATTGTTTGCATGTTGCCTTAGCTTTAAGAAAATGTCAACACCTTGTATGATGACTTGATTCTTTTCATAAGTAATTGTCCCTTCCCAGTGAATTACTGTGTCAAATTGATTCCTATCTATGGCAGCCGATTATTTTCAAAGCTTTTTTTCTGAGAAAAGTTCAAACCGAATTCAACGTGGATGTTATCATTATTCACCAGTATAAATTGGCTATTAATTTCTCTTTTTTTTTCAACTAATCTATTCTTTTGTGTATCTCTTTCTTTGGCGTGTTTCTCTTTGTGTCTTTTTGACATCACTTTTCGATTTGGGTCCAGTGTTGATGCTGTTTTTGTATTCCATTCTTTCAACGTTCCTCTTTTTAAGACTCAACACTTTTTTCATTCTGAATTTATGATGTTCCTACATTCTATTCATTGGTGCAGTTCTATCTCGATTCAGTTTCGTCTACAATCAATCGAAAGTTTCTCTCTTTTTGACCAGTTTTTAATGAATCCTTCCCTTTTATTTCTCCTTGATTTTTAGAAATTCCTTTTTGGTGTCTGTGTCCGTTTTCTGGTTCTTTTTTCATTTTTCTCTTTCTTATATTTCGTTTATTACGTTTATCGTTTTTAACATTATGACCAAATTACGGACTGATACAGATGTTGAGATGATACATAGGGATGTATCAGTCATGGGGATAGTCACTAAATCCTTTGAATGGCAAATATTTTCGGCTTTATGTCCGTTTGGACAGCCATACTACTGAATGGGACACGTTATCTTCACCGGTCACTTGTAAAATATCATTTTCAATGTGTAATATTACAACAAAATAAGAGATATATGCGAGCATTTAGATGATAGATTGGACATCCTCTGTCAAAATGATATCCATGAGAGCTTGGGAATGACAAATATTTTCAATCTTTTATGATTGGAAATTCTTACTATGGAATCGAAAACATCATTTCCATCTGCCACATGTACAACGTTGTGTTTCTTTCTAATATCACAGAAGAATAACAAAGATGATATTAGATAATCAGAACATATCAATATGATATTTATTATGATTCTGCAGTGTCATATATCTGTAACTTAAGTTCATTTGGATAACCACACATTTTTCTCAGCTGACACCTGTAAAATATCTGTATAGTCGTTTTTGTATTTCATTTAATGACTGCATGACAATTAATTATCTTGACAAAAGAGGCAATTATTCAAAGAGATTACTGTAACATATGCATAATACAGAATCGTTTTAGTTTCGAAAATCTAACCGTGAAAATAGTTGTTCTCACTCTGTGTTCCCTTTTTTTGAATCAATTTTCAATGTTGTAGTTGCATGTCACCTTATGTCAAACCTATCTTCAATAGGGTCACATTTTGGGAATCGTTTCCCTTCGATAAATAACATTGCTTTCCTAGTGACATTTCATGTCGTACCAATCCTGATCTACTGTAACCATTGGTCACTGAAGCGTTTTTTGTAATACTGAGATTGAATCAAATCCAACATGGACGCTGTCATTGTTTTCAAGCATGATTTATAATTTTTGAAGCTTCTTTTCCCCTCAAGCGTATCATTGTAATGCTTGTCATAGCTTTTTCGGTTCTGAGCTGATGCTTTTCTTTGTTCGTCATTTATCGTTTCTTATTTATCTTTCTTGATTCAATTTTGTGTACATTTAGTTGAACATCTTTACTTCACCTTTGTTCATGCTTTAAGTTAGGATCTTTTTGTCAACTTTATTTCTCCTTGGTCTGTGTACTTACTACATACAATAAATAAGTCTGAAGGCTAATGATAAAAAAGCATTTATTTTTACTTACTTAGGAACATGATATCTTCTCGTGTCAGTGCACTTAGCCCAACGCCTTTTCACTAATATCGTTGATCGAATGTTATACGGGTTCTGACCAGACAGTCTGAAAACAGGTTGCATTACCCATGAGTAACTTACAAGCCACTTGATATCAGACCTCACTGTGTATACATGACCGGGCACTCTTTTGTGTAGTTGTTTGATAGGCATAAAGACTTCCATTGTTTCTTCGGGAATCAAACCTGATTTTACTTCTTATTTTTGTTATGGTTTTTGCTTTTTTCATATTTTTTCATAAAGTTTTTCTGCTTCTTAACTCAACTGTTTTCTGTTTTTTTGGTCATTTTGTTTTTCTTTCTCTCATTTTGTTTCTTTTTTTTTCCTATTTTCATTCTTTCCTTTTGTTGTTTCATTCTTTCTTTGTAATTTTCTTTTTCTGTTTCTTTTTCTTGATCCTTTCTTTTCTTTTGCTTTTTCCACCTTTTATTTTTGTACTTTTTTTATCTCTTTTATGTTTTTCAACTTTTTTCGTATTTCAAACTTCTTTCTCTATTATCTTTGCCTTTTTTTTATTCTTTTTATCTTTTTTTTTTCATTTCACATTTTCTCGTTTTTTCACTCTTGTTCACTCTTTTGTTCTTTTTTTCTCTCATTTGTGTTTTAATTTGCTGTTTTTCAATTCTTTTCTTTTTTGTGTTCCTCTTTTGTTCCCCATGTTTTTCCTTTCATTTCTTTCTTCTCTCCGCTCTCTATTTCCCCCACTCTCTCTCTCTCTTTCTCTCTCTTTCTTTCTCCCCCCTCTCTCTCTCTCTTTTTCTCTTTGTCTATCTATATTTTGTTCTTATTATTTTTTATTACTTTTTTTGTTCTTCTTCTGAGTCTTTTTTAAGTTCATTAATATTTCTTTTTCTTCCTTTTTTTCCAAATTATTTTTTCTTTATTTTAATCTCTTTCTGTTCTTTGGTCTCATTTTCTTTTCATTTCTGTCATTTTTCATTTTCACATGTTTTTGTTCCTTTTTTATTTCAATAGTTATCTTCTCTTATGGATATTCAAAAATATTTGTCTTTCCATCGCTCTTCCCCCTTTTTGTTCTTTGAACGTGTTTTCTTCTCCCTAGAGTGTTTTATGGTTTTGATATCAAGACTAAAGTATGGCCAGATTTAAGTGTTAAGATGATAAAGAAGGAATTCTTTGCCAATATGATGTTTAGGAAGGTCTGGGAATGGCTGATAGTTGTCATTTTATGTCAGTTTGGACAACCATTATATAGACGGGGGAATCGTTATCTTCAGCTGCCACTCATAAAGTTAGAAAATATAGTCTTTGCTGTTTTTGATATTGCGACCGCATTACAGATGTGAGTAATAAAAAAGAAATCCTTGATATCATTTGACGTGACATAAGAATTCATATCATGAGTGGACGACACTAGATATAATCATTTTGCACAAAGGAGACATACTCTTTTGGGCAGTGGTTCTCAAACTGTGAGTCGCAGTGCATTGGTGTGCTGCAACTGTCCTCCAGATGTCCCAAGTGAATTTTCCCGAATATGCACATATCTACCCCAGACTTTGAATATGCCGAATACGAGTAGTATGTGTGTCCCAGTTCCACCATAAAATTGACAAACTAATGTTTCAATCACTCAATTTGTGATATGTCAACACTTTTAGCAACAGATAAAAAGGTAAAGGAATTATGAATATGTATATAGGTATATGATAGAAATGAAAAAAGCTCTCGTCCATTCTCTATGGACATGTTCTATCTTATCTATCCTTTTTTCATAGCTAGTGTACTGTGTAAGCTTACTCATCCACCTTTCAACGAAGGCAGAATGTGACACAAGGTCGATTTTGAAGTGTTGAATCTCATACTGCAATAGGGAGAGGCTCCCCGGGGGCATTTGATCCCCTGGCACTGATTATACTTTACTTATCGTGATTCGAAGACGAATCCTGGCCCAGGTGTCAAAGATACTTCTGGGTGCACCGTCATACAATGATGTTTCAGAACTACCCTTCGTAGAGTATAGGTAATTGCAATACTCCATCGTAGATTACACTCAATTTTCTGACAAAGATCTGATAGTAAATAAGCTGAATCAAACCCAGACAAATATTCCGAAGGGGCAGTTTTAATTACTTCACCGTACACCAGAATATCCAATCACATTGTTCACATCGATGAGGGATCAATGTAAGCATTGCAATTGCTACTGAAAAGGATTGAATATTTACTCACCGTTAGCGATTGGGAGCAAATAATAGTCGATCCTGAACCGATGATTAAATCATGGTGATCCAGCCAAAAGTTATGTCTGTTCTCCATTCAAATTGAATCAATAGAGACAACACTTATTCAATTGTCTCTCGATATAAATTGCATAAGAACTATTTGCAGGGAAACTGTTTGCGAAATATATAGATACTAGTGTATTCCGGTTGTCAGGAATGACAGCGATCAACCTTGTAGGAGTTCTCGAATTTTTCTTAAGAAAAACTTCTACTGATTGCATTCAGAAATATATTATTGCAATGTGGTCGGAATGTATGTATATATATATATGTATATGTATATTTTGTCATCCGCAGACGGATGTTTCTTTGTATTAAAGCTCTTCAGTTTGGCTATAGATTATCCATTTTCCTATCTAGTACCACGAGGTAGGATTTAAACCTTCGCTACTGACCCGGAGGCCGGTGTCTTACCTTCTGCTCAATGGTCGGTAAGGTTGAATTTGAGCGATATATATTATCATTTAGCTTATGGTGCTCTATGGAAGAGCATTGCATAAGGTTACAATGAATGACTTACCTCACTTAAAGAGTGCTCAACACTGAATAGGGGAGCGTTATATATATATATATATATACATATATATATATATATATATGGATTTGATCATTTGAGTGTTTGTGTGCATGTTTGTGCTTGCGTTTCTAGGGGTGTGTGCGTGTGTTTCTGCATGTGTATGAGAGCAATAGAGATGGAGAGATAGTATGTTTTTCAAAGTTCATACGAGAAGAAAGATACATACATTGGGTGAAGAAAGAGGGATATTTTTTCTCTTTCTACGGAATACTATGTCGTACATTCCATTTGACGAATCAATTTTTGAAATAAAAAGAAGTGAGGAAGAAATAACGAAGATGTTTTTACCATCCAATATTGTAAACATACAGCTATGCCATTTTCCAATATTACCTATGTTATTCAACATTTTTAAATATCCTGACAACTGGTTGCACAGCACTGGTGTAATCTGAAACCAGAAGGGAACATACTACACATACATGAACAGACACTCTTCCATGAGGTTTCTCAGTTGGCAGCAAGACGTCAAAAAGTGAGAAGACGAGCTACCCGACCTGACGATTCTTTGAATCTTGGGCAAAGATCCTTTCGATGAAACATTGTATCCCCCTGGTCAGAACTGTTCAGATTTGTCTCTCTAGGAATAGCTCCTCCAAAATGGGTGATATCAGGGAAAAGACAATCTGACGACTGATGGCAATCCTGAAATGAGGCTTTTTTGAGAGTCACATTGATCCTGGGATAAATGTTTTTTGGTCTGAGGGTTCCATTGCTATAGGAGATCTACTTTGTAATTCATATTAAATGAGTGGACATCCTTTGCATAAACCTCATGGGTAATGCATGTGGAAGGTCTGTCGAGGAGTGATTATTCGAAAAGAAGTCTTGTAGATCAAGCCAGTGGTGTTGTGAGTTCGATTATCACTGGCTGTCCTCGTGGTGTGGTATAGGCTAGAACAGATTCCTAGGTGCCTACCATAGCCAGGCAGCAAGCTTGTCTCTCAGAGTTGCCGAAAGCTCAGTGGGTGTGCCATTAGTGTGGCCTCTGTCGTATTTAGGTCTATTCACAGTCTGTTCACATATATATATATATATATATATATATATATGTAAGACTGGTCGTATTTATTTATCTTTCTATCTATGACGGACTGTTAATGTGTATCTATCTGTCCTAAACTCATCAGCAAATAAACAAACCCTGTGGACAAACAACGTCACTCCCATCAGGCGACACTAATTAGGAAATGCAACATCAATTAAATACATTAATTGCAAACAACATTGATGAATTTAATGATCAGAAAAAGCAAGACATCAACAATAATGTCATCAACGTATTCAAAGACAGAAGAAAAACTTCGAAATAAAAGTAATGACTTTAAAAAAAGTGTGGTCTGTGTTCAACGTTTTTCTCTTCAGAGCAGCAAAATCCTCTTTTGGGGCCAGTTACCATCAAGTTTATGTTGTCAACAGTCCGAAGTTGGGATTTTTATTTTTTGGATACTTCAGAAGTTGTGGAGAACATATCCTGGGATGACAGGGGTCGTGGAACAAAAACGTACACGAGGAATAAGGAATTGACAGACTTGGTCTTTGTGACAAACTCAATTTCGTATCACTGCCGACTGAGTAACCTCACGGGAGATCATGTTCATTCATACGTATTAAGATCAGCTCTTTTTGATTTCAAAGAGATATCAAGGCCATAAACAGTTCACAGGAATTGCCTGTCTGGACACTTTCAACACATCACTCGTTTTAAAAGGAATAGAGAAAGACATCATTTTTTCTTAATGTTTCAAAACGAGGAATTTCTGGTAAACTCAAGTTGGGGTATAAGTCAACTGATCACTTACTCAAACAAATTCAAATAATTACCCCAGGGAAATGAAATATCAATACAATATTTACATTTAACGTCTAGTTATTTGTTTTGGAAAATAAACCATCATATTGGCAAGACAGGGAGTAAGGATCACATATTCACAGACTGGAATCGTTGGACTATTGATTTTTTATTCTACTTGTGAGGTTAAAATATTTCTCTTTTTCTAAAATATACTGCAAGTAAATATATACATTTTGATGTAGATAACAAAATGAAAAGGTTTTCAATATCATATGCATACCATTTTGAATGCACTATTTCAGTCAGACAATCTTGCTAAGAGGTGTTGATCAAAACTATCAGACCTCAGAATAGATACATGTATTCATATAGGTAATATCTGTGGATCAAATGTGATCAACTGCGTTTAAATATCTCACTATTTATCAAATGTTATGGTCTTTTGTTTTTTTCTATGCTTTTTTTCCGGCTACGCTATACTACAGCTGAATTGGAGAGATAAACGAAGAGTCTGTGTGAATGTTTTTTTCAATCTTAAGGAAAAAAATGGCGCGGGAACCTCATGAACTTTTCAAAATGGCATTTGAAAAGGATGTTCGTACTACGTGTTTTGATTTGTTCAAATACTTTGAAGATGGTAAAACTTCAGTCAAAGACGAGAAAGTAAAAGACAGACCTTTGTCCTCTAAAACCGTACGGAAATGTTAGCCAAGTTCGAAGAGTGATTATTGAAAATTGGTTTCGGACTATGAAATGATTTGCAAAAGATGAGAAAGGGAAAGGAAACCATAAACACTGAACATTCAAAAACTGTTCTCGGCCACTTCAGTTACTCCCAATATCTGTGAATTTAATTAATGCATTTTTCCTTCAAGGTTCCTCATGCCTCAGACATACTTTCATACTATGGCATTATGTGTAAATTCTTCTGTTGGGATCAGCAAGTGTTAAAAATGTGACAGTTTGGGGGATTTAAAATACATGTATATTGACATGAACACACCAGCAGTGTTTATCAAACAACATTTCCCACACAGCTATGATTTTGATATAAAGCTTACGTCTAACATGTATTTTGTTGCTTTATATAGGATAGCATCATAATGTATTGGATATAGATGTTGTTTTATACGACACATATTTGATGAATTTGAAACACAGGGCTTACTTAAGTAGGTTACCCCCCAAAAAAAACGACGAAGTGTCTGTAAGCATAACAACAGACGTGACTCGTTGTTCGTATCACTTTTATTGAGTGTCCACCCATGTAAAAATTAAATTATATGTTGCTTTTGATCCCAGACTGCATTCAAAACAACTCATCGTAATGATCTTAAAAAGTTCTAATTTCTTCCAGTTGATTTTCCATCATATATCTATCTATCATATAACTGAAAAATCTGACAACTTTTCTACTCACTTTAAAGTTAATCTTTCAACGTTGTATACCATTTTGACTCCATAAATTTTTTTTTATTCAAGTTACAAAATAGATTAATTTTCAAATACATGGTTTGAATCAAACTAATCCACTTTCTACCCGGTGGTAACAGTTAAATTGAAGCTTTTGATATATTTGGACAATTTGTTACATGATATTCCATACTAATCTGTTGGACAAATAGACCAGTGCCGAATGTTCCTCCTTCCCCTGGTTTTATTTTATACAATTGATATTTCAAATTGACAATGAATAGATACATCTCATTTGGTTGATAGTCCCTACAACGTTGATACAAATTTAGTTATTCTATTGCTAGACTCTTCTTAAATATTCATTAATTTCGGCCATTGTTTCATTATGATCAAGCTGATAAGTTTTAAAAGAATCAGATGTCTAGTCACTGCATTATCATATTCTCTAATGATCATGATAATTTTGTCACCTCGATTGACCATTCTTACAACTGGGGGAAAAAATCTCGGTATAAAATCAATGAAACTAAGTATAGCCCGAATTATTCTTCCATATTCTGATAATGTAGTTTCGTGAAAATTTATAAGATTGAATGGTAGCTGTTCTAAATGACATACGTTCAATATTGAACGAAATTAATCCTATTTAGTAAACAATTTCATATATATATATATATATATATATATATATATATATATATATATATATATATGTATATATATATATATGAGATACCAGGTGAAGGACAATGAACTTACCAATAATTATCGTCGACGCTACTACGCTGTCAATTAAATTACGATCAATTGCCAAACAGCATAACTATATTTATAGATTCACACGTGAGTGTAAAGATAAATATGGTGCTTATTTTGATGTTTTATATTGTTGAGTGACATTAAATCAAGGTCAATAATGAAATTGAAATTGGGAAAGATCCTAATGTCGTACATAGAATACTCATCTCGAAAGGTTGATGAAATTCAGTTTCCCAATACTCAGTGTTTGTCGTGCTTCAGCGTCAGAGATATTGATGGGAGGTTTCTAATTCTCTCTCAGGGAGAATTATCCAGACAATCAGAAAATTTGGCTAAATTTCCCATTATGAATGTCAGAAAGCCCTTCCTAATCTTAAGCAACGCTGAGTACAGTTGTATCACCAAAAATAATAGAACTGACACCTGGAAAAAAGCACGTATCAAAAGAAGAAAAGATATCAGCAATTCGCCAAACCCCACGGTTTTTCTCCAATTTTTTTTTCACCATCATTTCGATTGTAAAATCGTGAGCTTCACAAGGGTTTTTACTTAAACATTTGGTTATAAACCACTTCTGTTGAAGATTCACCAGAGCCCCATAAACTTCACATCTCAAGAACACATCCCTGACTCTATCCATTGTCGACTACCAACGATTGTTGACGAACAGTTGAATTTCCTCGGTTCAAATTCAGAGTTGCACGTCCCCTAAACACATTTGCTTACCAAAACAGAGGATCTTGATTTGCACTGCTATTTATCCATGGTTGACAGGTGATAAAGTATTGGTGCAGGCCATTCCCAAAGTTACTCATGTGATCTGAGCGCAGTCTGAGTTTGAACCCAGCTGGCTGAATCTATTTTCTGTGCTGCTCACTGCTTGCCATCCGCTGCCGTAAATTCATAAGACAGAAAATTACCGAAAATCATGAAGGATTTTTGGAGAATATTTAAATTTCTAATGAGTCCCACACTAGTCAACCAAATAGGGGAGAGATGGGATTGCACGTCAAGCTAAGTCTTGATTGTATATACCAATTCATTCTTTCTTCATCGATTCTGAAATTTCTCTGTCGCATTAGAGATGGCTTCCAAGCAAAATGCAGGTGTCAGTAGGAGTGATAAGCACAAACACGATTTTTTTTTCTAATTTTCTTCCGTTAGCTTTCCAGCGCAGAAAAGACGCACAATTTGACACATTAGGAAAAGTTACGAGTCAGAATCCCTTGCAATCAAGTACTGTATTAGTTTTATCGATACTTCAATATATTAAAGTGTTTCTAACTATCATATTCGTAGATTACCACGTGACATAGTAAAAGTTAAATTTCATATTCCAATGACGTAGTAATATTGTTGAATTTGCCGAATAATATCAAATATCAAAAATTAGGAAAGCAAAAACTGAAAATTTTAAAAATCCATTCGGGGTCAACAGGTCACTATTCTTTACGTTCACTGCACTGCAAATTTCTTTAACTACGTTTACAAAAGACAATTTGTATCAACGTATTTTGTTTCTGTCTTCATTTCTGACGCTACGTATGTCCATGATAAAGACTGCCTTAAAAGCTTCACCGTGACTAATTAGTTTGCATATCAATGGAGATGCAGAGATATAAAGACCCTTGCAACCACTCAAGCCCTACGCTACGAACATGTGATACTTGGGTAATCAGAGTCATAAATAGTGCTATGTAATGGAAGTGGTCCCTGTCTCTTGCTCTGTCCGTTCTCCTACGTTTTCATGTAAAATATTGTGTTTTAATCGACAGTCACGCCAGGTGTAAATTGTAAGCATCAATCAGATCTCCCAAATGAGAAAAAAGACTTTCGAATGATGCCCCGAAGACAGTCAAGGAATATAATATATTTGTGGAGAAATAAAGAAAAAAGTAGCTTGTAAAAATGTCGAAAAAAAATGGAATAATCAATGTATCTATCATTCTATCTACCTTGATACATTAGTGAAAGATGGTTTTGCATCTAAGTTTCTATGTTTGCAGATATATCAAAGAGTTCGTGCGTTCAGCTATCATACTATACAAAATACTTGGATTTTGATTCCCTCTAACCAAATTTGGTATGCCTACCCACTGGACCCGGGGGAAGCTATGAAACAGGAAGGTTGGAGAGAATTATTCGAATGTTGGGTTGGTCTATCTTCAATATAGCTATTCTGATAAAATTGGTCCTACTTTCTGCCTTAATGCACATCTTCTCATTTTATTAGCTTACGTATGATTTTTTGAGGGTCCAAAGTTATTGAAAGCCACTGTCAAAGGAATCAAATGTAAAGAAGATCTTTTCTCAAAACATAAAAGACCAAAAGTTTCAACGAAAGGAGCACCTACGAACGTTTTAGACGAGAAGCTCGATTTATAATGAAAAATGAAACCATACATTTTATTCTATACACAAACACGGACACACACACAGACACACACACACACACACATATATATATATATATATATATATATATATATATATATATATATCAATTCAAAACGTTACGCCATCTTGCATCTTTATAGCTAACATCCAGGAACCAAGGCTGTCGGCGCCTTCATCATCATCATCATCAGTCTTTCAGCCTCTGTTGTTGGACATAGACCTTCCCCACGATTCGCCATACTTCCCTGTCATGGGCGTCATTGAGCCAGTACTTCCTGAACCTGTCTAGCTCGTCTCTCCATCTAACATTTTGCCGGCATCGGTTGCGCATGTGGTCTCAGGGGTTCCATGTTGTGAGTCGTGATGTTCATCGATTGTCTGCCATTCTTGCAACATGGCCAGCCCACCACCATTTAAGATTTTTAATAGACTCTATGATATTCCTAACTCTTCTATAACTGGATGTAAAACGCACAACGAAGTAAAGAGTGATGGCAAGGAATGCTTACCGGAGTAACTGTGGAGCGTTGAAATAAACACAATTCATTTTGCTTTTCCCTTTCTCTCAATGCTGAATAATTTGATTGTCAACAAAGGGTTTTGGTCATCAGTTTCATTAAGTATGCATGAAATAAACTAGAAATTTTATAATTTGGCTTTATCAACGGTTGCCTTTCGTTCACTGTGGACTTCGGTTTCATTACGCAGACATGTAATAAGCTCACTTACATCTGCTGATTCCATTTTTTTTTCTTTGACTTTTCTCTTTTTTTCGATTTTTCTGCCGCTTTTATTTTTTTCTGTGTATATCTTTCCTTTTCACTCACTTGCTTTGTCTCTCTCTCCTCTTCCTTTTTTTCTCTCTTTTTCTTTTCTGCCTTCCTATTGTGTTTGCTTTCTATCTCTCCCTCTCTTTCTCTGCTTCTATAATCTTTTGTATCTCCTTCTTCCTTGCGTGCTCTTTCTTTCTCCTTCTCTCCCTTTTTTTCCATATATTTTATCCTTCTCTATTTTTATTTCTCCTTCTTTTGGATTTTTCTTCTTTATTTTTATCATTTTCCTTTTTTCCCACCACAATTTTCTCTCTCTGTGTTTTCCTTAACCCGTCTGTCTTTCTTCTCTTTCCTTTCCATATCTATCTTTTTCCTTCGTCACTCTATGCAAGATGTTCATGAAAGAATAGCGTAATGAATAAACACATTGCAAATATAAACATTGGACTGTCAGCCATACGCAATGTCTGTTTGGAAGTATCTGTATATTTTGAATATCTCCAGACTCTTTTTTACAGCCAAAGTATGACTCTGCAATAGAAGAAGAATCTACTTTGAATGTGCGACCAACACGAATCCGTAGCAAATATCTATCACATGCATCAAACAATATAAAAAGGAAAACTCTGATTGGAATCCAGTAAATAACTATATATATATATATATATATATATATATATATATATATATATATATATATATATATATGTGTGTGTGTGTTTGTGTGTGTGTGTGTGTGTGTGTGTGTGTGTGTGTGTGTGTGTGTGTGTGTGTGTATAATATAAAATAACTGTGTACAAATCATAATGATAATATCGATTATAAAATGACAGACTGGATGCATGTCATTAACTATGTATTGATGTCCAAGCTGAAAGGGAGATGATGTTTGATCAACACTGTTGAGGCGCCATGTTGATATAACTGGTTGCTTTTAAAATCCATGAATCAGTTACACGGTAAAACAATTGATGATCAAACAAGACTAAAAAGGACACATAGTTCTATGATAACAGCATATATGTAAAATATGGAAAAGAAGTAAAAGGATGAATTGCATTATTAGTTGTTGGGAAAAGTGATGGAAGTGACACAAAATGTTTTAAAAGAGTGTTTTAATGTGTTTAGTGTTTCAAGCTGTCAAACTTCCTCGACTATACATATATATATATATATATATATATATATATATATATATATATATATATATATGAATTATAAATTGCGTTATATTATCTGGAAACTTGTTTGAAGTGATGATCTGTCATTACAAGGTCGAGATATCACTCAATTTAGACAACATGAATAGAATAAACTGCATCCCAATTTTCCTCAGTTGTTTATTCTATTTATGTTGTCTGAATTGAGAGTTATATTAACTGTGTAATGACAGGATATCACTTCAAATAAGTTTCTATATAATATAACATGGTTCATAATTCATTCTGTCGGATCACAAATATCTTTTTTTTTATTAAACATATCTATATATGTGTGTGTGTGTTTGTTTTTGTGAGTGTGTGTATGTGTGTAAATAGAAATACATATGCATATATGCAAATAAAAAGTTAAAAAACACACATACACAAACATATATACACATATTTATATATATTTATATATGTATATATGTGTGTGTGTGTGATCTATTTATTATATATATTTATATAAGTATATATATATATATATGTGTGTGTGTGTGTGATCGATTGCCTTTACCTTTTTAACAGGTTCGTCGATATCTAAAGTACTTCTTGTATAGATAGCAAATGAGTCGTTTAGCCACGCATATATAGGTGATATGTGGAGGAATGTTTGCATGAAATGTAATTTCCCTTTTTACCCTCTCATCGAATCAAGAATGTCATTAACGACCACCATTATATCTTTGATGGTGCATTGAATCAAAACAAAGAAAAAATTCAAAGATATTTTAATGTCTTCATCAAAGAACAATGGTATCTACAAGTAAAACAACAAAAATCAAAAAGATATGGTGTATAAACAAACATTGCTCTTAAATGCCATAATGGCTTCTTAGATAAATACGTAGAGTAGACGATAATTTCAGGAGAGATTGCTTATGTACCAAGATCTTTTCACACTTTTTCTATTGAGGTACTGTTTGAATAATTATTGCAATTCTTTTTGTGCGTGTGTTAATTCTTTTACCTTGTGGTTATAACTGGGGCTGTGACATTAAGTCTCTTCTGGTCACCAGTGCCTTGTCTCACATATCGATATTTCCCTGCCATTACAGCGTGCTACCTTCACCATCTTCTTTTCTTGGCTGTTAGGTCATTGCTATTAGCTATTGGTCGTAGGTCTCATATTTTCTGTTGTTTCTTCAGATTCGTGCAGATATCGCTTATCAGCATGATCGAATCCAATTCGTCTGCTCCGTTCTCAGAGCATCGTAGTTGTTACCCTATCTTGTCTGTTTCTAATTGTCTTTCTGGGCTACATTTACTAGTTATGTGGTTTATAGCCTCATCCCTTTCTCGGCATAGGCGTCTTTCGCAGTTTGTTCTGGGTTTTTTTCTGGTTGCCATGATGAGCAATACTGATTCACATGCCCACAACATCTCATCTGCAATATCAAGTATCCATCTTTCTGGATTATCAATAAAGATTTTTTTTCTGTTCATATCTTCCTTCTTTCCGTTTGCTATGCTGCTCCTTCGTTTGCTGTTTCTTGTTGTTTATTGCCCTGATTCAAATGCTCTTCTTAATGTCTTCATCGTTTGCTTGCACATATTTTTTCTCGTTCTGTTTTTGCCTTTTGGATACAGTCTTTTAGGCTGATGAGTCATCTACCGCCTTTTTCTGCTTCACAAACAATTCATCAGTCAGTCTGGGATGTAATGCCTCGTGCATTGTTATAAGCTTTCTCATTTGCCGGTCATTTAATTGGAGATCTTCCCTTGTCCATCCAAGAAATAGCCCTGTATATCGCACAGCCCATAGGTTCATTCTTTTTATCAAATTCTCTGCCATTCGTTTGGTCTCCAATACTTTCTTTATCTTCTGAAGGTGATTTTCCTTATTTCCTCTTTAATTTCCTCCTTTTTCATCGCATCACATTCAAGAACAACAAGGTGTTTTTTCATCAGGCTTGTGTGTTAAATGCCCTGAAACTTTTTTAGTCCAGTAGTTCGATTTCTTCTATTGTTGTCATCCTCCTCTGTCCAATATCACTATCGTTAGTTTTTTATTGTAAACTCCATCTCAATGCTGTATTCCTCGACTTAGGTGAGTGATGTTTGGAATTCTCTCCTGCTCTTTGCAGTTTTCCCTTAGTTTTAGAGGATTGATATCTTGTGCTGTATCATGGTTAGAACAAATATAAGTGGGGACAAAAGTCTCCTCGGAAGAATCCTCCTTTCATACTTGCTTCTGCTATGTTTTTTTCCGATAGCTATCAAGTCTAGTAGCTAGTTTTTCATAGAGCTGGCTGTGAATATCAACACTGATTCACTGATTTTGAATATCCTGAGGTGCCCTGCTATGCATCCATATTTGGTCATCTCATTTGCTCTTTTATACTCTATCTATCCCATTGCAATATTTTCCTCCCCTTCCTCACTGCTTTATGATCATCCAGTCGATGCAGAGCAAGTCATTTGTCCCTTTGGCTCCTCTGTTACATCTTATTTTTAAATTTTTACCGGCAATATTCCCATTCTTTCGATATATATATATATATATATATATATATATATATGATACAACATCAGTCGTAGGCACATGACTGGTCTATAATTGCTTGCCTGATTACTTTTTTCTCAGTGTTCTATGGATGAGGGCTGCTTTGCCCTTGGTCGTCCATTCCGGGATTTCACTTTCATCTACACAACTTTGGAGCTGATCAATGAGCGTATCATCTAAAGCAGTGATTTTTTTCAAATATACGTGGAACCCATCAGGTTCTTGCGCTCTTCAGTTGGTTTTTTTTTGTAGGTTTGATCTGTTGTGGTTGCATTCAATATCATTTACCGTTGTCCCTATCTTAGAGCCCCCTTCAATGTTATCTAACCATTCTGTGGTATTATTGTGTCTTTTAAGTTTCTCAATATTCTGTTCCAATAAACAGTTTATGTTCTGTTCTTTCTCTGTTCACGTTCAACTTTCTTTTGCTGTTTTTGAACGTGACTGTGTCTATTTTACAGTCCTTTGTCTATATTGCTCTAGTCTTGTTTCGTTGGTGTATCTTTTCTACTGCCGTGCGCAAGCCCTTATGTTTTATATTGCGTTCCCCATCTCTCTGTTGTTGGGGAATCTTTTCCCCTTTTCCTCTCTCCCGGGCAGTTCCTGTTATCCATTATTTCCAGCATAAATCTTGCATTGAACTCCGTTGTGTTGTTAGTCTCAACATTTTGTAAAAGTAGTTTACATGTTTGGTTGACTCATTTAGATTTTCTTTCCGTCTGTACCCCAAAGTGAGGGTATCCTCTCTTCCTGCGTCATTTCGTTGAAAGTTAATATCTGGGCTTTTTTCCTTCCCCCCTTTGGGTTGTTAACGTCTCTTTTCTGTTATGTGCTTCAGGTCAGGGATTTTCTTTTGGTGTTGATTTTTTTCAATGTTGTCGTTTATTATTTTGGGTATGGTAGTCCTCTCCAGGCTCTCCGCTTTATTCTCTCTCTCTCTATTTTATATCTTCTTCTTGTTCTATCTCTTCCAGGGTTTGATTCACTTGATCAACCGGGATTCATCTTTTTTTCATCATTATTTGTCTCTTCTTTCTCTTCTTCTTCTTCTTCTTCTTTTTCTCTGTTTCATTTTTCATTATTATCATTATTATTATTTATTATTATCATTAATATTATTATTATTATTATTATTATTATTATTATCATTAATTTTTTCTTGTTTTTGTTCTGTCCTTTCGAAGGTGCTTATAGTTGTTCGTCACTTCTTCCTTCCAACTTCGTTTGCAAGTCGTTATGATGAGGAGAGGAAAAAATTTTCTCACATATACTTTGCTACTTACAGTATCAGAGATGACTGAGCCAATTTTTCATTCCATACTTTTCCACTGATATAAAAAAAAATAAGAAAAAATCATTCATCATCATCATCATCATCATCATCATCATCATCATCATCATCATCAGTCTTTCAACGTCCGTCTTAGGACGTAGATTTTCCTCAGGATTCGCCACACTTCTCTATCATGGGCGTCGAGGAGTCAGTACTTTCTGAATTCGTCTAGCTCGTCTCTCCATCTAATATTCTGTCAGTCTCTCTCCTGCATGTGATCTCGGGGGATCCACGATGTGAGTCTTCATGTCCATTGGTCGTCTGCCATTCTTGCAACATGGCCAGCCCACTGCCACTTGAAATTTTAATGGATTCTATGATGTCTCTGACATTTGTCCTTTCCCTGATGTACTTTGCTGGCTCTAGGTCTCTCCATTTGAGGCCTGGCATAATTCTTTCATGTGCACATTGTATGGTTCTCAATTTGTGGATCTGTCTCTTGTTTAGGTTCCATGTTTCAGCTCCATAAGTGACTATTGGGAGGATACATTGGTTAAAACCCTTCTTTTGAGGATTAATGGGACCTTCGACTACATATTGGAGACTGCGAAAAAACCAACTGTTTACACATTTTGGATAAACATCGGAATACGAAAAATGCAACTTTTCGAACTATTGTCCAGCGCAAGAATTGACGACAGAAAATTTATAATATAAATATAATTTTCTTTTAGCAAGCATGAATGCAATTTCAATGCTATAATATTTGAAGTCACACTGAAACTAATACCCGAATGACGCCAATCCAAAAACCCAGTTCTTCCGACTGCAACCATTTTTCTGCTAGTAGAATCACATCTAAACGAATGAAACTTGTCTGCCTAGGAATGGAGGACTTCGTTGATTCTATTCCGCCGGAGATTCGATCAATATCTTGGAAAACGCCATAAAGAAGCGTAAGAAGAAATCGAACAGAGCTCAAAAGACAGAAAAAAAGCGAAAAATAACAGCATTCTCCATTTGACCGATACACTTACGCTAGTAAGTAAAATAAGTATAGGTAATATAAGTATATTGGTAGTTTTCGAACATCTGCTCAGGCGTAATAACATCTATGATGTTATTATAGTCTAGGATTCTTGACCAAAAACTTTGAGAAACAAGTTTACTTGTTCTTCAAAGCTATCCGAGTTTTGTTGTTTTTGTTGAAGACACAGCCGTCCTTTGATGATAACATTAAAAAAGTGTTTGAAGTTTGTTTTACTCCAAGGCGTCAAGCCAGATAATATTGAGATCGTTTGTGACGTACTTGAATCCAGGAAAGAGTTGAGAGGGGAATTAGCTTTCATTTTTGATACCAGCACATCTCACCTACACGTGAATGGCTGGAGAACACGTGCTATCTCTACAGGAAGTGCTTTAAGTATTGATTGACAAACCTACTGAAGTATGAAGCCACGGAAATATATATACATATCTATATATGTGTGTGTGAGAGAGTGTGTGTGTGTGAGAGAGTGTGTGTGTGTGTGTGTGTGTGTGTGTGCGTGTGTGTGTGTGTGTGTGTGTGTTTGTGTGTGTGTGTGTGTGTGTGTGTGTGTGTGTGTGTGTGTGTGTCCGGGCTAGTATGTTGGGAAATAGACAAATATCATCTTGCGTTATATTATATAGACCAGCGAATAGACCGAAAATAAACAAGATGAGGATTAGGTTCAAAATCAGAAATTTGGTCTTTTTTTTATATACCTGCTGCTGTTAAGGTCAATGACAAGAGCATCGCTACATTGAAACGGCTACCTTATCGGCTGCAGGTCTGAGACCTGTAGCTGTCCCGTTTTTCTAGGAACCTGGAAATTTCAACACGGGCTTCAAATCCCCTACAAACACTCGAGCAAACGTTAGCCTAACACGACTGCCGACTGATAAAAAGTCCTGACTCTCTACAAGCAGCAGATGGTGATCAGAGCCAAATGATCCTTAAGAATTTGAAATGTTGCCTGCGATCCCTCGGATTTTTATAACTGCTCAAATGAAAACAACCATTACTGGCCGTGGAGAAGTAAGTACCGAGTCCTCATTACTAGTTTGATATTTAGCCAGACTGAGCTAAATATAAAAAATTCAATGTCGAATTGGGATTTATAAATCAAACTCCATTCTTCTGGAACAACAAGTATGGAAGAGAATGTTGGTGGTAATGTCATCTGAATTCGCTCCGGGCCAGAGGCCACGAATCTTAAATGAACGTTAAAGAAGAAATCAAAATTAGGATTTGGCGCCGTTACAACAAAGATATAGGATGCTCCATTGCTTTTGTCAACAGACAAATAATCAAATTCGGTGAAATCAAAATTACTTCCCTTTGTGGAGTTCTTGGTTCATTTAATGCACCTCTTTTATTCGTCATCTTTCTGGCCGACTATGATTGTTTAAAAGAAACATTATTGGAATACTCACCACTTCACACACGTTCAATACACACATGAATTAATGATCGTACAGGGTGTTTCAAATGTCGTTTTACACGCAACCTTTTAATTAAAGAAAGAAACAGGCGGAAGTCTTTGAAAATTTATACAGATAAACTTATAAATTTATACAGATAAGACTTTTCTTCATTGATATTATCAAGTTAAAAAAAAATTCCTTTCAATAACAACCTCCCAATAACAAATCAGCCGAGGCGTTCCTTTGAGATCAGAAATTGTTTTGAGTAGAATCCTAATGATTCCTGCTTCAGGTTCATGCTGCAATACGAACGTTCGACCGGTGTTAGGCAGGCAATTGACATATATATGTGAATATCAAATCTGATTTGTCGGTTTAAATTACTGACAGATTGCAGACCTACTCATGATATCATTTTTTTAAATACTAATCATAAGAAAAAAACTCATCCCAGTGGAATTTCTATCACTATATCCGTCAAATATTAAAGTTATATTTCCCTCATTGTATAACATCAAGCTTCCATTGAATGTTTTTTTTAAACACTTTCGATTATCAAATAAGGTATTTTCATGTACAAGGTTGATTTGGTAAACGATCTTAGACCCGATGACTAAATGGGCTTATAAACGTACTCTATTTTTATCATGCACAAAATGCACGAAAAATATTTGAGAAATAATTTTTTGAGAACTAAAAGCAACAGATTTTTAGTAATTCTATCAGATTTCATTTCAAAATATACTAATTCCGTCTTGGTACTAATAGATGGCGTATTGCTCTTGATGTACGAAGCAAATTGGCAACGATTTCATGCGCTTGAATCGACCCTCACGAGATTGGTCTCATAAGGTTTGATCATTCGTAATAACCGTTGTTCATATCAAACAGAAATTCACCGTGCATATAAAAAGAATGAATAGTGGGCAACGAGTTAGCTCAATTAACTGCAACTTCTCACCAGCAAGAAATAAGCGTAGCCATGCAATCTCCTTCAGATGTGTTGAAAAAGGCTTTTGTTCTAGAGAGGATCCAGAATGGCTTCTCAGTTATATCAAGGGAATTTATTCTCTTTATTTCTTGTTAGTGTTTTCTGTCCATCTTTTTTGTCCATGTTTTCCTCCTCAGACTGTCCGTGTATCTAGCACAATAGCTAATTACGTAATTCTCGTACAGCGACTTGCAGACTGGTAGAACAGAATAAAGCCTGCTATTCGAGTAATTCTGCTTCTTCAGCTAAATTGCCCAGACAACCCAGGTGCAGTTCATTGGTACAAAATTCAATTACTTTGAAATCCTCTCGGTAACAGCGCCGTTACTTTGAAACAGCATGAAAATTGACCATTTTTAATTAAAGCTAGAGCTGATGCCCTACATATAAATGACGCGAAAACTTCCAGGTTCATTCAGGAAATTTTCTGAAAGTACTGATCTACATTGTACAATCACACAGTGAGGCTAATAACTTTTCAACTCACATTATGAATATCGTTTATTTAGCAATTAGCTCAGTTCTTAATCGTTGGTTCGTTTTGAAAATGTATGGAAGGCAACCCACAAATAATATTGATCACAAAGATTTCAACTAAGGAAAATTTAATTCAATGATATTGGTTGACGATTGATAATAACTACTCAAGATCTTGAGTGAAGGATATAGAAATTTGATTAGATATTTTTTTATATCTATTTATAGAATTGAAAATATTTTGGAAAATTCTGTATACTTAAAGACTTATATTGAATAATGTACCATACAACAATAGTTACAAGATTTATTCAGCGACGTTATTAATGCTTGGTGAAAAAAGTAATCTGTCGTTTCGTAAGAATTGTCATTCTTTTCAATAGTCAGATTGGAGAAAATATAAACGACATAAATGGTAAATATTCAGTAAAGAAATTGACTCATTTGAACCAATAATTTTTTCCAAAGATCCCCTAATGATAATTTCCCATAATCGATGTGAAATCTTCAAGTTTAATAGCCTCAGACTTAGTAAAAACATCAAAGACGGGTTTTTCTTTTGGAACATCTATTACGGATACGGAGTTTAAAATGCTAAAAAAGATAAGATTCAGTAGGTGAAATGTTGGGTGATTTTGGAAGATGTTGCAGATCTTGATATCAAAATACTATAATCCTAGACTCAGGTAGTTGAGAAATATTGGATTCGGCACTGTCATGAAGCATTTCATTCAGTTCAAGTGGGACAATTTTCTAACTTAATAATCTTTCCTATTGTCTCGAGATGATATGATCTGTCCAGAGCGTGGTTTTCCTAGCCTCTGCTGTCGACAAAACCTGTTCATTTAGAGTAGGTCTGTGCCTCTTTTTTAGATCTATCATTGTTATCCATATCTCCAGAATTAAACTTATCGAACCGACGTCGAACAGTTTGCACTGTAATACTGTTAATTCTAAAAACTTTGCAGGTTTGCTTGCAACCAGGCCGAATTTGAAAATTTACCGGAAAATTAGTCAAGACGGTAGAGTTAACGGCTAAAAAATCAGAAATAATGATTCATATCTTAATTTGATTTCATCTAACAAAATCGATTATGTTCGTAGATATTTCATGTTCATTTTTTTCTTAGATATGAAAAGATTACATTCCATACGTTCGAATCTGATAGCTATGAAATTTTAGGAACCAAAAAAAAGAAACATAATTTTAAACCATGTGTGTGTGTGTGTGTGTGTGTGCGTGAGAGAGAGAGAAAGAGAGAGAGAGGGAGACAGAGACAAAGAGCGAGACAGATACAGAGAGACAGAGAGAATGAGAGAGAGAAAATACAAAAGAGAATGATAGAAAAAACAGCATCTTCGTAAGATTGTATCAATATCGAACTCGGAAAGTTAAAATACCGCTCATAGCAATTACCAATCAATTGTTACAAAAAGTATCTGTGTATTCACGACAATTCTCTACTCCCTCCAACTCTGAAAGAAGAATAATCGAACTAGAAACCCAATGAAATATCCGAGGAAGCCTGAGGAGCATATGATATCGCTTGTCTGATACCATGAAAGAAATATCAAGGATAGCTGCCAATATCATTGTCAAGATAATATTTTCTACTTTTTCTTTGAAAATACTACGTTATTATGTGAGTGGAAAAATGAAATATTCTGTTGAATTACTTTTGTCATTCAATTAAAATATTGTGATCTGATAAAATTCTACTGATTTTTGGACATCGTGAAAAGGTTTTACAAATATAGCAAATGTGTCGTTATTTGTGCCTGGTGCAGTATCATTTCGTTCCGTTTCTTTTTGAGTGCAGAGACAGCTTTTGTAACTGCTCGATTTATTAAAAAAAAACGGAATACGAAAATGAATTATTCAGGAGATAGAAATAGAAAAAAAATACTGAGAAATGAAATACATGTTATATAGGTGATATCAGAATCGATTTCAAAGGAAAAAAAAGGGCTGTATAATGCGCATATCAACACCCATTCAATTGCCACAAAAGCATATTTTATGCATTTAATCCTATTTGGTGATTCAGTTTCGTATTCGAAAGAACAAGGAATCTTAGAAAATTGGAAGACGAAAAGAAAAAAAATTGAATGTAGAACTTTGTGGAAAAGTCCACAACACGATGAAACGTAAGATGGCGTCTGATTGAAATCCATAAAGAAATCACTTCAAGAGAACGACGTGAAAAAGCAACATATCAGAAAGGAATTCTATTGTGTTCACTTACATTGTAAGCAGAACTGGACGTATTATGACAGAATGTTGTTTAGAGAATTTCTTTCTTTGGTTGTTGTTGAAAATATCAAAATGATCGTATGTTGCAGAAAGAGGTGGATGTTTTTGCTCTTTACGTGACTTATTATTAAAGATTGTGAATGCATGATTTTGATTTTTTAATAATCTTTAGTTGTGTTGACACCATCAATTTAAAATGAAACATGATGTAGAGAGATAAGGATAAAAGGTAGGTTTGAAGGTTTGATTTCGACCTCAGCAGACCAGTTAGTTCTCGTAACTTAGTTTATAAGAGCAGTAGAGTATTAACCTGGTTTCTAGTCAACATGGAGGGGAGAAAAACGTTCGAGTCGCACTGAGACTTTACTCTGTACGTGCAATACGTGTTGTTTATAGAATGTCGTAAGAATGCAACAAAAATCAACAGAAAAATAAAGATGAAAGGAAATAGTAGACAAAAGCTGATAAAATACCTGTGTAGGTTCATTGCTGAGCTTCAAATGGTCAACTAACGTGAGAACTTAACGTTTCAATTGTAACATATGTCAGGCTACGAGGAAAAATATTTCTGACTCTGTCGCAATATTGACGACACTCTCTTTTCACAAGCCGATACTCGCTACGAGTAAGTGATTAACAATTTGGTGTGCTTTGGCTTTGCTATAAGACGTTACTTTGTGAGCTTTGGTAGAAATGTTTAAGAAGTAGGAGTTGTCTACTTAAAAGAAAAATAGGATATTTGACAGAATGGCTGCATCTGATCAATTATCTTCGTCCTTTTTTTCCTGCTGGATTGGAATGATTGTACTTTCCATAGAATAAAGCTTAGTGAAAATTTATCTGTGCAGGATGTAAAATGTGGTCAGACATGCTGTTCAGAGGATGGAAATTGTCCCAATGTGTTACTATCTAAAAAAAAAAAAAGAATCCTTGATGAGTTGGAAGGATTGTTCAATTAGATCTTGAATTGTGAACCTATGGCTAAGAGAGACTGACAGAAGAAATTGTGTAACAGCAAGCCATACCATTCTTTCTATATGAGAACTATAACCTATTTGTCAATCTAAATAAATAGACTAGAGGGATATACACATACGTACAAACGTACATGCATACATATATACATCCATCCATACATACATATATATATATATATATATATATATATATATAAGTTCCAAAAGATTAACTTATTCAGTGATAATGTGACAGCTATATGACTTCTTTCGAGATTCTTTTTCAAAACCGACCTTCCTTCGTAAAGCTTCTGTTATTAAGAGGTAACCCGACGACTGTGGCATTCAAAGAATCATATCAGGCTAGGCATAAGAAATGGGGAAAAAGACTCTTTGTTATTTAGTGCTCCAATCCTATTTAGTCTGGCACAAGGCAACGGCATCTGTCTTTTGACAAATGTTTTCAGTACAGAAGCAAATCGGTTTGAGTGGCAAAATCGTTTTTCTTTTATGACGATTCATAACAGTTCAAATATTTTCAAAAAATCATATCATTTGGGTTCTAAATATCTATTAAAAGACAGTTCCTTTTTTTTTCTAAATTTCAAAGTCCGGGGCTTAACTTAATCTAGTACTACCAGCCCACCAGTTTGAATGGCAAAATCGTTACATATGTTTTTTCAGATATATGTTCTATTTTTTTAGGGTGGGGGGGTCTGCAAACTTGCTACCTTAAGGCAATTTTTTTAATGGAAACAATGACAGTTTGTACATAGAAAGAATTGTATCAGTCTGGGTCAAAATATTAGAACAAAAAAATATTTTTTCGATAATGTAAAGCCCAAAGCTTAACCTCTTTTGGCACAGAGCCAGATCAGCTGGACATCTATTGACAAACATTTTCAGTAGACTAGCCAATCGATTTAATTGCTGCGTGAGGCGCCTGTTTTTTCCTTCTTTCTCAAAGTCGTAAGAATTCTTACATTCAAATATTTATACCACCTCGGGTCAAATTGTTCCGGAAAACCTCAGGGTTCCACGCGATCTTTCCAGGGGTTTCGCGAAACAAAGTGGCACTCTCGCATTATATTCGATAATTCTCCATTGTTCAGTTGTTTATAATGTTCCCGACACACTATAACTCTTGACTGGATTCCAAATACTCATCTTTAACCGTTACGTTAAGATTATCAACATTTTGATTGTTTATATAGTAATCGTTCATATATCTATTTGTTGTCATTAAGCTTCGGCCTTACTTTTCCATTCGAAGGTGTGTTCTCTTTTGAGGTTTATACTCATTCTGATAATCCTATAAGCAACTCAAAAGTCAAAAATTTACACACACATAGATAGATAAATAGATAGATAGATACATAGAATATGTAGGGCAGAAAAGTTGTTTTTGAAGAAACCCCATAAGAAAATTTATTTATTTAAAAGGGTCCTGCAAGAAGGTTTGAAAGCCATAAATCAGGGGGTCTAGAGCTGAAAGCGTAAGTTAGTCTTCTGCAAAACCACAACGTCGAAAAAGCCTTCGAAAATCGTTTTTAATAAGAAAACAAATTAGTTTAAGTTCAACTTTAGGCGACTGTCTTTATATAGAGTCATATCAGGTCTAGTCGAAATATTGAAAGGAAAATGCTCTCTCTTTTTATAGTACTCAAATTTTAATCTATCCTCAGACTAGTTCACATCAAGTGGGACATCTCTTCAGAAACGTTTTTAAGTTGCAAATTTATTTCTACTGTAGGCGTCTGGTTTTTGAGGAGTCATAACAATTCTCGTAATCTAATTATCATAACAGTCTGAGTCTGCTTCTTTTTTTCTTTTTGTTGATATATATTTTTTTTTTATCATCTACAGCCGAAAGCGTGAGTTATTCTGACGCTACGCAACACGAGTGAGACATAAAAACGTTCGAAATAAACTAGTGAGTCTGTCTAGAATCCGACATTGGTACCTGGGGTGCCTTCTTTTTTTCAGAAATTTATATCCAAAAATTTATTTCAAAATATTTAAGAAGGGTCTTCTCTTCAATTATCTATGTATATTGAGGATGATGTATCAAGCAGCTCTGACCGAAGATATAGCCTCGTAGAAGAGAACCACAAATCGTAAATCTGAATTTATAAAGAGGTATTCAGTTATCCGGGCGTATTCTATTCAATTTTATTTTATCTCCCATAAAGGACGGTCTTTTTATTTCCTATAGTGATTTATATTTCAATAACTTCGGTGGATGAGCGCGCTCGTCAAGTCTCGTCATCTTTACAGTCGAGTAAATGGAGAAAAAATGGAAAAGACGTAAAAAGAATAACAAAAAGACGTGAGACTTGAATGTTTTAAAATGTTCTTTTTTCAGCGGGTATGATTTTCTCAATCACTTTAATGGGTTCAGAGTTACTCGTGAAAACGAGAGTCTTCGAGTGACCAGGGTTGTTCTCCCGATGGCACTGTCTCAAATCAATTACTAATCGTGTAAAAAGAAGGAATTGGTGAAAGATGGCAAATAGCTGATGGGTCAGTCAAAGTTCTAAAAGAGTTGATGAAACAAAATGAATGCAAAAACCAGAATATATATATATATATATATATATATATATATATATATATATATATATATATATATATATATATATATATATATATATATATATATATATATATAAAGCTGTTTTAAGAATCGAACGTGTGAGCAGTAAGTTAGCTGTTTACAGGTGGCTTTGTTTTTACAGAGATATGCAGCTGGTGTTATTGCATATCACAAGTAACTGTTTCAAGTCCAAAATTTCATTTAGATTATTAATGGTTATATTCCTTCGATTTTTTCCTTCCAGCACAGACCATAATGCTATAAAAAAAAACAGATATATGATCCTGCAGAATGATTATAATTCGCTTTATATTACATTGAAACGCTATTTTAGATTAACTACCATTATTACATGGCAAATGCATCATTTGGCCCCGATAACGTTAAAAGAATAAACAATTGAATATATACATGTATATGAGCGGATGTATGTGTGTGTGATTGTGTGCTCACATGGGAGAGTGAATGGATTTATTACGTGAAATAGAAAGTTTGAGATGAATGGGCTGTCATAAACAAATAGATATAACAGTTAGATATGAACTGACATAATCAGCTACATAGATAGATAGATAGATAGATGGATCGATATATAATGGATTCATGTTTTATGAAAAAATTTTGTTCTCCTTTCCCCTTTCCAGTGTATGTACTCTTATTGGGTTTATACCCATTCAGATAACTCCATAAACAAACCAGAAATAGAATTATTACATCATCGATGAAGACGCCAGATTTTGGGTTTTAAGAGTAATGTAGTCCAGAGCATAGCTACAAAAGCAGAATATGTTTTGAAAACCCCAGTCTGAGCCCGGAACTTTACGTGCCTGTTTTTTATGGGATTCGTTATAGTTTTTATATTCAAAGAATTAAATCTGGTGCAATCGAAGTAGTGAAAACAAAAGGCTTTCTTATTTTCTATTGTTCAAATCTCAACTTGGCCTGGCACAACCCCACAGCAAGTGAGACATCATTCAAGAAACATTTAGAAATGCACCAGTGGATAGGTCCAAATACTGAAATCATTGTTAACTTTGGTGTATATTTTGGAAGAATTGTTACTATTCTCACAATCTAACTATCAGTCCTAATAGGATTTTTTTTTTGTTATCTTGATTCCAAAGCGTAGGTAAGTTTAACGCAATGCCACAACAGCGACATAACTTCAGTATTTGTTTTTCTTTATCTTTTGGAAATTGTACATACAAAGATTAATATCAGACCCACTAAAAATATTTAAGAGACGGTTTTTTTGATAATCTGCATTAAATGAAATTTGAAGATGATATATATAGCAATACTATCAGAAAAGAAATTTTCATTTTGTGTACTGTATTCGTTTTTCTATCGAGTCATTGTCCCAGATGAATTTACATCGACGAGAACCACAAAATCGTAAATTAGGATGAAAAAAGATATCCACTCATTCTGGCATTTTGTTTTATTTTCATTTTTCAGTTCCACTTTCCATAAAAAGTGATATTTTTATCTCATATTGAAAGTATTGTCCTAGCTCTAACAGTGTATGAAAGTGGATGCCGAGTCTCGTCGCCTTCACTGTTGTGTAATTGAAAAAGGTTATGAAAAAGATGAAAGAAAAAAAGACCTAGACGATAAGGGAGAAGGATAACAATGTATATATTCACATTCATCTGGAGTAAATTCCTCAAATGAATAGAGTGCAGACAGTGTATCTTGAGACACAGGAATTATTTGAGTGACAAAAGTTATTTTCCTGATGATATTCTCAGAAAGCAATTGCCAATCAAGTAGGAAGAAGGAAATAATGAATGTTGGCAACTAGCCATAGAGTTAGTCAAAGCTCCAAAAGAGCTGTAAAAGCAAAAATAATACAAAAACCAGTATATACATAAATATACATATATATATGTGTGTGTGTGTGTACCAGAAGATCTATATATTGATATGAATAGACACGTCTTAAATGAATGAATATAAACATAGCTATGAGAATATATATATATATATATATATATATATATATATATATATATATATATGTCAGTGTGTGTGTGTGTGTGTGTGATATTCAAATAGTTCATTTCACTTGGTCCTGTCAATTAGCAGCAATAGAAAGAGAGAGAGAGAGAAAGAGAGGGAGGAAAAAATCTACCCCAAAACATCTCTCAAGAGAGGAAATAAGCTTGACCTCGGCAACTGATGCCATATTACTTTATTACCTAACATGTATTGATAAATATATTTTTTTTATAAGTAGATATTATTCGAAAAAGGTAAAGTCACGATTCAGTTCGCAAGCAGTCCAAAATCAAACCAACACAATGGATTTAATATTCATTTGGGTGAACACTCAAAAGAAAGTTGTGTCAGTTGTTATACTTACTGATCCCTCATCATCGAATATTCTTTTCATGGTAACATACGTAAGTAAGCCCGATTTCAAAAAATGAATGATACGAAGTATAAAATAATATCAATACACAATGCACGACGGACCTTATATTAAGTAACAAAATACTTGTATAGCATGAACTATATAATAAGAAAGGGAGGTGGTGTTTGTTCAACACCGCTTAGATCCCAAGCTAATATAATTGTCTTCTTTTTAAATTCCTCAAATCGGATTTTGAAAGAAGCTCTTGAAGGAAGAATTCATAAATCATATCATAACAAAGAATATGCAAACTGGGGAAAAGAGAAGAAAAAACAACATGAATTTCATCGACAAATGCTGGGGAATAAGTAACTAAAGTGACACATAAAAAAGTTTCTTAATGTTCAATGTTTAAAGCTACATAAGTTTCCAAAGTTTTGTATAAACAAGCTATTCACAAAAATAGCTATAAACTCACAGGCATTCAAATCACTAGCTCTAAGGGAATTTTTTAAAAGTGGCCAGTCGATAAATCAACTGATCTATAAGCCATCAGAAAACAAAATACCATATTTTTTCCGTTATAGATTATGGGAATGTACTTGACCTGGTAGAGCATACAACAATTTTAAACTCATTGCAAGGGCAAGGTGTTTAAGAGAATGATATAGAAGTCTACAATGTTTGGTTCGCTAAATTCAATTCGTTAGTTTTTAACTTTGGTCCAATTTTAGGAAACATCTAAAGACAATGGATTTGAATGGCGTTCTTAGGGTGGCAAGGGATAAGGAACCATTGATTAAATTTTTATTTTAAAATCGTTTCTACTGAACTCTCCACTGAAGCGTAGCTAGAAAAATAACTGATAATAATTCAGTAACACTGCTGCTGATAGAGACATGCGCTGTTTGAGTGCCTTCTGATTTGATAAGATGATAGGGGAGTTTGCCTGGAACCTCTTCATTTTCAGACTAGAATTCATTGGTTGGCACTGAAAAATATAATACCAGAAGCAACCTTCGGAATTTCCATCAAATCGCTAATTTTTGGTGGTGTTCAATAGAATAGGTATTTAACCGGACTAACATTGGATTCCTGGAGTGCCAACTTGAATCCTAGTAATGCTGTTCCATGTGTTTTCTCTGCATAAACATCAATGTCTTTTATGTTTGTCTCAATCAAAAAGCAATGTTCATATTTCTAAAAATACATCTGATTCACAATTCGGTTCAGGGCATAGAAGCTGGATATAGTAATTCGATAAATTGAATAATGACACCATGAATAAAGAGTCCGTAAAAAATTTGGAAAAATTCAGCACCAGAGTAATATAACGTGGTAAAATATTTATCTGAAAGATTTTAGGTCATATAGAAGTAGGAAAATATTTTGAAGACCGGATAAGCATGTTTTGAATCTACACAAGGAATAAAAGTTTTCAGATAATGTTGAAAACGATTGCAAGGAACAAAAAAACTGTGGAATGCAACAAGGAGTTCAATTAAATCTGACAGCGGATCAAGGATTTTTTCTCACGATAGGCTTTGATAAATGGATAAAGATGCTATGAACTTACATCGATAGGAGCTGGTCGGATATGCTGGAAATTTTTGCATCAACTCAAGATTAAATGAGTCTAAGCTATCGAAATGATTGAATTTGATTGAAGCATTATAATCAGCTTTTTAGAGACGGCTCTTTTGAATGCATCATTCTTAACTGAATTAGTCTAGCAGAAATAATGGAAATCTAATTGTAATTTCGATTCCATTTACCACGTTTTAGTCAAGTATAACAGCCAGAAATGATATAGAAAAAATTCTGTCCGCAAAAATTAGTTTCTTTAATACTGCATGTTTCATTTTAAGGAATCCGTGCAAGTAACAGTGAATGAGAGAGAATGAATGAAAACAGGGAGGGAGAAAGTAAACAATGGACATGATGAGAGGGAGAGAGTGAGAAAGGGAAAGCAGAAGATAAGAGAAAAACGAAGACGATTTAACGTCAAAGAAGTGATAGAGAGAGGGAGAAGAACGGGAAATTTGGTGCAGACGAAGAGGAAGAATAGAGAAATTGGAGAGAGAAGGAGAGAAATGGGAGATGAAATGAAAGGAAGGAAGACGACAATAAGGGGGAAGGTTGAAAAGAACAAGCCTGAAAGTGAGACATATATGTACCGGAGTGAGGGGAAACGAGAGATAGTGGGAGTTTTTCGGTGTGCCAGCCCGTCAGTCAGTGGCCTGTCAGTCAGTGGCCTGTTACTCAGTCAGAAAGTCACAAGCAGACCGATATTCACGCAAATTTGAAAGAAGAGAAAAAAAGGTCTCGATAATACCAAGCATCTTCTGCCAAGATGCTTCCAAAGATATCTATCCCCAAAATATGTAACAATTCTTTATCTTCTGTTTACTTCACGGTTTCCAAAGTTATCAGAGTTTGGATTGACGGTTTGTCAATAGAAAACAATTCTAAAAACAGAAGAAAAAGTAAGAAGTACAAAAAGAAATTCGAATAAACAAGTCTCTTCACTATTTCCTTGAATATATAGATAAATACTTATATATACAGAAACCAAAATTAAAGCTTTTTAAAAGATTAGGTCATCCCGAAGGTATCTCGGGTAAAAGTGCTTATCTATATTTTGATCCTTTACTTATAATATTCCGATTAAAATTCAGTTGAACAAGGTCGGAAAATGTATTAACCACCCAACCTGAAAATCTTTAAAGTAATTTAAAATTTCTAAGTAATATGAATTATCTCTGTATTACTGAAATATACCAAGTCTTTTCAACGATGAAATATAATGAACATAAAACCAACCCGATATAACTTAGAATGACTAGTATTTTGCCTTTTACAGTTACGGCTCATCTTATAGAACAAAATGGGTCATTGGAAAGTGATATCACATTAGGACATAGGCCACTGATTTGATTATAGATGGTGCTAGGTAAATGACAAGACTTTCCATCGTACATATTCACCCGAGAATGACGATCAGAAGTAAGGGGGCAGATTTGATTGAAATAAAGAACAAAAATTACAGTAGTCTCCAAACTCCAGGAAACCAATTATTCAGATAATTTGTTCTCCCGACAGATAGAAGATCCAAATAATTGAATTTGATCATCAGAACGGAATGAGAGGTGTGAGGGAATACAAAAGTGTAATATGTCATTTGGTGGGAGTGAATGCATCATCAAAAAGAAACGTGGCGATGAGACGTATCCCATAAATGGGTTTATGAAGTGTGCAAAACGAATGGAAGATATCTTCGTACATATTCACCCATATTCACCCAGTCATTCGGTCAGACAAGCAAAGGTGCAGGAGCAAACGTGAATTGGGATAAACAAGAAAAAAAGACAGGATAATGTTTTAAAAATGCCTGCAATATCCAGGGCAGCAATGAATCGATCAATTCCTTATTTTGACAAATCGGAGATGTGCATGATTGAATTCGATTATCAAGAGCGTGTATGGAGAATTCTTTGGCTAGAATTTTTGTACAGTATGATTTTTTTTTTCATTTTTTCTTTTTTTTGATGACTTTTTTTTCTCACTTAAAGAAACAATCCCCTTGAAACATCATGCATTCAATGACAGGGAAGGTCGGAAGATCAAGTTTTTCCATCGACATCGAGAAATTTCATCGAGCATCACAGGGTTCCCAGCTTTTTTAGCCACGCCCTTCCCCTTCCTTTACATTGAACTTGGTAATCGCTCCAATATATATATATATATATATATATATATATATATATATATATATACCTGGATATATATATACATATATGGTAATGTATCCCTTGTTCAAACAAAACATCTATTGGTCATAACACTATTTGTTAAAGGCAACCTTCGAAGGCGGGTAAGCGTCGCGTATCTGACTATATATACGGGTAAATTGACTGGCTACTGGGAATTGATTGTGGGTTTCAGTTGTCTACAGGGTCTTTTCAAACGTCATCTGAAGACAGAGTTAACGGGTAAAGTCTGATTGATATAGTAGGATAAGGGATGCAAGGTTGGAGGGCAAACTTTTTTTTTTTCAGCTATCCCCCTTCCCCTAAACTGACGGCTGTATAATCAGTTTTGAGGCCCCGGCATCCGTCTAGTCCGTATACACTCTCTCTTGTCATGGCAATACACAGTCCATAACACCAAAATACGAATTTATCCAATGTGGATCGAAACTAAGTAGCTTAAAGCTCCTCTTTTATTTGGCAATTTGTTTTTAATAAATCAAGTATCTTAATTCAAAGAAGCTGTTTTTTTTTTCTTTTCAAAATACAGCTGCTTTCTTGTGTAATGACAAGCAAAGAGTATTAGGAATTCCTATTTCGGCTTCTATCTATTGATAAAACATAATAGAAAAGTATTTTAACTAATGGGATGCATCAAAGATAGACTAACAGCGAATAAATTTGCATACAATATATCAGCTTTTAATAAGATGAAAAGTTCAGATCAGGAATTTGATTTTTGATGTAATCAAACATATCTATTTTCAAAATGGCACATTTCATATTTTGGTGCCACGCTTTCCATAGATAGGTAGCTAGCTAGATAGATAGATAGGCAAACAGATAAACAGTGAGACATATGCACACACACATTTGCATTGACTGATATCCGACGTGATACAAAAGTTGTAGAGGAATTCGAAAGCAGCAACCGAATGTAGTGCCGACAGCGGTCACCACCTTTTGTCACTAGACTCTACTTGAGATCGCCAAAAGGCGTGTGAAATAGGAATACATCGAAGAAGACTGTGGAAAATAGAGATAAGATTATGTTAGTTTCCACGATTATTGATGTATAGATTGGTAGACATGGATACATATATATATGATTTTGTATTCATAACATTAAAGTTTTTTTTCTTTGTCATAGATAAGGAGCAGCAGCTTTCATCGCAGAGTAAAGTTACAATAACGAATGATAAAATGAACGAAAGTACGACCAAAATAAAGGATGAAGGAAACAAAGAAAACAAAAGGAATGACGGAAAAGAGAGTGAAGCAATGAGAGGAATGAAATACAGGGGGAAAATGAAAGAGAGAAAGAAAGAACAAACAAACATGAAAACGGAAAAAGAGAGAAAAAAGAAAGAAAAAAGTTATCTCTATATATTATGAAACGTCTATGGATTCTTTAGTGAGGAAAAGTATTATTCATTCACAGCACCGGCGTACATGATCTGCCATTCCTGGTTCTGTAGTCTCTGTTGATTTATTCTATTGTCATCTATGGGGATCAGCTCGTTCCCCCTTTGGATTTATATTGGAGTTATCTTCCGCAGAGAAAAAAAGTGAAACGACGAACTGAAGACGGAAATGGAGAATAAAAGAAGGTAAATGGTAAGAAAGAATTAATGCCTTAGAGAAAAAGTGGGTTCGTTGATAAAATGGAGCATGGATAAGTCCATGAGTCAGGGATAGTGTCATCCACTTACTGTGCCGTCTTCTGAAGATACTATCCTCAGTTATTGGGGTCCTCTAGTTTCGTATGTTCTCACATTATCGACAGGAAGATGTAATTGTTAACAATAGCAGAAAGCCGTTTATTGTCGACCATTTTTGAAACGATGAGATATTCACATTATAGTTAATTTCCTTTCCCGACGTTTATTAGTTTTTAGGCATGAATATCAAAATTGAATGTTAATCTCGAAGGGTGTAGATTACATAATTGGATTTAGTGTAAATACAGGTTTCCTTCCTTTGAGAAATAACAGGATTGCCACGACAGATTCTTTCCATGATTGCATCCGGTATCAGATATTTATTGACAGTCACCCATCAACGCACTGACCCAGCTCGATGTTGCTTAAATTCGGTGATCGCACGAAAACCTATGTATCAAATGTTGGTCCTAAGCTAAATACCAAGATGGAAGCCATGTTTAGTTCCCAAGATCACAGTATTCTTATAACTATAATGATTTACTTGATCATGCCGGGATTTGTCTCGACATCACGTGTGAAAGATTCTAGCGCTCCATTTCCAATTTCCAATTTAAATGACCATTTCCTAGCACGGAGACCGTATCAAATATCAATTACATCGTGTGACTTTTAGTTACAGTAGTTTCTTAATGGATTCTGACGATATATTGCAAGTGTTTAGATCACCATTATTTGCTTTAGTTGGATCGATTAAGGAAAACTAAAGATTAACCGACGGTTATAACAATGGTTGATGCCTTCAAACGATACTTAGAGACGTGCATGAGTGATGTTTAGAGAGGGCTCATTAATTCCTTTCAAATATCGTACATGACCTAGATTTTGGTCAACTCTGCTTTCTTAAATAATGGGGTAATGTCTTTGATTTATGACAGTTCATACGACTGATTTCAGATATAATTAAAGTGAATGATAGAATGATGAAATGTCTGATGGCATATCCAGTGATTTTCTATAAGTTTTGAGATTGGGAGTTGACGGGATGTGTAATTGAGAAAGAATGGGAAAGAGATGTGTTTTTATTTTTTTAAATCGTATGGGTCGAGGGGGGGGCAACCTACCTTTATTCGAATTCGTCTGACCACTTCCAATTCCATTTTTATAAGTGCTCCATCTGTGATTGTTAGTGTTTCAACACTCTCCGTAACTGATTATCATCTTTTCATGGTCAGATTTGATGGATCCCAAAGTTAAACCTACGTCATATCGACATTACTGGCCTTGTCTGCATTCAACGACGCGTATCATAGATGGGCCCTTTGAGCGAATTACCTTCAATTGTTATATTTTTTCAGGACACCTTGCTGGATATATATTGCACTTCTCATGCATAATATTTTTTTTCCAAGAGACTTCTGTCTGAATATTTCTCCACCCTTTCAATCATACATATCACAACTAATAATATTGAAGAAAATTTGTAATTAGTCCAATGAAGTATATTTTGATGACGTTGCGCTCATTTTTTTCCCGTCAATACACTGAAGATGAGATTAGGAGAGTGTACGTATTGAATCTATATATCATGTGATACTCTCAATATATTTTCGAATACCTCTTCTAGAACTTTGTTTTTGGTTGATGGGATCTCCCTTCCTCTATGAAAGTATTGATATTTTCCTTTCTAGAAAACAATCAGTGAATATACAGAGGATAAGATGAGAGAATGCGTTATTTTCTTATGTCATATTTCACAAGTACGCAACCGTGCGATAATTTTAATTGAAAATGGAATCAGCAAATTGAGTTCGATATTAGGCAGTGGTTGCAGGTGTTCTCTCTGTACTGGTGTCAATTGAGAAAGGCATGAATCCATGAGTAGTCTGTCTTATCAATATATATGTTGCCAAAAATGTCTCGACACTGGCATGTCTTACTGATTGACTGGGAAAAGGGCAAGTTTCTCAGCACTTAGGGAAAGTACTTATCCATTACTAATTTACTGCCAAGACAGTATATATATATATATATATATATATATATATATATATATATATATATATAGAGAGAGAGAGAGAGAGAGAGAGAGAGAGAGAGAGAGAGAGATAGATAGATATAGAGAGAGAGAGATAGATAGAGATATATATTATCTTAGTATCTCAGCTTAAATTATCATAGAGACATTTTTTGTACAATTTATCATAGCGACATTTAAAGATAACATTAGTTCATCAGAGAGCTGCTCTGTTTACACCTTTCGTTTTTTTCCCCTTTTTCTTTTTTTCAAACTGTTTTCTATCTTCTTCCTCTTTCGTTTTCTTCCCCCATACATTCGTTCATCCCAATTATTTTTTCAGCAGTCCTCCTCTTTCCTCCCCCCCTTTTATTGTTCACTGTCCTTCTTCTCTCCCACTCCCTCTATTACGTTGGTTATTTTGTTCCATTTTCCATTCTTCTCTTTCAAAAATTTCCAACTCTCCTTCTTTTTTTCTTTTTTTCTTCTTTCCTCCGTGTCTTCCCTTCTTTCCCTTCTCTTATCCACTACTTTCTCCTGATTTCTACTTCTTTACTTCAATCCATTCATTCTACCTTTATCATTAGTAATTCTGTCCACAATCTTCGTCTGTGTAATTTGAAGATAATGGCGTGCCAAATTACTGAATTGTCAATAATTCTCGACAGATCAGAGTTTTATTTTCGAAGTCTTTTACTTTCGCTACATTGTTGGTTTGTTGGTTTGAGGGATCATATTTGAGCAGTATAGAATAAGCAGGTAATATTAAAAATGATTTAAGAAAAAATCAAATAAATCTATAAAAGTGAAAGGAAAATAGGTAAATATCAAAATTTAGAAAAAGGACATTGGATATTTGCGTAGGATAACATGACATTGAGTTGGTGATATAACAAAGTGGTCGTTGATACTGAAATAATTACTGATATATTATTGTTAATCGATAGGCTGTAATTTTAACGAAAAAAAATCCTGAAATATTTATAGCGATTATATATCGTTATCTATTCAACCAGCTGGTCTGCTCTTGCCGTCAAAACATAATTGTAATAATATGATGCCAATTATAGGTAACAATTCTGTTTCGGAGACTGATACATTTAGATGAGTTAATTGCCTCTCATCACTATTTTTGGGGAGAGGTAAATTATTGAAAATTGTAAACACATACACACACACACACACGCTCACACACACACACATATATATATATGGAGAGAGAGAGAGAGAGATACATACATACATACATACATACATACATACATACATACACACACGAGAGTTATTTTCAAATATTTAAAAAAATTTGAGAATTGTCTAATTTGCTATTGAATGATTATGGCTTTTCATTGAGAAAATTTAACAAATGATTCATTTCTTACTATGTGATCACAATATGGAATTCTATTTACAACTAAGTCGCCTTTTTTTCGCGAAGAAATGTATTACAGACAAATACATAAATGAACAAACGCATGTGAAGTGTTTTGACGACAAAAGGCACATGAGAGCTTATTCTCAATTTTTCAATTGACATTGATTTGAAAAAAACTGAATTTCTATCCATAGAGCCACTGCATTACAATGACGGAAATTGCAGCCATCTGCAGGTGATATTCCAATATTTAATGGATTGATAATCTCCAGGCAGATCCCGTATGATCTAATTTATTCATGGTTTATTTCATAACAAGGTCATTTGACTGATCTAGGAGTTTTTTTAGCTATAAAAAAAATGTTTGGTGGGGGGGGGGATATACCAGCAGTTATAATCCATCAATCACAATAGAAGGGAATCAATAGGCTTTGTGTCATATTTGTACATAATTGTACTTTATTACAAGAAAACAATAAGCAAATAGTTTTTGTGTCTTATCTTATATATAATTGCGCTTTATTACGAGACAAATAGACTTCGTGTCCTATTTACATATAATGATATATCATTACAAAATTAATGAGAGCAAATATTTTTTGTGTCTTTTTACACATGATGGTACTTGATTACAAGACAAAAGAAAAGGATTAATGTTCGTGTCATACACATAAAATAGAACTTCATGACATTATTGGCTGAGCAACACTGTGCAATATATTTTTCTCATGTACTGTCCTTTGGTAATAAATGTTTTGTTTTTTTTTTTCAAATTGGTTATGTCTAAAAGTATAAAATGGCTTTTATTCTATTCATACTCTGCTTTTATGACCAGGACCGTGATAATCTGAAAGCTATGTATTTTCAATCGGACAACATTCAAATTTGTACATCTTTAATCACTTGAAGTGAGAGAAATAACTACAAATGAATATTGCTTCTTTGGTCACAAATGCCAAGTTTTAAGAGAATAATGGCCATTTTCCATACTCCTTACGCATGAGCGATTAGAAAGAAACAATTACTACCCAGGAGCACGAATCGATTAACACAAGATAGTTAAGACATCTATTTTGTTGAATTCAAGTAGGTTTAAGATGTAGATTATGGTGAAAATCAATTTGGTCTGAGGTTGAACTTTGAAGACAAGACGTAGATTGCAAGCGATTTTCTTTTGTTCTCACTGAATCTTGACATTAGTTCAGGAGGAATCAAACTTCAAAAAAATATGTATTAATCATCAGCTGAGCTATAATTACTGGATTTCGTATAAGCGTGTGTATACCACAAGCGTGATGATTTAACGTTCATTTAAAAAGATGCCAGACTAATTACTTGTATACATATCAATACTCGGGTATAATTGTCTGTTCGGATATACATATCTGAACAGACAATTATACTTACTGTCTGGTTCTCAAAGTGTGATCAATGAATATTGTAAGCCTCTCTCATTTTTCCGTTTATAACAATGGATTCCTTCACTCTTAGGTAACAAGTTTCTTCCCACGTAATAATTGGAACAATGGATTCTTCCAGTGAAACAAGTTACATAGTTTTTTTCCTCTAAAAAGATTATTGCCTAGCAGTTAAACTTTCTCTTCTTCCTCTTTTACTCCCCTTCTTCCGTTCTTTCACTCAGTCTCTTTTTTTTTCTTTCTTTACCACACCTCTTCTATTCGTTCATAGTCAATCAGTTGCTGCCAAAACTGGTAGGCCAGCTGGCTGGCTGACTGGCCCGTGCAAAAGAACGTCTACACTGAGCGTCCAAAAAAACAAAAAGTTGAGTAAAACTTGAAACTTCTGGAAATTCATGTCTCTGGTTGGCCAAACAATGCCACGTGACCGATGCTTACGCAAAATACACTTGTTAGATTGAATTAATTCCATTTACCGATTGCTGCTTTGAAGTTCAAACGACATAAAATGATCGGATCCAGGAACTGCAGGGGCTTAAGTTTAGTTAACCAAAAGCAGACTAACCGTCCCCAGTTAACTGGAACTCGCTGATAATGCACCGAAAATGTGTGGTTTAATGTTTGAAACGTATTATTTGGCGATGTAAATGCATACATCTATATTATGTAGAAAAATCATTAGAAAATACGTCTCATACACATGCTTATTATGAACTAATACGTCTTGTTCATTTATAGATGCCCGACTTGACTAAACTAAGTGAATTCTGTATGAGGAGTGAAAATTTCGTGCTTATACGTAGTTGAATCTAGTGACTGTTACTGAAAAGCATTCTATGCATGTAGCGTATGTACGTGTACGTTGTCGTGGTGCCCCACCACTGCTGTACAATTTGCAGTAAATTCTCAAAAAATTTCCAGAGTTCCTCACAGACTACAGAAAGCTTCTTACTATAATTGCAGATAATGGTATCAAACGTTCATTGCTATCAACATCAGAGGGCTCCAAACATTTTGAATGATCTCAATGAACGTCTTTCAGTTAATGTTAATGGCTGGTTGTTATTATTCACGAAGCTGACCGAAAGTTATTACAATAAGCGGCTCTTTCTTTTACCATTAAGTTAGACGTTTTCCTTTCTTTATAGAAAATAAGTGAATAGAATCATGAAAGAACATGTCAAGACGTTCCAGACCCGACAGGTAAGGCGAGAACGTTGTTCATGTAGTAAAACAAACTGAAAGACGAGAGAATCTATTTTCCTTTGAAAGAAATCATTATGTCTTATTACCTACTATTGTGTTTTTTTTTTTTTTATTGATGAGTTATAACTTTGTGGAGCAACTTAGTACCATCTCCCCCACCCAGTCCCCAGCTCCAAACTCAAATTTCTCTCGCAGTTTAGCATTATTGATAAATGGAAGAAAAAAGTCTACATGTTCAGGAGCGAACTCACTTACGGCAAAGTGATGTTTTATTATAGCCTGGGTACATGAACGATTTGGGAGGGTACACCACGTCTGTTCTAGGTTCCCAGGTGATTTTCAAGTCTATGCAAGAGATTATGGCTTTCCTGTAATTGTTGCAATAAAAGTCAGATGAGGGCGATTGTGGAACGGACATAACATCCACTGCACCTTCAAAAGCATATATCTCAGTATTAACTGTTGAAGCACGATCTTTGTTTTGATATAATTCTTAATCTCAGCGAATCTGTTTTTCACTCTTGATTTTCAAAAAAGAGGAAAAGCGCTCGCAGAAATGTCAACGAGGGGCTTAAGAAACGCCAAGAGCAATTTTTCAAACATAAACAATGAAATTCTATTCCTTAATGGATAAATATTCCAAATGGATATTTTTTTTTCTAACAGTTCTTTTAAAAAGATTAACGCTGAACACAAAATGAAGCCATTGACTGTCAACAGATTTTAATTAAAAAGATTCAAAGGAACCTTTTAATTACGCCCGGAGGCAATCTTTATATTTAAAGAAAGGTGAAGTAGTTGAAATTTGGAAATTCAATTAAAGAATCAAATTTCATTACAATCGGACTTTGAATGCTAGAAATCATTCTTTCCTAATCTTTATTCTAAAGTTTTTGTTTAAAAAAATACACAAACGACAACTGCGAAAAAATATTTATTTTGAGCATCAAATACGTTCCCTTTCTCTATTTCCCTCCCTCACTCAGTTTCTCTCTTTTATATATATATATATATATATATATATATATATATATATATATATATATGTGTGTGTGTGTGTGTGTGTGTGTGTGTATTTTCACAATATGTATTTTCACTATATTCTACTAATTTCTATGTATGTAATGACAAACTGACAAACTAAATATATATATATATATATATATATATATATATATATATGTATATATATAGATAGATAGATAGATAGATAGATAGATAGATATACATATACATATATTGATATAGATATGGATATAGATATATTGATATATATACATATAACAGTTAGTCATATTGTCAATATACACTCTCTGGTGCTAATAATATAGCAAACAAAAAAGGAAGGAACCATTTTTGCCAAAATATCATAAAAAATAATAATAATTTGTAGATTTTTTCTCCAGGGAAGGGTTGAATTAAAATAGAAATAATCGTTTCTTTCAGACCAAGATATATTATGATTTAAAATAAGTTTTCTTATAAGTCAATAGCGTCTGGAGATGTCAAATAAAAATCAGTTTCAAATATCATTCAGACTAAATGGAAGGGGGATATGGAAGCATCTCCTGAAATATTTTTCCATACCGTTTTTGCCATCATAGATTATACAGAAATTGATATGGGTAATCTCGGAAAAATACAAAAAGTCTGTTCATCAAGTAAAAAGTAAAAGAAACATTCATACTTTCTTGCTATTTGGAAAAGTTTTAAAACATCTTAGTGAATTATCCACCTACGTAGAGACCCATCGAGATACGTGCATACATACACGTACCCATGTACAACTTCGCACAAAAACATATTCACACACACAGACACACACACACACACATATATATATATATATATATATATATATATATATATATGTGTGTGTGTGTGTGTGTGTGTGTGTGTGTATTTACATATACATATATATATATATATATATATATATATATATATATATATATATATATATATATATATACTGCCTGGCCAAATGATACATTATCTATGTAATTGCTGGGTATCATTAGGAACGGAATTACAAAGCGTATAACAATAAACATTCATGTCGGATAATAGAACAGTCCACCTTGGGAAACAAATAGGGCATATAGAGAGATTGAATGAAAAAAAAGACTTTGCAGTTAAAACAGTTGTTTGGGCCTTTGCATTACCAATGTCTTCCTCACTCAATGGTAAGAGCAGCACTACGTTGAAGATGCTACCTTTCCAGTCACAGGCCAGATACTTATGATACATGTATACATCTATGTATACATATTAATCCACGTGACTGCGTCAAGATGACGTGTTTACATCCATCTATATGTGTATTTGTATATGCGTATATGGACGTGTTTGTCTTTGCAGCAGTGCGTGTATTTGACATGAAGACATCGTACGTTACTGTAATAATTTTCCTCCCCATGCACCAATATATGGGTATATGTTAGTATGTATTTGTATATGTATACGTGTGTATGTGTGTCTGTGCATCTGTGTCTGTTTCTCTCATGCTTTCTTTCTCTTTCTCTCGGATGCTTGAATCATCTACCACTGTATTTGAACAGGTATGCACACGTCCATGTATACGATATGTATACTGATGTGTGCAAATTTTTTCTGCTAATATATGTGCTCGTGTATATGAATGGGCATGCGTTTGTACTACCATTCCCTATAGACTCGAGAACACGGGGGCACACCAGCAACTCCCTAAATCTAAGGACGTACAACCTGTGTACCATGATATAAGAAAAAAGAACTATGCCAGCCAGGGATGACAGATTTATTAGAGTATTTTCTTCCCAACAACCAACACCCTAATTGAAATACTTAAAAAAACATCCGTGCGCTGAGAGAAAACAACAAAGTATTCAAGTTATTGAATATAAAATTATCTCAAACCAGGGTTTCTTTTCCTTACTTCATACTTATATATATATATATATATATATATATATATATATATATATATATATATATATATATATATATATAGGGTCGAGCACTCTCTAAGTGAGGTAACTCGTTCATTGTAAGTTTATGCAAGGCTCTTCCTACATGGAATTGAGCATACTAGTGGATGAGGAATGTGCGCAATTAATAGATATATCGCTTAAATCTCACTGACCGTTCAGTTCTGTCGAGTAAAGAGAGGATACAACCTCCAGGTCTGAAGGTAAGGTTTCGATCCTGCCTCGTGGTACTGGATAGGATAGTAGGTAGTCTATAGCAACGTTGAAGAGTTGTAATACAACGAAACAGATGTCTGGGGATGACACGATAATATATATGTGTGTGTGTGTGTGTGCTTTTGTAATTGTCTTGAAAGTTCCGTAGCTTTTGACACTAAACACTATTTCAAACATACTTTGTGTCACTTTAGTCACGTATTTTCGAATATCTGTTTGTGTAATTCATGTAATTTCCTTCATTTTCCCTCTTTCGTATGTATTGGAGATATTTCCTTCATGTAGTCCTGTGGGTAAATTTTCTCTTGTTGGGTTCATCAGTTGTTCACTGTGTAGCCTTTCAAAAGATTTATAAACAAAACAATTACATTAACAATGCAATCCAGCAGTGTTGATCAAACACAATCTCCCTTTCAGTCTTGATTTTGATATAGTTAATCTTATATAAGTTGCATGTTATTTTGTATAAGTTAAAGCGTCGTGAAATGGATGCTATTTGATAATGCACATCATTCTTATAAACAGGGCATACTTATGTAGGTTACTCCCCCAAGAAACATATTCAACGATGAAGGGTCAGTAACTGTATCAATAGACCTGACTCGTTGTTCGTGTCACTTCTGTTGAGGGTTCACCCACGTGAATATTAAATTTATTTTGTCTGTTTGATATCAGACTGCATGCAAACCAACTTATATCATCTTTAAGAATTGTATTTGCACTGAAAATATTCTTTGATTTGATTTTCTACCTACAAGATCAAGCGTTGAGTTTACAATTTTTCTACCAAAAACCCTGAAGTTTATTTTCCAAGTCGAATAAAATCGCGCTACCAACCATTTTCCCCTTAAATTATCAAATAAATTCTCCTCATATGAATGGCTGAATCAAAATCAAACCACTTCCTAGCCGGTAGCACCAACCAAATGGGCTGCTCTACACACACATGCACACAAAGGGGTAGCTGTATTTTTATCAACAGAAATAACAATTTTATTTCCTTGACGAAGTTATCTTTTTCTGATTTGGAATGCTCACTCGAAAACTTTTATCAACCTTCTCATATGATTATTCTCTTTGACTTATTTTTACAAAGAAAAGATGAAAATTCTTCAAGTCTAAATTTCTTTTTAGCAAAGTTTCTTGTTTGTTAGTTTCTATCCAGATAATTCCACTCCTCTTATTTTCCAATCAGGTGGAACTTTTATTTTTTGGGCCCCACGAGTTGATCCAAGTAATTGCTTCCTTATTCTGATATAGTTCTTTTCATGGTTTTTTTTTTTTTATCTGAATTAAAAATCACGGAGCCTTCTCCTGGAATGATAAAATTCTAGATCTGAGTTTTGTGACTCCATCTGGCGATGCATATAATTTACTTGACGTGAATTGTTTTCTCATTCCCAAATACCAAGGTTGGAAAAAACATTTAAGGGGATGACAAAAATATTTCTGAGGCCATATTGAAGCTTTTTGGGGATAAATTTCTGATATGAAATCTTCTCTATAAAATACATTTCTTCATATTCAATTAGTTTCCAAGTCGTTAATGTCTCCACGATAACGTTCCAGCCGTTCTACTCTCCAGCCTTTTCTTCTGAGACGAAATGTTGTTACTATTAAACATCAAATCACTCAAACCTGTTTCTGTATATTCGTCCTCTTCACAACGTTTCAGCTGCTCTCGTTGCAGCCTTCGTTTCTGAGATCAGGTGTTGTTATTATTTTACATTGATTCACTCTAAGTATTTTCCCTGTTTTTGCTTGGCTGCTCGATCCCCCCCATCTCCATTTTTGTTTTTCTTTGTATACATCAAATAATTCAGACCAGCTTTCTCGTTCTTGTTTTCCCTCTCTAGGTGTATGGCAGCTGTACCCTTGGTCTTCATTTTTGAAACGTGATTTTGTTACCATTCATTCATACATTTAGTTATTTAGAAAAATTTCCTTGTTTTTTTTTTGTTCGTTTTTGTCTTCATAAGAATTTTTAAACTATTTGATAAGGAAGGCAAAAATAGCTCCAAATGAATCAATGTATATTAGTAACGACACGTCATCCGAGAAATGGAGGGTAGAGCAATCGAAAAGTTATGATTTGATTGAATAAAAACTTCAAAGATTTATTGCAGTAGAGTTGGGAGTATGCAGTAAATTATTTCAACGCAACAATTTGATATTTACCTCTTTTTCGATTCAGGGGATGCATTGTGATTTTGAAAGATGGCAATAATTCTTTGCTTCACTCTTTATTTGTTCTCATTAACGAAGCTCTACTGAGATTGTATTACCTTATTCTAAGGGCTAGCAATAAAGCACAATATATTCCAGTCACTGCTCTAGAAGACCTTACATAGGTTTTGCGTCGGGAAATCCTGATTCTTTCATCAAGGAATAAAACAGTTAGTTTCACATTGGGTTTTCGTCATTGTTAAAAACAATGATTGAATATATGTGTCTGTTTTGTGGTGATATGATTCCTCAGAAGACAGAGAGTTTGTAAGGGAGCAGACATCCCTCTGTGTCTTCGGTCTGGCCCACGGGGTTGCCTACTTCTGGCTCTGACATTAAGATAGGTTTCTCCTCTCCAAGAACCCTGATTCTCCGAGCGTGGAGTAAAAGGATAAGTTTTATAGAAAGTTCTATTCATTGTTGATAATGGTTATTATATGAGCGTGTCGGTATGACTTTCTGGAGAGATAAACTGACTGTGAGGAGATGGATATGGGTGACTTTTGGAAGGATGAGTCAAGCTTGGCAAGCCCTTTCGGGAAATGTTTTTGGAGCCATCCAGACTGATGCAGACATTTGATTCGAATAACAAACAAAAATATAATCGTAACTCATGCCCACACAAATAAATGGGGAAAGCAAAATAATTGAAATGATTTGATTCATCAGGAGAGAGAGAGAGAGAGAGAGAGAGAGAGAGAAGATATCACAGAAAACGGAAAAAATGAAGGAAAGAAAGGTTGAAGCAACTTCACAAAAATGCGGGAGATTGATAAATTTATTTTGATGAGTTTGTAATTGAGGAGACTTGCATCTTTTGATTTTTTTCTCTGAGTCATCAAATAAATATACACACATACATATATACAGATAGGTATGAAAATTGTAGGATTGCTATACAGAGATGGAGTGATGAATATAGAGAGATTTTCTACATGACCTTCCATAAGTGATTTCACACTTGCATATACAAAGCTAGGTTGATATGAAAATATTTCGATTGTGAGATACATAGATAGATAGACGAGTAGATAGATATGTAAAATTATAGATAGATAGATAGATAGATAGATAGATAGATATCAAATTTTGAAAAAATTGGAAAGTTGATATGACAGAATTATTCGTTTTCATAAATTTCAGGAAATGTAACATGATTAACACAAGCACAATCTCACGATCTCAAAATCTCTCTCTCTCTCTCTCTCTCTCACACACACACACATACACACAGGCACACACACACACGCACACACACACACACACACACACGGACATTATACGCACATACAAATACAGAGACACACACTAATGCTAAAAGTAAAGGTCCAACGACGGACGTTAAAGAAAAATTGCCATCAGGTTTCTTACGAAGGTTTTTATGTTTCATTTAGTGTTGCAATCAAACATGCTGGAGACTTGACTGAATTTATTCTTTCTATTTCTCGTTCAGTTTGATTGATAAAAGATGGTCGAGCGTAACAAGCTTTACACAATTTGGCTTCGAGCTTATTCAATATTTATTTTGTTGCTCACACAAAAAGACACACACACACACACAGAGACACACACACACGCACATGCCCTCTCTCACACATGGACACAAAAAGAAACGGCAAATACACTATACGAATTCAATCAAGCGAAAAAAAAGGTCCAATCAAAATATATGAGTTCTTTCAGGCTTAGGAATAAACGAACACATAATTGGATTTGCTGGTTGCTTCTTAGAATAATAATAATACTTATCTGATGCAAAAGTTTCCAGCACATTTGAATATCAACACAAACTTGCACGTACTTCACACTTGCATTCGTGCGCACACGCACACAATCACACACAGAAACACATTTCGCAAATAAACTAAATCAGGAAAGGTCAATTAATAAGAAAAGGAAATTGTGAAACATATACGAAACTATTTTTTTGCTTCAATATATGTTCTATCAATAAACGCAGTAATTTGTTCGTTATAAATCGGGGGCGGAGATCGAAAGTTTAGAAATTGTGTTTCTGAAGAGAAAAGAGACAAGTAAAAGCTTCCCACCTTTTTGCTCGTATATATATATATATATATATATATATATATATATATATATATATATATATATATATATATATATATATATATATAAAGAGAAATATAAAGATGGAGAAAGATGTAATGAGAGAGAGAGGAAAAGAGAGGAGAAGTAAGGGTTGTTTGGTGTATACATACATACATACATACATACATACATACATACATACATACATACATACGTATATATATATATATATATATATATATATATATATATATATATATATATTTCAAGTATATTTTGTTAGCCTGGAGATAGAATTCTTGACTTCATGTAAGATCAATTCAGTCTGACAATAGAATACACAGAGAGTCGGTAAAGACGGTTACACACGTGTGCTTGTAAGATGATTATATAAGCTTTCGATTTTTTGACAAATGAACTTACGTAGGGGAGGATCTCTATATTTTGCAGTCTATTCTGGTTCTAGAGTGACTGAGAGATGGTTTGACATCATTTGATTTTCAATGAGTTTTAGGATAGGGTTAATTGCGAGCGTTAAAATCGTCAATCTATCAGTTGTTACCTTTAATCTTGATTCAAGAACATTGATCCATACAAATAACATGAGAGTTTTCTTATTTTACAAATCTAACAATGAAACCAGCCAACAGCCACTCTTAAACAGATCACAAATACAGCTGATACTAGGACAAATCTTAACTCATCAAATAGAAAAAATTGATGAGAGATCAGCAAACTTACCAAAAAGCATTAGAAGGAAGATTATTTGTCAAACAAAACCAACAATTTGATTATTGAATAAGGGATTCAATAAGAAACAAACGATGGAGAAAAGAAAATTATTAGAATATATATATATATATATATATATATATATATATATATATATATATATATAAATATATATATATATATATATATATATATATATATATATATATATATATATATATATATATATTCTCTGTGTGAGAAATCAAACAACAGATTATTGGAAAAATCAGAAGCGTGATTGAATTCGGTGAATAATGAGAATAGGAGATGAAAATTATTTGAAAAAAAAATGGCGTTTCACAAATGTAACAATATATTCATTATATATATATATATATATATATATATATATATATATATATATATATATAAATATATATATATATATATATATACGTGTGTGTGTTCGTGTGTATTTATCTAACATTCTATTCATATCTAACGAATTATGTATTTGTATGTGTGATCGCTTCTTGACGGGTATGTAAAGACTATATATATATTCATCAGCTTTTCTCGGAATGCTTACATTGATCTATTGATAAACGTTCAGCTACAGGATCCTTGTTTGCTTCATGATAATATCCAAATTACCATTTACACGAGGATGAATACGTAGAAAACCAGGAAAAAATAAAATAAACAATGTAGCCTGAAGTATAATAGATAATATCAACGTCTTTCAACGGTTTCAACTTTCTGTTTTGGTTGTTCAAGGTAAAATAGAAGTTGGCTTTGTAGAATGAAAGTCTTAAGGCTGCTTCAATGAATTGTACTTTGTGTCTAGCGAGCAACACTGCAACAGGTTGACGAAGCTTCCATTTGCCGATAACCCTGATTCCAGTGATCACGATCCAATCCACCTCCAATAAATTCATCCAAAGACCCAGGTGCAATTATGAACCGATCGATCTCTACTTGATTGGATGACTACCGACATGCAACGATAAAAATAAATGGATAAATAACCAACAGTTGGTACACGAGGACGATAATTAATCTTCCGTTCCGTCCATTTGTTTTTCTTTTGTATTTTAGGAGATGGGTGATTACATAGACAATGTCCAAGTCAGTTTATGTCAGTATCAGTCCATTTCTGAGTAGGTAACAAACTATATATATACGTCTGTGTGGGTGTGTGTGTGTGTGTGTGTGTGTATGTGTGTGTGTATAAACACCGAGAATTGAATATAAATACCTATAAACAAACTTGGATAGATATTAAAAAGATTGAAATAGATGGATAAATATATTTATAGATAGATAAGTAACGTGCCAATCGTTTACATTGGAAATTACCTCCAGTCACGTAGATAATTAAAGGATGTTTCCATTTACTTGGGAACAAAAGTAGTAAAATAAATATACAATCTACCTCAACAAAAATGTACTAACAAACCTTGCCTTTCTGGTTTTCATCAAGTTGAACGGAGGATGATATTATGGAAGAAATCTCTTCTGGCCATCTTTACAGAAATATCCCTGTGTTCTGTGAAGAACACTACAACTGATGGGCTCAGCTTTTATCCACGGATAAACTTAATAGTGACAATAGCTATTTGACTATTTACCCCAACAATTTAAGGGGTGTTTTGGAAGGCCTATTTTTTAGGTCACATGCATAGGCATATTGATCCAGCTGAAGTAAGTATCGATACAAGCTTGAATAGATAAAAAAGCATCGATGGATTCATGGGTAGTCATAAACAGCCATGGATATATAGATAGATGAATACATAGATAGATTGATAGAAGGGCATAGATTGGAAAAGACATTTTGATATTCGGGAAATGAAATACAGACACCTTCTCTTACACAGAACTGTGAGAAGATTACATTGAGACGAACATACACTTACGCTTGCATACACTCATTTCAAAGGAACCACTGAACTCGTTTATGTGTACGAATCTCGTCGTTCAAGTAGTGAATATATATTTTTTCTTGTTACTGGAAGCGTTTCCTTTCGATATCAGCACACTGTTCATATTTGGAGTAGGCTTGTGTATATAAGTGCGAGTGTGTGTGTGTGTGTGTGTGTGTGTGTGTGTGTGTGTCGGTGCGTACAGGTGGGCAGACGTATGTGTACGAGTGTCGGCATGTTAAGGTCAGTAAACGTGTGTTAGGTCTTTTTGTAACTTTTCCATAAAGATAAAAATGGAAACACTCTTCTGTTTATTGAGCCGAATGATTTTTTATTTTCTCCTCTTGTTTATAATTTTTGTTTTTTTGTTTTCAGTATTTTGAGTAATAATCCCACATCTCACCTATGTTTATCTATGTTAATGTAAAAACAATTCGCGTAGTATCGGCCTAACAGCAGCTAAGATCCTGAAAGGAAAGAGAAAGAGCATCAGATTGAGTGAAATAGTCTGTTTCAGCCAGTCATCGTTTATCTTTGCTAATAAAATTGGAAAAGGAATTTGTATTCACTATTGTACGTCTTTATGTCCATCTGTCTGTCTCTTGGTCACTATCTGCAAAACATCTACAAACGTTCTCAATGAATTTTAGTGAAATTCCCTGAACGGATGTTCTAGTCAATAAGTGGGGATATGTTTGAGGTTATTCTTTAATTGAGAGATATTCCAGTATTTTCCTCGTGTATTAGATCATGCTTGTCTACACGATACCACAAGAAGTACTCGATGCATTTCAACGTATCGTGAAAGAATAGACAGTGACTAAATAGGAACTGATGAACTTTTCAAATGGGTCCAGGGATTTCTGACAGTGGTTCTCCTGCATCGAAGTTGTGTTTAAATTGACTTCCATTCAATATTTGGTGACGGTGGTATCGGCAGAGATATACGCTGTAAGACTGATTTTCAGTAGTTGGAAATGGATTCAATAGATCCTGCTGTTAATCACCGAGCAAATAAAATCATATTCAATGGGAGGCCCCACATATATATATATATATATATATATATATATATATATATATATATATATATATATATATATATATATATATATATATGATAAAAGAGTTGTTACATAAACACACATGTTTCAACCCTTCAGGTTTCTCCTGGCAAATCTGAAAAATCCAATATTTAAAGCAAATGCTTTTTTTTGTATCCAGCTCTTTCAAGTCGTATATTGAATCAGATTTGTACTTTTGTGTATATATATATATATATATATATATACTTGTATGCGTATGTGCGTAAGTGTAAGTCTGAGTCATCAAAAACAGAGTTAAACAGGGGAGGGGATAATCAAAAAGTTCCAAAAATATTTGAACTTGTTTCCCTTCAGTCCTACCTCGAAACCCTTCAACAGACGAATTGTCCTCAAATCTGTTATTTGAAAACATTTCGATCGACTTATTGCCGGCTGTAAGATCGGAATTGAAGTCCTTCTATTCTTAGACCAGAAAGGTCCCAGCCCTGTTACTTTGATTCGTTTCCTTTTCTTCCAGAACTTGACAAAATTGTTGCTTCAGTTGCAAAACATTCAGTGGATATTCGGCTACAAAGCTGGTAATGACAAGTCACGATTTGAAAAGTTTTCTTGGTGTCCTTACAGGAATTGCTAATTGACTATTTTAGTCTACCCCAAATGTTATCCACTTCTACCAACGATTATGGAAGATATATGCATCAAATCGTTTCTATCGATCTGTTTGTCTGCAGATATCAGAAAGTTCTCAATGAATTTTAGTTTGATTTTTTGGGAGACTGTGCCATAAATAAGGAAATAGTTAATTGGATTTTTTCACTGGTTCTATCATTAATCTCGGGTTGAGTGATATCTTCTCATACATTTAGGAGCATTGAACAATAGTTTGAAGATAAAAACACTCTCATGTCCCCTTCATTCCAGTTTATTTGACTTTGTCTCCTTCAATTTCAATTATAGAGTCCCAATGTGATCACTAGAATATCTATCTACTTGATTGAGTGTCCGTCTAATTCATAAAATGACTTTTTAATCATTTAAACTGGTATTTCGTATATGCAAAATTGCAAATACTTTTTAAAACTTGATTTATGAAATTCAACGAACAGTATAATTGATTATATTCATACTGAGCTATTTTTACAATGAGTCGAGCCCAAACTTCCCATTTTATCGATAACCAATTTGCCATCGCATATCTTGCAACCAATGACGGATAACATACAGCATTTTGGGGATCGGTTAGATATTTCGAATAATAATCTTAGTTTATGATATACATTGATTAGATCAATTAATATTGCTCAGCAAGAACATACCAACGCCATCATAAATGTCAGTAGAATCTGAATGAACGGTTGCTGGATAGTCTCGCTGCAGGGAGATAATAGTAAAAACAATCCCCCGATCAATTCAAACTCCGAAATCATCCTTAGAACACGGAAAGCTCTTCAACAATGTCATTGAAATCAAATGAGAACTTTCGGGGACAATGTGAGGAAAACATAAGTGAATACAGATATGTACAAAAAAATGGGGGAGATACTCCAAGTCGGGGAAAAATCTTGATTGACTCCCCGAAATTCATTTAATTTAACTTTCTGAGACCCTAAAACCCACCTTTCCAGAAAATTCTAAAAACATTTATTGGAAACTTCTTGCAGTAATATATGGATATATACCTATGATGCAGTGTCGTTAACCATAAACAAAATGTCAGACCTGACCTCAAATTGGATCAATTCTTTCTTAATCCATGGTCTGCCCTTTCACAAAATGTCTTTGAAATTCATTGAGAACTTTTGGATTTTTCTGTAGATGGACAGACAAATAGACAGAGGGACAGGCAGATTGATTTGAGTGGATTCATATACATGGTTTAGTTCCGTTTGAAGAGGTAAATGAATAATTAATTTATGACCAACTTATCTAATCACAAATGGACTGACAGACAGACAAACAGACTTACAGACACATCGATTGATATATACTGGTTCTATCTTCGCGGTCCTTTTATGATTCTATTATCAAATCAAAAATATCTTCAACTAATTTATATTATTCAGAAATGGCGGATCCTTACAATCATATTTAGAAAAATCTGACGACGCTACAATGCATTACAAGATGAGCGCAATTTTTTCCATGATTGCTCTCTGGAGTCTTCGTGTTCATGAATTCTCTCCCCTGGAAATTCAGTTTTATTGAAAAAAATATTGTAATTGTACATGGTTTGATATCTCCATCATGCACAAGAAATTCTTCACCGAATCTGCTAAAAAAAAAACTGTCACGAGAACTATTTAGATAGGTTTCTTCATTCTTTAAGCAGGACTGGCTTACCAGCTGACCATGCATGTATAACACGTTCAGGCTACGCCAATGGGAAGCAAATACTGAAAATCGCACCGTTTACACCCTAAAATGTTTGTAAAAGAAGTTTGTTTTTTTTATAACCCCTTAAATAGACTCTCAGTGGGGATCACCTTTGCAATGTAAGTTAATTCTAAATGATCCCTCATTATTTGTATGTTTTTTGTCTTACGATCGATGGATTTTTTTTTGTTCTTGAAGGTTCAGATGGCCCTGTTGAAGTTTGATAATCCTGCAATTTCTTTTGTTGCTTGATTTTTTCTTCTATTGAGGATTTCATGGAGGGTTGTTGTCTGAGGTTGATGTAGTCCATCTTATTTAGTTTCTTCCGATCGATTAATGTTTATTTCCAACTTTTTGTAAATGTTTTTTGTTCTGCTGAAGCTCTTGTGAAGGCCAACTTTCTTGCTTTCTTCATTCAGTTCATTTAGCATTAGTCTAAAATTATCGAGGTTCTCTGCAAAAACGACAATATCTTCCGCAAATCTGAGATTACTTAGTTAGATGCCGCCTATTATGATTCCTGTGTTATCCTTGACAAGCTTTCAGGTGGTAATCTTGAGGAAGTACGTGGATTCTTTTGGTGAGCTGGTGTCACTTACCCTTTTTTTGAGCTGAAACGGCTCTGAGACTCAAATAAACATTTGTCCTTCGGTTCACTGCCTTTATACTTGCTTGGTAGAGTTGCACGCTCATACAACTCAGTTCCTTCGTAATGATGTTGTCAGCCTTTCGGATGTTTTAATTCGTCTTCGGCTTTTCTTTGCAGGACAACCTTTGAAAGGTGTCAAAAAAGTTTTAGCTGTCGCTGGACGACTAATGCTGAGGTAGGGAATAAGTTTTTTGTCAGCTGATAGTATCATTAAACATAATAATACATATCAGATTATTGTGAGTGCTCCAAAAATTTGTAGCCTTCCTATTACAATTAAGTTAGTACAGTATACGTGTATTTCTATCAGTATATATTGTTTACTTTAGAAAATAAAATGCCTGGCGTAACAGGTTCATTACTATGGGCACGAATAGCACTACGATTAGACAGATGTATCGTATTCTTTACAGTTTCTAGGTTATTAAGGAGGGGGAAAATGTCTTTAAAGAGAAACTGAAAGTACGAAAGAAGAGCTACGCGTAATGAATCACGCGTGATTCATCGTGTTAAAATCAACTTACCTTTGTGCACATTTTCTATGATGTCCAAATATGAACAGAATAGATTCTATTTATGACGACTTGGATTTACCGCCGAAAACATCTAAAATGCAGTAGAAAAATTACAAACAACTAGATGAGAGTGAATGCTGTTGTTATTTACACTTGAGAACGTCTGACATGTACAGTTAAAAAAAATATATATACAGACATGTGGATTTCGGTGAATTTTGCTGTTATCAATAAATCCATTAAGATAAAGACCCCAAAAACGTCAAACGTGATTTTTCCAAAAAACAAAACAAAAATATTTTAGAGGGGGTCCAACAATGTTCTGATGACAATTCTCATGTCTGTAGACAAAACTGTAAGGCTAGGAGCAATGGAATCTTCAAACACATATAACATCAACATAGAAGCACAGGCACATAAAAAAAAGAGAAAAACTTTTTGCCCATTTTGGTAACTATGCTTGTTCAATAGGCGCTCAATTAACTTCCTTGGAAAAACAAGAGCAGTCATTGACATATAAGATGCGTGTACATTCTCCCGCGTTTTATTTCATGGAGAAGAACACGGCCTATAAACACGTCTTGTCCATCCATGAACAACAGAATAAGAGAATTTACCGTTTGGTTTAATGCCTGACTTACCCCAGTGCCAAGGAAAACGTCCAAATGGAAGTGACGTCTCCTTTCCTACACGTAAAGCTATTCTTAACCGATTTCATTGCAACTGGTTTCTGCTTCCGCGTTTCTCCGCTCGTCAAAAAAGGCAACAAGCCAGAATTATCACGGTTGATACAAATACAGGGGTCTTATCGATCTCATTTACCGTTTCTTTTTTCTCCAAAAGTCACAATCTATTTTAGAGAAATGGTGGAGATTATATATTATTGTGATATTGATAAAAATGGACCCAAACACCAATATAATATCCATATATGCATAACGTGGGAATTGCTTCGTGCAATTCTTGTCAGTTTTTATATACATTTTTTCTGACTCATAACAATTCCAGTCAATTTGCAAAGACATGTTTATATATTAACACGTGATATAAAAAGAATGAAGGACAAGGAGACCAGAGAAAGGTTCAAGAGAAAATTCTATAAAACAGAACCTGAGAATTTGGTTATTTTGGGATTATTGCATGGATTCAAGACGATTCGACGAGTGCATTGTAAGCTTATGCAATGCTCTTCCGTAGGAATAGAGCACTCTGGTGGACGAGGAATTTAAGACCTTAAATAAATATATCGCTTACATTCAACATTACTGACCGTCCAGTTCGGTGGCTTGGCAGTAGGATATTGGCCTCCGGGTCTGAAGAGAAGGTTTCAATCCTACTACGTGGTACTGGATAGGATAATGGATTGTCTATAGCCACACTGATGAGTTGTGATACAACGTAATAGCTGTCCGTGGATAACACGATAATCATATATATATATATATATATGTGTGTGTGTGTGTGTGTGTGAGGGGTGTTTTAGGCGTATTTTTTTGAAAATGTTCTATATTCAATATCATTTAATATAAGTAAAATTGAGTTTATATTTCACGTACTTATCATTAGACTCATTAGTGTTCGAATATTTGTTTTTACTTTTTTTCCAACTAGTGAAAACCAATGACTCAAAAGTGTACTTTAGCACTATCACGCAAGTAATACGTCACGTTTTGTTCTTCACAAAGATATTCTTTGGAATTTTATAAACTGTAGTTTTCATGTCAAACCCATATATTTGTAAGTATATATACACACACACACACAAATATATATATATATATATATATATATATATATATATATATATATATATATATATATACATATATGCGTGTGTGTGTGTTTTATAGAAGTTCACTTGTATGAAAAAATGTTGCAAAATGTGTATATATATATATATATATATATATGTGTGTGTGTGTGTGAGAGAGAGAGAGAGCAAGATAGAGAGAGAGAGAGAGAGAGTGCGTGTGTGTCTATGTGTGTGTGTGTGTGTGTGTAATGAAGAGAAATACAATTTATACGTGAGTCCTTTGGGTTCCTAGTTCCTGACAAACAGAATTAGAGAAGTGATCATTTGTTTCGTGCCTGACTTACCCAGATAGTTCCCAGAGTAACCATATGTTGACTGTGCTGAGAAAAACGTCCAGGCAGAAGTGATGTCTTGTTTCCTGACTGGATAAGATATTCAGAGCCAATTTCCAATCTGAATTTTCCCCTGTTCATTCTGCCTGGGTCTCTCTTCAGTTTGTCGAAAAGGGTAACAAACCAAACTTATCCTGGCTGTTGTTGTATGTAAGACGTTGTGTATGACTCAATATCATTCCATTCATGGGGAAAAGACTTAGAGAGACCTTTCCCCCTTTTTTTATTCCAATCTTGGTACCTTGGCACCTCAGCAATAGTCTTGCAAATGGGCAAGAGTACAGTCTACGTAAAAGATGGTCAACTATATATAACTTGAATTGCGTGGAATAATAAATGAAGGCGTTTTCTCTTTTTCAGATGGAAAACAAAATAATTTTGAATTTATTTGTGTTGGTTGAAGGAATAAGTCGACGAATCAAATCAAAAGAAAGAAGACAAAATAAGTCTGCCTGCTACAAAACCAAGGGAAATTGGAAGGTAAATAACTAGAAATGTCATTATTATCACGAGAAGCCTACAGTGAGATTTATCACAATTCTAGTTCTATCGAACAAGTGGCATATGTTGTAAGGTATGCCGTATACTATGGATGCACAAAAACGCGAAAATATGTAATTGATTGTAAAAATCAACGAGCAAGAAAGTTTTTCTGATACAATATAAGGAAAGTGGTCCTGTTTATGTATTGTAATTTTTGACACTCTCGCTCATTTGATGTTTAAAAATACTGAACAAATTAAAATAATAAGAAAATTAATGAAATAAAAACAAAATTTAGATTGGAATGGACACAAACATCAGTGTCTAATCCAAATTCTGTTTCCCATTCATTCTCCAAATCCTACAATCGAGACCCCTTTCCCTACACTAAGCCAAAAGGCTTTCAATCGCGCAATATTCTTTTTTATGGACACTAAAACTCTTTTGGCGACACACAACACGTCTAAAGTGGAAAGCACGATATGTCCTTGATCATCATGAGCTTGTCATTGTTCGTTGCTTGACCTGAGCTCCTCCCAGAATTCTCCAAACTGCTCTATCATGGGCGTCGCGAAGCCCAGTTCGGCATGCCATTTCAGTTTCCACCGACAAAAATTTCACATATGATGTCTTATGATCCATGCTGTGAAACGTGATGTCCAACGCTGTCTGTTACCCTTGCAAAATGATCAAGCCATTGCTATTTGGGTTTTCTATACGATTTTTATGATACTGCAGACTGCTCCTTTCTCTAATATATTGTGTTGTTCTGTGATCCTTCATAGTGTTAAGCATGATACCTGCCTGTACATGTTGCATCCATCTCAGTTGGAAATTCTATCTTTTAGTGACGTTCAATTTTTAGTTTTGCATTGTTTTTATACTCTTCCCTTCAGGACGGATTGGACTCTCATGATGTTGAAAACTTTGCTTACTTTACCAACAGCTTTAAATCTAAACCGATTCTCGACAGGATTTCTTCCTCCTAGGTATAAATGTACTGATCCACTTTCTTCAGGCCTGCATTTCCGAATGGGATCGCTGTTTTTTTTTTCTTGTACATCTTTCTCAACAATTCCTGATTCACAAATTTCAATTTTTTGAACCGGACATAACGAAAGAGTTATGACTTACACATTTTTAGCATCATTCAAAGCATTTGAATTTAGTCTGAACTGTTCAAGTAATGTCTTCCTACATGACGACACAAATTTATCAATAACCCCTCCCATATATATATATATATATATATATATATATATATATATATATATATATATATATATATATATATATATATATATATATATATATATATATGCTCTTCCAACATGGAATGGAACACTCTAGTGGATGAGAATATACACGATGAATAAATATATAGCTTAAATTCAACCTTATTGACCGTCCAGTTCTATGGATACCAGCTTCTGTGTCTGAAGCAAATGTTTCGAGCCTGCCTAGTGGTTTTGGATGGGATAATGGATAGTCAGTAGCGACATTGTATAGTTGTAATACAACGAAAGTGCTGTCTGCAAACGATACAATGATATATATATATACATATATATCTCAAAATTTCCTGGTCGAAAAAATTTCTCCAACTACTGAACTTTCGTAGATGTCCCTTGCCTGATTCAAACATCTTCAGCTATTTCACTTTTTGGTGGCATTTTTTTTTCTTTCAAGTTTCTCTCTGTTTTTTTTTTTCTTTGGTTTCTCATCTTTCTCTGACCTCTTCCATCGTACAACATTATGTTCCTCTCAATACTTTTTCTTCTCATTCCTTTTAAAGGTCTTTCTTCTTTTTTTTCCTTCTTTTCGTTATATTTGCCCCGTTTCTCCATTCTTAAATACAAATCTTTCTTATTTTTTCTCCCTTTCTTTTCTTTTTTCTTTTTTCTCTCACCGTTTCCCTCTCCCCAATTGTATTTTTCCTCCCCTATTTTTCCTCTCTTACTTTCTTTTTATCGTATTGAATCCAATCCACTACATTTCCCCCTATTCTCATTTTCTTATTTACCTTTTTTAAAATCGTCTTTTTCCTTCCTTCCTTTCTCTTTCCCTTACTTTTTTTATTCTTTTTCGCAACGCACTGTCTTTCTCCTTTTCTCTCCTAAGTTTACCCTCTCTTTCTGTTTTTTTCAATAGTTTTCTTTCTTTCATTTGTCAGTTTTTTTCCATTCTATTCCTTTGTATATCTTCCTCCAGTCTTGCTTTCATTTTCTTTCTACCCTTATCGTTGCAGGACTAGTATTTCCTAAACTTGTCCACTTTGTCACGCTTTTTCTTTTACTGCCGACCAAGATTTCGTAAATGATCACTTGTGGTCAACGTTGTACAACGTGATGTCCAGAATGCACAAGGCAAATCTCTGATGAAATGGTTGGAAGTTAGGAGAAAGGTATGGAACCTGCATTTAGAAGTTATTCACTATCCATTTATTTCATTTTTGTTAATTTTCTCCCTTGGTACTTTCTTTGTATATTCCTTTTTTTATGGTTTGAATATATTTTTCCTTTCTTTTCTCTCATCCCTCTTTTCATTCATCACTTGTTTTCTTTTCTTTTCCTTTTTCTCTCCCATTCATTCTTTTTTTTTTTTTTTTTTCCTTTCTTGTCTCTCCTCGTCACTCAGGGGCAATTCTGTGAAAGCTTTCAAGTCTTGCAAGACTCACACCAAAAGTTTTCCTGCGAATGTGTTTGTGAAATAGAGGGAATGGATCAATTCTGAAAGACATGGTGACCCCTTCCAATCAATGGCCCCAGGGATGGTTGGTCGTAAACTTGTCAGACAGAAATAAAAGCAGGAAAAAATGCATTGTTGAAAACTTACAAGGTTAGGAAAAATGTACAAGAGGAATCCTCAAAGAAAGGGTCGGAAGGTAAAATAAAAGCAAGAGAATTGCATTTAGAAATTGTTTACTCTCATATATATATACACACACGTACGCACCTTGATGTACGAACACATACACACGCACACGCACACATCTTATATATGGATATGTATACGTATCAGCAACGTGGTTTAGAATAATCAGAACATACGAATGGCGTATCCAACGGACACGTCAGTGTCAAAGGTTGTTGAATAAAGGCAATAAATGTAGAGTAGTCACATGACTTAAGTACATGTCATGATTAAGTACCTTTCACGATCGAATATATAATAGGCTACCAGTGAGCATCAAAAGAGAATCATCCCTTCTCAGAGACTTTATTTGTCCCTATGTTACCTCCTTCACGCTCTTTCTATTTCGATTTCACTCCTCCACCAATCAACTTTTTTTCATTTTTGCCGTATCAAAACGAAATCGTTGACTGTATATCAGTGGGGATCATCTACGTATGACTCATCACTTCTACCAGGGATCAGTGTATATATGCGCTTCCCCTTCAATTCTGATCCAAACACAACCAGTATCGCATATTTTTGTACCCTACCACTGTTTGTTACGCTTGTTCACTATATTGCAGATTGTCTCATCTCTATCTTTGCTTTGTGTACATTTGCGGTTCTTGTGTATCCTCTCTTTTCTAGCCTTTATATAGTTGTTTGGAATTCTGTCGCGTGAGCAGCCATCCATTCTGTTCCTCCCGGTAGAATTCCCCAGCGTTGCCCTGTCCATACTGATTGATACACACTTCCCTGGATCAGTCTTCTTAAATGTCCGTGTAATTGTTCTTCCAACTTCCGGATCCCTACTTTTGTGTTTCCTTGTTATCTACACTTTCTCTAAAGTTCTATTGCTTTTCATGGAAGCAGTTACTACTATTTCAATACTCGGTCCTGTGTGATTAGTCGCTCGGTTTCAGAACCAATAGAATGTTCATTGCTCATTAGTCCAAACTTTTTCATTTCTTTTCATGTATAATTGGTGGGGGCGGTCGGGTGAATGTCAGTTCTTCAAATTGCGTTCAAATTGCGTTACTAAAAGTGATTGTAAAAAAAATGTAAGGCATATTGCTGAGCGCAAAATACATGATTTGACCGAAATCTGCTCATTAGATCAAAAGATGAAACTCTGAGGTTGAAACTTTTGCTTCCCCAGCCAAAAAATACTGTAAGTGTTGTAATGAAATCTAGCCTATTCACAGACACAGGGAAAGACTTGAATTGATTCAATGAAATCTAGCGTATTTACAAGGTTCAAAAGAGAAAAAGTGAAATGTATGTAATGAAATCTAGCCGATTCACATGGTCTAAAAGAGACAAACTGAAATTGAAATAATGAAATGCAACTTTTTCACATGGTCAAAAGGAGAAAATCTGAAATTGATGTAATGGAATCTAGCTTTTCCACATGGTACAAAAAAAAATTGGTTCACAAAGAAAATCCTTCTACTGCGAATTTTGACCCCTTTCTGGGATTAAGTTCAAAGGATATAAGAAAAACGCTATGGGGGAAATAGATTTCAGATCTAGATTTTCATAAAATCAATGTTTTCGAGGGTTAATTAATCAAGCAAGTTCATTTCAAGAGAAAGTACGTTTCATGGATTGTTGCCAATTTTGGAGCATGCCTTGGCTTTTTTCCCCTTTCAAGCCTTTTATTCCAAATTGTATCCTAATTGATACTAATATTAATTTTATAATCAATATACTGGCTCTGTTCAAGTTTAATTGTAGCAGAATTATAATAGCAAGTTATTACTGATGTTTACAGGCTGCCGTAACTAAAAGAGCTAAAGTTTGATCCCAAAAACACGAAAATGACATCATTGAAAAAGAGCATTGACACTGAAAGTCGGTGAGTGTAAAAACCTTTGATCCCAATTTTCTCAAATACGTAACTGATGATGCTTAAAACGTAAAATCCCAATTCAATCAGTTGTACAATGCCGTGAATTCAATTTATCATCGATTATTTCACTCATGGAATTTCGTTGCAGGACATAAAAATAATCAGGAGACAGAACCCTAAACCAGGGTAGAAAAGAACAAAGTATGGAAAATTCGGATCAAAATATATTTTTAATATTTCACCGGGGACAGGGAAAGGGGCTACGAGAGCTCAACAGACAGCAGGGTCTTGATGAACCTCATTGCGTGCAGTGCAACGCAGCGATATTCGCTCCCCCAAACCTTCGTCACAACAACATCATCTACAATACTACCGGGATAAAAGACATATCAATTACTCTAGGAACAAATGACAATCGTTTAATCTGAAAAGAAAAGTTTAACGAGGGAAAAATTCCGAATGAAATAGTTTCGATGTTGTTATTTCTCTGTCATGTGTGTCACTTGCTTAACTCCCCTAATATTATCCGTCGGTGGCAGATAATATTTCTAAGTACAAGACTTTGTGTATTGTCAACGGTTTTCTTGCTCTATCGTGTATGTACCTCAGTTATTGTTGTTGTTGTTGTTGCTGTTGTCATTGATTTTCACACCAATTGCCTTGTAGTCACTGCTAAAGACTGAGTGACAGTAAGTCTCCTTAGGTTTCCAGCACTCTCTCACAATCCACAGCTGCGCTCTGGTTTACAGTATCACACCAGTTGCCCAGTGGTTATTGTGGAAGACTGATTATCATTATATCTCATCGGGTCTTCAGCTCTCTTCTCATTTCTCCCTCAGCTATCACAGCAAATCCACCATCATTTGTTTTGATTTGCTTTTTCTTTCTTTTTTGTTGTTGCTTTATTGTTTTTTCGCTGTCTCTTTTTTTCTAGATTAGGCCTCTGCTAACAGCTGGGGTCGTTAGTCTCATACTTTTAGCACTCTTTGCAGCAATTGTGCAGTCGTTACCAGTGCTTTGGTCTGTATATACAGATCGTTATTTTTACCCTTTGTTCTTACTATCTTGATTTCAGTGTATTTGTTACGGTTCAAAGTGCACTTACTATAACTGGTACTACCACACTTTCTTGAGATCCCTTGCCAGGTTCTACTATTTTACAAGCTTTTCGCCCTCATTCCTATTTAGTCTATAGTCTGAATGCACAGCCATGTCTGATATTTGGTATGTTCTCTTCTTCTTGTCCATGATCTTTTGGTCCAGTCGTCTCACTTGGATGGACTGGTCAGATTGAATGTTAAATTCCGAGAGTGATGGGTGTCTTCCATTCTCTAGGGCTGTCTCCCGTTTGTGATGGTACCACTCTTCTGCATGTGTTAATTATCATTATCATCATTTTTTTCATTTTCACACCAGTTGCCTGGTGGTTAACGCTGGAGACTAAGTGACAGGAACACTCCTCAAGTCTAGAGCCCTCCTTTTCACACTCCTACAAATCACAGCAGTGCCGTGATTTATAGTTTCACACCAGTTGTCCTGCAGTAATCTCTGGAAGCTTTAACGGTAAGTGTCCTCAGGTCTACAGTCTTTGTCTCCGATTGTCCTCCCCTATCACAGCATTGTACCATCTCCAACATGCCCCGTGGCTGTTAGGCCATCGCTAGCAACCAGGGATAGTAGAACCTGTATTTCCAGTTATTTCTCCAGTATACCTTAGTCCCTAGCAGTGCTGTGGTCTTTATGGTCTCAATCCTACTTCTTATCCCCAGTTCCTCCAATCTCGTCTCCAGTGTCTTTGGTATGGTTCCAAGTACACCTACTATTACTGCCACTACCCTGACTTCCATATTTCACACTTTCTTCAGTTCCCTTGCCCGGTTTTGGTTATTCCCTAGCTTTTCATTGTCTTCTGTACTTACTCAGTTGTCCCAAGGCATAGCCACGTCTAATATTTGGCAGGTTTTCCTCAACCAGTCCACGACTCCCAGGTCTGGTTTTCGTCCTTCGATGAGGTGGTATGTTTAGATGTCAAAGTCCCTGATTAATTCATGATTTTTTTTCCAGCGCTGTTTCCAGCTTGTGCTGATACCATCTGTTCACATGATTGGATCCCAGTGGTTTGCTCAGTTCTCAGTTTATCACTGTTGCTACCCAGTCGTGTATATTTTGTACTCTTTCTTGGCAAAATGACTACATTCACAGGTTAGGTACTTGACGGTCTTGTTCCTTCTCAGTTGCATTTGCTTTTCTTTCTTTTTTTTTTTGAGGGAAAGTCTTTCAATTATCCCTTTGACATAGATTGTCATGATGCTCTTGTTTTGAGCTGCCATGGTGAATGATCCTGTTTCTCCTTTCAGGTTTCGTTTGTGTCTCCATGTCCATGATCTCCCGTCTGTGACACAATTATCAGTATTATTATCATCATTATTATTACGATTATTATTATTATTATCATTATCAGTATTATTAGCATTGTCGTCGTTGTTGTTGTTGTAGCAGAATGACTTCTTAGTGTTTGTTGAGAAAACAACATTTTAGCCATAAACTATTTTTCCTTCTCCGGGGACTTTTTATACATTTCCATTTCACGAATCCGGTTGAACAACGAGAGATTATTCTATTTATTATGGATTTTCTATTACGAAATTGCATTCCTTGAAGCCGTTCCGTGTCTCCAATACATTCAAAATATTTCCCATTCATTCAGGTGTATCATTCGAGATGAAACTATTTGATTGTTCTCTGTAAATAGATAGATAGTAGATATCCATTATTTTACTAACTTTTGGGGTAAAGCTGAATTCTTTGTCAGTATGTTTACGTGGTAAATTGAAAGTACAATGCAATAAGCAGTTAAGCTGGATACAACTAGAGAGCCTAGACGTGCAATAGTGGGCCTTGAGCATTATCGTCGTTAAATTGCATAAAATAGGTTTTGGTTATAATTCCAAATGGAGACTGGGAACATTTTCTCGGATGTTTACGAAAAGAGAAATTGTTGAGGGGGTAACCAATTCGCCAGAGCTCTTTACCCTGTTTAGACTGTGTGACAGGAAGACTTGTTGTTCATTACACTATTATCAGTTTACTTGATATCATGTATGACATCTGGAGAGAGAGACGGACAAGTTACAAATACACATACAAAAACACACAACACACGTAGGCACACTTACACACACACACACACACACATATATATATACATAGAGAGAGAGAGAGACAGAGAGAGAGAGGGGGTGAGAGAGAAGCTGGAGTGGTGTTTGATCAACACTGCTGGTGTGCAACATTAATATAACTGTTTTGTTTTCAAAATCCTTGAAACCGTTACATTGTGAGCGTCTGATGATCCCAACAAGAGATACTTCATACATTGTACCCTAATAACAAAGTATACGTTAAGAAAGGTAAAAAAAAAAAAAAAACGAGGAAATTTACATAAATTGCAAGACGGGCATCTTGAAATTAAATAGTGACTCATCAAAAACTTCTGAAAGAGATTTTTTAAATGATTAGGGTCCAAAGCTGGAAAAATTGCATATATATATATATATATATATATATATATATATATATATATATAACGAGAAAGAGAGAGAGAGAGAGAGGGAGAGAGAGAGAGAGTATGCGATGAATTTCCATTATTCTGACATCCTTATGCACTTTGAAAATTTTCAGAATTAAGATGCACAAAAATCAAAAAACATTAGAATAAGAATGTATATTGAAATTTTATGTACAAAAAATCACGAATCTTATTCTGAATTATTTCAAGTTGGAAGGCGTGTATTCTTAAAGTATGTTAGAAAGAATTTTCCCGATGATTTTCAAACTTAGAATATATATATTATTACGAAGAAATCCCGGTGGAATGGTCATGAGTACATTGTATTATTTGAAACTCCTTTCGGAATGATTATCCGTTATTAGATGGAGAGTGTTCCACTTGGCCTGGGATAAAGAAAATGGAAGAAGTAATGGCTTCTGCAGGAATCAAACTTGCGCCCAATAGGGTAGCCACTTCAACTTAGTGTTGCTGTTACCATCGAGCTAAGTCAGACTGGCCGACACGAACTGCTTCATTCCTACGTTTCTATTTTTGTTCATTCACCGCCCATATCGGCACTCTTGTTTCCCATTATTTTCCAATTATATCATTAGGAAATCAATGTATAATCCAACTAAACCTGTTTCAGATATCATTGTCTCTGTGGTTCTCTGTCTTTGCGGCCAGCTGGAATCGCCACAAACTTTCAATTTAACCTTATCCTTGCGCCTATAAATACGTAATAGGAGCATAATGTTGATTCCGTAGTTAAAACGACCATAACGCTACTAAAGCAGCACCATCTTAATCTACGTTTCTGTTTTTTTTGTTTTAGGTTTCAGTGCCGCAGTCAAGCAAACGAACGGACATTTTACAAGTTTCACTCAAAAGTAGTCTCAAACATGTAAGAACAAATTTCCTCTTCAAGACAAAACTTTTATAACAAGATTTTCTTATTATTGTACTGCATTCATTATAAGTTATTGTTGTTGACACAATATTGTTCTCAATTTGTAAATCAAAATTTATCATAAGAATGTGTGTATGTATGTTTTAGGGATACATATATTTCGGTACTATCCGTGTTTCCAAATATCTGCTTGGGGCCTTGGAACTTATCTCCCGTGGATAGTGGAGGATTTCTCTATCGCTTTACTCAAGTGTCTGAAGTTATCGACTGAAGAGGTAAAACTCAGTCATCAGAAAAACAGGACCCAAAAATGAAGAATATCAACGGTTCTAAGTATGCTCCATTCCAATATTATATCA
>OY735214.1:6778167-6828167 GCA_963457665.1 Thysanoteuthis rhombus
CAAAATTCAAATAAGAAATCGAGAGAAATGAAGATGATTCTTTTAAATGTCTCAAGGGATAATTCCAAATTCATTCTGTTTTAGAGTGATTCTAATGAACCAACTGTGAAATTGTATAGTTGTTCTGAAGAATGAACTGATTTTTCCATAGCGCAAGGCACTTGCTTACCCGGGGTGGGGGAATTCTGTTCTGTTTTATTTTTTGTCTTCTAGAAATACTTCTTAACCACATCAAAAAGCGGGTAAGGATTGAGAACAAAAGATCTGTTTTCATTATTAAATTTTTGAAAATAAACTCTTGGATTTAATCAATAAGCCATAAGAGAAAACACTGGTTATAATGAACAGCAGGTCGGTCGCACTAAATGTTGGCAAGCTGAAAAATACCCCGATACCATTATCCTTTTCAAAATACTGGTTACAGCGAACGGCAGATCATGTACTGAATATTGGCAGGAAGCTAGAAAAATAAAACAGTATCATGTTTCCTTTCAGAACGTCGGTTGTAATGAACAGCAAGCTATCAGTAATAAATTTTGTATAGAGGCTACGATAATAAAATATCGTTCCTTTTTAGAAAGCATTGGTTACAATGAACGGCAGGCCATTCGTACTAAATATTGACAAGAAGCTAGAAAAGAAAAACAATATCAAGTTGCCTATTTTAAATCAAAATTCTAAGAAATGTGATCAGGTTTTATCTGATTCATCAATCAGTTTGAAAGAATACGTAGAATTTTGATTAGATTCCTCGCTTAAGATCAAAGAATATCCGGTTTGGTTTCATCTTTTAGAATAGAGAAAGATGTCATTCATTGATTAAGAGATCAAAGGTTATTCATTGATAGATAATATTGATATAGATTATTTACTGATACTTACTGGCAAATTGCCAAGCTTTCAAGTGCATCTGTGTATTAAAAAATGATTGTTTTCATTTGTTTCCTCCAGATGTAACCATGACAGGACTATCTATCTCAGTCTGTTTACATCTATCAATTTTTTTCTTTGTATACACACATACGTGCACTCACACAAACACACATACACACACACATATATATATATAAATATATGTTTTAGTGCGTAGTTAAGAAGTCATTTGCAACAAATTCTGTACATTTTATGTAATTCCTTCATTCCAAGAGTACTCAATACTTGACGTAGAGTCAATATACAAAAAAAAGACGAAACAACCAGGTCAGATATAACAGTCTTCAGGCTTACGAGCAATCTTTCTAGCGGCAACGATGGATTAGAGATACCCCCCACGGCAAAGTGCAGGTAATCACTGGACATCAACGATCGAACATCCCTTATAGGAAATTTTACAAGATTTTAACACCTTTTTACTTGAAATCAAAGTTCCCCAACAACAGTGTCCAATCTTTGATCGTGTTCAAGAGTCGCTAAATGTAAAACCAGTGAAAAAAACCTAGAATTTGCTGTAGTAGGATCGAACAACTACAAAGCTGTTACTGTACTTCTTATATCGGGGTGCAATGGGTAAACATCGGGGAGGCAGGACATGAAAAAGTTTAGATTTTGTGAGAAACTGAGGGACCTAAAGACTCAGTGGCTTCAAATGCAGAACTGAATGCTGCAGTGTGACGTTTCTAATACTGCAGCCGCTGTCAATCCTCTTCCTCCTTCTCATCATCATCGTTTTGATATAATCAAATGTATTCAACTACATTCTGAGCATCTGAATTACAGGCACACAAATGCATACACACTCAGACAAATACACAGGCTGAGACATGCATGCATGCATACTCAGATAATTATATACGTTCATACACAGGTGCACACACACCCGTTTGCGCACACATATAGAAAATGCAGGCATACACACGTCAACACACACACACACTCACACAAACACCCACTATTTTGTTTTATAAACTCACTTTTCACTAATTTTTCATAATGATATGTAAAGAAATACGATTTCAAAATGATTGATGAAGAGAAGTAATTTCAGTATTATTATGGCTGTGGTAACTCCATCCGTTCTAAAACGTGATAGTATGACATTCTTTGAATTCAAATTGAAACTAAGCATGATCCTGCCCATTTGTTTCAAAAGGAAGGTTATACAAACAGTTCATCCATCCCTGGGTCATCAAATTGGTTCTTAAAGTAAGAACCACCCAAGATGCACGGGGAAATCATTCAAAATATCCCACAGATAATCACAGAACACAAAAAAAAATATCAGAGGAAAAGTGGATGTTGGAGATATTGCATATGCCAAATGGAAATGGGCAGGCCATATTGCAAGGATGACAGACATAAGGACCCACAAGCCTGATCTCTTGTGATCATGAAGGGAAATGTTCAGAATGTTTCGACCTTGTAAGATTTAAAGCGAAAAAAACTGACAGACCACAAGAATGTCTTGTATACATCAACAGACTTTCGAAAGAAGCTGCTGCTTGCTGCTGCTTGCTGCTGCTTGCTGCTGCTGCTTCTGATGCTGGTAATGATGATGACGACTATGACTATCCAAACCAGTAGAGTCAAAAAGCATTTATGTGCCAATTTCAGCTCAGTCAATACAGTAATGATTCTGTCTACATGCTGAAACACGCTTATATACACACACGCACACCCTACGCTCACTCAAACGCAGATTTTTCTTTCATTCAAGAGTGAACTCCTTTTCTTTAATTACATCCGAAAATTAGTTGAAGTTCCCTGTAAATAAGACGCAAGTTAATTTTTGGAGAAAAGATTTAAAAATTCGGACGTATTTTTCGAATTCCTGCCAAATGATTTGGTTCATTCATCCGTAAAAGCGTGTGTGTGTATGTAAGTGTGCAATTTATGCGTCTCTGGTTGAAAAAATAGTTTTGCTTATTCGTATTTATCTATCAATCTATGCTTCCCCTCTCCGGTCTCATATCTTCGTCCAGCATCCACAGAGTGCTTACAAATGATATTTGCGTTTCCATAAATCGTTCTGGAAATGGCTCATTTGCAGTGCAGCATGGGAAGCAACTTTTTTCTCGGGAAAAATTGCCTAAAAATTAAGAAAATCTAACATCATTTAAAGGACAGCATTTCTAAACACAGTGAGAATATTTTGGATAGTGATTGTTGTATTAAGGAAACTTCCTGTTACTTGATGTCTAACGAGAACTCACCCAGAAAACTAATGTGAAATTTCAACTCGGGATAGTGCAAGCCTCCTTGATTCAAACACCCAATTCACTAGTACATGTACAAAACTGAATGAAATATTAACAATCTCAGAGACTTCGGAATCTGACTGGGTCTTCCTATCCTGGCCATATGCCCGGTTATATCTATCTTGTACAAGAAGAACACTTACTGTTCTTTCTCTCCTTATTTGACAAAGATTGTTGACACTGAGATTGATAGGTGTGAACTTGGATAGATTGATATATAACAGACTGATACGTAAAGAGAGACACATGCATAGGTAAAGAAGATTGGGGACTATATATGGAATAGTTTTGAATTTAATTTGATATTTCATCAAATTGAATTATAAATTTTGCAGATGTTTCACAATAATATCAATTGCATTCTATCTTTACTTCACAGACCGTCATTCTGCAACCACCAACATAAAACGCGTATTGGAAACGAAAAACTGCTTTAGGTAAGAGACAAATTTTCCCTCTGATAGAAATAAAAGGTAATATTACAGCTACCAATTCTCGTAGTGTGTGAATATTGCATCAAGCAATCAATGAATGCTAATAAAACACCATGAAAATGTATTTACATGATTGGGTTTTATCAACTGCCTGTCGTTAGGCTGTCCTTACTCAACTCTAAGTAGAGACACTGCTTAGAAGAACAAAAGATTATGACTTTTGGGGCGCCCAGTGTGGATCTAATTCATAAGCGTAGTAATGGTTGCGAGACTTGTTTGATAAACAGAGCTCCACGGCAATGCTCAATGTATTAATATTTCCTCACTTCAACACTTCACAAGTGTACAACTGATTGGGCACCAACTATGGTTAGAAATCGTTCGAACAGTAATGCTCTGGAGATTGATTAACTAACTAAGCTTAGAAAATGTATATGTTTGTTCAACGAATCGAGGAATTCTTTGGAAAAGACCATAAGGCACAGATTCTCAAATTTTCTGCTGCAGCACCATGCTGTGCAACTACCTCTAGAGTGTACTTTACAATTCATTTGGAATACAAAAACATATATTTAAAGACTGGAATACGTCCAGTACGGGAATCATACATGTCCCACTTCTGCCTCCAATTTTAAATTTAGAGGTTTTATCATTACTTGATGAGTAAGAATAGTCTTTGTTTGTTTTTTGGCGAATTTATTTCATTTTTACATTTGGTGAAATATTTTTTTTTTTTGAGCGCTGTCATATATTCGGGTTTCAAAAAAAGCACCACATGAATATTTTATTTCTTCTAGAGGTTTGTGTAATTTTAGTGGGGTGGAATGATCGTAAGAGAATATCTTACAGCAAAGTATCAGATATTGATATGATTTAAACGAGACAAATTGATTTCAATTCGAAAAAACTCTAAAAGATACTATCCATATTTCCAACAAAACGCCATTAATGGTTGTTGATGAACGTTCTGATCATCATTTGATTGTAATTAATGTCTCAAAAGTGAAATATCAAGTTCATTTCATACAAAAATAGGCGCAGCAATGTATAATGACGCCGCAGGCAATACACGAACATACATACTGAGAGACATATATATATATATATATATATATATATATATATATATATATATATATATAATTTCATACTCATTTATTAGTCTTTGTCCTTATATATGCTCACACGTGCAAACAAATATATATATATATATATATATATATATATATATATGTGTGTGTGTGTGTGTATGTATAGATATATATGTATATATATATATATATGTGTGTGTGTGTGTGTGTGTGTGTGTATTCAGACCGTCACAAAATTGCCTTAAAAATCTCAAAATATATTTTTACAAATTTTAAAAGGGGAATTCCACACAAACACTAACGCACACACACACACACACACACACACACACACACAGACACACACACACACATACACACACACATATATATATATATATATATATATATATATATATACATGATAGAATTACGGTTATGTTACGTGTAGGATAATATTTTTCTGTTAATAGATATACATATGTGGTTTTTAGGGAGATAAAAAAGAAATAAATGTTTTGATTTTCCAAATTTTTCGTTGATTTTTTCATTGTGATATAGTAATGCTCAATTTCTTGTTGTATATGAATACACATAAATCTCCTTTTCTTTCATCCACCACGCTTATACCTTATGATGTCTAAGCGTGTGGTATCTGTATTACTGGTTAAACAGGACCTTTTGGCAACGAAGATATCCCAAGAATGCTTTGACTGAAATCTTTCAATATGATCAACGAAGATGAGCGTACAGCTAAACAAAAAGTGATGCGTACTAATGTAAGGACTTTAAGGCAATGAGGAGGATCGAAGTATGCTTCAGCCGAAAGAAGGGACAAAACCAAGAAGCATTACTTGGATCCAAATCACTGGTTTCTTCAGCAAAAGGTCGAAAATAGATTTATTAAGTCCCGATTGATCTCACGAGCGTTGCACTGTTCAGACGATAAAGACTCCTATTCGCTTTACAGAACAGTACTATCACAGTTTGTTCTATTTTCATCTACCTTTCTATCTTACTGGATTTTGCAAATGGCTTCCTTTCTTCCATCGTATCAACATGTAAAAAGAAAAACACATTTTCACTTGACTTTATTGAATAATTGGACTTTTAGTGAAACACAAGCCAAGAAGAGACGATAGAAGTAGCTAATCAATTGATCCCATTTTTACGAATCATCAGCTCAACACGATACGCTTTTCATGCGGACGTTTCAAATGCATGACTATCCAAACCTGTCAGATCACAGTTCAGAGCCGTCAATCAACTGCTTACATCGTCAAGTTGACCTGGGGGGAGAAGAAAGTTTAGTATTGGCTTCCTTTTTTTCATGTCAGTTCCGTTGGCTTGAAACGGCTCTGAAGCACCTATCACTCCAAAGCCTGATACTTCAGAAAATTTTGTTGGTCGCCCTTGGTCTATTCATTTGATGGCTGAGTCCTTCAGTTCTTTTTCTCATTAGACAATATAAGCACCACATCTGAATATTTCTCAGATTCATTTTTATAGACCGAATTATAGAAAAACAGTATATACTGTTAGTAGGAGATTTTTTCATGAGGAAATAGGAAGGAAAATATGGTTTGATTGACATCATCTTCAAAAAAATTGATCGGAATAAATATTCTTTTCTTACCAAAATGCAATTTTTTCAATTGCTTTTTTCAAACAATGTTTGAAAAAATAAAATGAAGGTATGGATTATTGAAATAGACTCAAATTGTCGATTGCATGCATAAAAACATATCTATTCGATCTATTGAAAAATGATCAGTTATGTGTGTGCTTTGTTGCTTGCATAGGGTGCTTATCTACCTCTCAAACGATTTGGTTTTCCACAACTCACACGTGATGTTTTTTTTTCGAGATTATGATGATTTTATGTATTGATTAATCGATTTGTTTCACTTTTTTTTAATCCTTTACGTAATGGATATTTTGTCAAAGGAAATCAAATACCATATCCTTGAGACTTAGACAAGACATTAAAAATCAGGTCTTTATAGTTACGAAATAGTTAAAAATAAAGATTCATGCAGAAATGCCCCGATTTAGTCAGCAGAAATAAAGCCTTCCTTTATTTGTACTATTGCTATCAATAGTACAGTCAATTCATGTTTGGAAGAGCAGAGTCAAGCAACGCTGTGTCTTGTCATCAAGCAGAAACTTTTTATAACATTAAAGAAGTACACATTCCTCTGGATCGATGTAGAAAAACAATCCTACTTCTGTTTGGGAATTGGTATTTTGATTATATTCAACAAATGATTTATACATTTTGCCAAGTGAAAAATTTTATCTCTATGTTGGTTTGTGCGTGCCTTGATTGGTATTCAAAGACGTACGATCCAATTTTTCAATTAGACAGATGAGTATATAGATAGGAAGATAGATATGAATAAATTTCATTCACATCATTATTTTTAAGCAATTCAAAGGATGGAAATATATCTCAAGATTATTTCATACTGATAACAAAGTCTACCAGATGAGAGCATTAGCTCACAAGTTTATTGTTAAGATATTGCAGTCTGTCTTCTATCATTTTGTTCAATTCATTACAACTTTTTTTATCCTTTCAAATACCAAAAAGACATTTTCTTTAATATTCTAATTTTCTCCCTTGTGTATAATCTCGTGCTTAAATCATTTTGTATTTTGAGTAAAAAGTATAAATCAAGTCAATATATATATGTATGTATATATATATATATATATATATATATATATATATATATATATATATATATATATATATATGTAAAGAATGATTATGAATTCGATTATACTCTTTTGAAACTCTCGTTTGAAATGATCAATCATTATTACGAAGTGAATGCATTAGTTGGCAGAGACAATGCAAATAAAATAAACGATTAAAAACGATGATAAAATATTGTCACGTAGAAAGAAACCGAGAGAGCAGATATAGTCCCTGAATGAACAAGACGATTATTTGGATGGTAAATTTGATTTCCTGCACCAGCCCACTTTTATTTGATTGTTTATGTTTCTTAAGGATAATGGTACACTCACTGTGTAATAGCAAGTGATCATTTCAGGTAAGGGTTTCTTTATAATATTTATTATATATAATATATAATGCAATATACACATATATACATATGTATATGTATATGTGTGTGTATGTATGTATATGTGAGCATCTCATTAAAAACTCTTATTTGGCATGATCACCCACGACTTTGCAATCAATGTTGCTGTGTTCTTACCATTTTTTTCTCATCACTGTATCTCTACTTATTATAAATACACACACACACACACACACACACACACACATATATATATACATATATATATATATATATATATATATATATATATATATATATATATATATATATATTGATTTTAATGACCCTATATAGCTATGTTCTGTTCTGTTCAGCATATCTTTAAACGTAATAAGAGTGATAACTGTGTCCTCACTGAGTTATGTATTTATACCTTTCCAGAAACATGATCAAAGGAAATCCAGGAAAGATTAACAAGTGAAGACAAAAATAATTTATTAGTTCAATAATTTATTTTTCCCACACACTAGAAACGGTGCATATTCGTAATCTTCCTCTTTGTTATATTTGATATTCCAGAGGGGAACACGTAGACTTATATCAGCAGTCAGTGCTCGTAGATATATCAGGGTTTTAGGTTGTAATTCCCAAAGCGGAAAGGACCGGTTCATGATGGTTATTTCAATGAAGAAATCGAGAAAAAAAATTATCTCTCTGTATATGTTTATATGTATGTATATACATATATATCTTATATCAAAGATACTACTTTATTTTTAAATAATTTTGATAAACAAAAACTTTATGATTATTTGTAAAGAAAGTAAAGAAAAAAGCATATATATATAGATAAATATATATATATATGTATGTATATATATATATATATATATATATATATATATATATATATTATCAATAATACCGTCATCAAAAAAAATTCATTATTTAGTTGAAGTTCCAAAACCTTAAATATATATATATATATATATATATATATTGAGAGAGAGAGAGAGAGAGAGAGAAAGAGAGAGAGAGAGAGAGAGAGAGAGAGAGAGAGAGAGAGAAAGGGAGGGAGAAAAAGAGAGAATGAGGGTCCGAGTTCCCAGTTCTAAAAGATAGCCAATAATCAGAAATGATTAAAAATGTACGAATGCAAAAGTTACTTCCACTTTCTTTTTTACAAAAGAATTATCGAAATGAATTCATAGCATCATTATTCATCATCAAAGTATCAACCCCTTGTTGGTCTTTTTTTAACTTTACAACATTATCAAAGAAAAATGTATATTCCATCAGGTAATGTAAAAGTTCTAAGCACTCATTCCAAAATACCATAGCAAAAATATTCATCAAATTATATTTTTGGCATTTTTTTTATGACCTTACCGCACTTTAAAATTGGATTGCTCATTCCAACGCATCAAATCTATGAAAATGAGATGGCATAACAAACTAGATAATTTCAGAAAGTACTTACTGAGTCTGCAATGTCCATGATAGAGAGATCTGCCTAATGTTAGGGAAGGTCTATGTCCAATGACGGTCACTAACCGATTGATGATGATGATGATGAGGAGGAGGAGGAGGGGGATGATGATGATGATATATTTATTGTTATCATTCTTTTAAATCACATAACCCCTGCAGGCATATAAAATACCCAAGGGTTACTCTCAACCTCAACTCGACAAACATCTGGCTAATGCTAATCTGTTATCTAAGTAATCCATGAAAGAAATACACTTTTTAATCCTGAAGATGTTAAGAAACACGAAATGACACAGATTTACAGGGAAATATTCATATTGAATCCAGGAATATAAAATAATACATAACATTGATAACCACATCTGTATGAATATTTAAAAGTGGGTGCATATATTAAACAAAACGTATTCTATTTCTTTACTTCTAAACAGTGACGTGCTTTGTATTTACCAAATGACGACAACGGAAAATATGATTTAGAATTCAGATTGTTAAAAAGTTTGATGTAAACTTTTCAAGGATTTTTTTCCAAAAACAGTATTATTGAAATGATTTCATGTCGTCATGATTTACTCAGCTAATTATTTTATCTGCCCGCCTATGACTTCACGACATCTTGTTGCTACATTGTTTATTCCATCATATTAGTTTATTTCCTTAACCTTTCAGCAACTATCTAAGCAAATAAATTCATAGCATCAATTTCCAATCATCAAACTATTTCCCCAGATATGACGTTATCCGCCGTTTCAATTGAGTGGTGTATTCTATCATATTAAGCTAATGGAAAGAAAGTGTCCAACATTTCTGTCCATAAAATCTTTTATTGGTATAAACCCATAGCATCAATATTTCATTTATCAGAATATTCTCCTTGGCTCTCTATCTCTTTCTGCAATCTTTCAACTAAATCGCATATTCCAACATAAGTTGATGCAAAAATTTCCAGCATTTTTCTGACAGAATTAATATTTACAAGTCTAGCTGTAGCAGGGGCAACTTCACTCTTTAAAATGATTGATTTAAACTTTTGTAATGTCAGTATAATTTATAAATGCGTGCATGTAATATTAAACTTCTCAATGTGGCTCCGTTGTTAAGAGAGCAGCTAAGAAATCACTCAATCTCGAGCCATAGGGGTCAATGTCAATTTTACGCTTAAATTCAGTCTAATGCAATGAGATGGATGATCAGGGAGGAGTTTTCACCCCTCAATTTGTTACAGGGTAAAAGTCAACTAATACTCGCACAAGAGTTTGACAATCAAAACACATAAGACCTATCGAGGTATTCTCCCATGCTTAATAGTTGCATTTTTTCCATCATACAGAACGATTCAAGTGTTGTTTTCGGGATCATTTTTGATATCTTTGTCATGGCCGAAACGCTGACCGTATCCTTAGCATTTGAAGTTGACTTACGGCTAGTAAAATGAATAATAGGGCTGAATAATCTTGAAAAGCATTTAGATCTCTCATCAAACTTTTGAAAAATTTCTACATGAAATTGTGCAGAATAAAATAATATCCTGTAATTTACAATCGACAAGGAGTTGAATAGGTATATCCATTTGGCCACGTCTTCCCATGTTTCTGTCGGTCCACATGATATCTCTAAAGTAACTCAAAAATTTCAATGAAATTTCTTGGAAAGGTAGGCGGTGATACGACTTAAAGGTGATAGAATGTTTGATGGATTCAGAATTCTTCCTCTTTTGTCATACGTTTATATATTTGCTCATGTCACCCGGTGCATTATCTCTCAAATTTCTAAATGATTTTCTATGATTCTTTTTTCGGAAGATAAATGATAAACTAAACAAAACATAATTAAATATTCAGGCAAATCCATGCACCATCACCTCTTCTACGTCGTAGTTATATGTCAGCACCACGTGATATTGAGTAAATTCCATGGATATTCGTGCAATGTCGCCAAAAGGTTTCCAAGTAATTTCTATGAAATTGTGTTGGAATGTTGGATTACAGGAGAAAAATCACATCCCCTGTCAGCAACTTTGGCAGAGGTATGTGCCCCCTGGATGTTTTCTAAATTTACTTGCTTTTTAGATGATTTTGGGTAGTTTCTGTGCGTTTTTGACGTGGGCCAGACTCAATGATGTCCAGATCAACTTGCTATATATAACTAGTAAAAAAAAAAACACTCGCCAAGAAAACACATCTATACATCTGCACCAACAACACCAGGACATTGTTTACTGACATGAACCTATCCGTCTACGTCATTGAATCAGAAGCATCAAATGAGACATGTCGGTATTGGCGCAATGAAAAGACTCAAAGAAAATGGAATTGGACTAAAGAGGAAGCATCTTCTATCCAACTACAGAGGAAGAGAGAAAAAATAGGCCGGGATCAGCTGTCAAATTCATAGAAAAAAAAACTCAGAACAGAACAGAGTTGTAGGATCCAAAGCTCCCATATCAGAGAGCCAATGTCATTGTTTAGTTCATGGGGGAGTTCAAACTGAATATCATCCGATTATACGATCCCACTTCACAATCAACCAGTGAAGAAATAGACCAATTCTACAACGATTTGAACTTTATAATGTAAGCTTCAAAAACATTATTCAACATTGTTTGGGGGAGACTCGAGTGCTCAGGTAGGACAAGAAAATAAAAGTTGCATTGGTTAATTCGGGTTAAAATACGGAATGATTTACGGAAAGATCTAGTACTTTTTGTATCGACAAACGAGTTCATAATCATGAATACTCCTTAGAAAAAATCCAATAGAAAATGGATTTGGAAGAAACACTGAAGTTCCCTTATCAGGTTAAATAAAGTTACATGAGAAAAGATATATAACCTGTAATTGTTCATTTATTTCCATTAGATCTCCCAAGAACCACTCATCCAAACGACTTGGCGCTCTATGTCTCGGGTGTTGACTATATGTGGCAATTGACAACGTTCTACAATGGAAAACTATCGCTGAAACGCGTATACACTCTATCTCTCTCTCTCTCTCTCCCTCTCGCTCTCTCTCTCCATCTATCTATCTATCTTTCTTTCTTTCTTTCTCTGTCATATATGTATTCAATTATTCGAAAATAATTTTGTCTTTTCAATAATGTATCGTTCTCTGACACACTGACACACTGAAAATTGTACATATGCCTGATCCCTCTATTTTTATAGACACTTCCTAATTACAAATGTCAGGCAATCACAAATATTCATATGTTTTGTACGTTTGATGTACGTCTGAATTCTATGTAGAACGTGCACAAAGGCACTTAGTGCTTGCACTGATGTACAACAATTTTGAATATATATATATATATATATATATATATATATATATATATATATATATATATATATATATATATATATATATATAGTTAAGCGGACACTCAACGCTTGCACTGATGTATAACAAAGTTGAATATATATAGAGAGAGAGGGGGAGAACAGTTGGAAAAGGCACTCAGTGCTTGTACTGATGTATAATAATGTTCAAAAATTCATCCAGTGAGACCAAATGATGACCATTCCTTATTATCTACCTGTCACGTTGATACGGACAAACATTCGGATAATAGAAGAGATGAGAATTAGGGTTGCGTGTAGTCATTTGATCTTCACATTACCGGTAAGTGTTTTGCACAGTTTTAAGCGCATTGGTATCATGTCCAATTCTTCCAGCAACACAATTCACATTAATTGTTTATTCTATTTACGTTTTCTAAATTGAATGATATATTAACTGTGTAGCCAAGAGGGACCTTTTTAAATAGGTTTCTATAAGATAGAGGCAATTTATAATTCTCGATATACATTTATTTAAGAAGTTTCCCAACGTGTTTAGTGTTTGAAGCTTTGTAGACTATATATATAGAGAGAAAAATATTTGTGTTGATAAATGTATATGCATATAGATACATATGCATGATTTCATTTACATATTATCATATCTAATCATATACACATATACTTAACTCTAATCAAGATAATGAGAGATATATGTTTCACATATACGTATATATATATATATATATATATATATATATATATATATATATATATGTATATATATTTTTTTCATCCATATACATAGATATATACACATAAGGGGTGTATAGGTTTGTAGGTCTGTATTGCTTATATAGATGAACTTCCACAAGTACATGCAACACACACGCACAAATCTACACACACAGGTATATATACATATATATATATATATATATATATATATATATATATATGGAGAGAGAGAGAAAGAGAGAGAGAGATAGATAGATAGATAGATAGATAGATAGATAGATAGATAGATAGATAGATAGACCCATATATTATGTATACTCTCTATGTTTTTTAAATCAGTATATAGATGTTAACGTTAGTATGTGTGGACATGTGAATGTATGTTTGCGTGTACACGTGTGTATGATGACTTTCCCTTGTTAGACCAGTACTGTTTGCAATTATCTGTCACCTGAAGTGCCCAGGGACAATGTTTTTTTCGTCTTTCGATCGGCTCACAGCTAAGTGTTTATACCTGAGAGCAAATATCTTTTCACTATCTCGACTCTCCTTGTTCGACACCAACTCATAAATTACTCCCTGATTTAGCTTTCAATTCTCAATCATTGACGGATTTTTTTCTTTAATATTTTTCCCTGATTTTCGTTGTCAAATTTTGTTTATGAAGAATATGAAAAAAATGTTCGATGATATTTACCTCAGCCAATTTCATTGGCTGAGGTAAATGATATTATTCGTAATAACGCATTTTTCCTGTGTTATCCGTTTACGCAATATATCCAAAGATGTCAATAAATTCAGATGACTTTTTTTTTATTGAGGTTGGGCCATTGCCTAAGGAGGAATTAATGGAAAATTTACAACTTCTTTTTTTTTTTTCTATTTTATTTTGCTTCTTGATTCGAATCATACTCCTTTCACTTTTATTCATATAAAAATTACCTGGAATCCGGTTAATTCTCTAAATCGACATATATTTCAATCAACCAAGGCCATCGTGATACCAAATTTGCTGTGGAACCACATCAACCTGCGGTACATTTTCCATACTATCGGATCCGTTCACTTGTTCACGCACTTTTGTGAAATGGAGATGTCACCGATCACTAAAGCTTCACAATTGTTGACAGTCTCTCTCTCTCTCTCTCTCTCTATATATATATATATATATATATATATATATATATATTACTGTTCTTTTCTAAAGTGGTTCATCTACATTCACCTGCAACCTTTACATTCGAAATATTTGTGTAGCACCCCCTTGTGTATTGCCTACTTTTACTGAAGAACTAAATATGGAACCCTTATTTTAGCTAGATATCGAAAACGTCACTTTCTACCCCCAACTACCCCCATAAGAATCCTGTAGGCACATGGTCAAACATTCATTGGTGCTGATACTCCAAGCTGGTTACAGTTTTGGTCCTGGCACTTGTTGCTGGTTGCACTCTCTCTCTCTCTCTCTCTCTATCTCTCTCTCTATCTATCTCTCTCTCTCTCTCTCTCTCTCTCTCTCTCTCTCTCTCTTTCCTTTTCTCTGGTCCGAGGCCCATTTGCGCCAGCATTCCAAGCTCGTCATGCCTCTGGTCCCAACACTTGTTGTTGGCCACCCTTTCTCTCTCTTTTCTCTTACCTAAGATCGGTATCACTTTGCTGACCTCCCAGTTGATCAAATCTTGGCCATTTTCCCACCGTGACCTATCTCTGTACTAACTTTGCCCATTTCAGTTCACTGATGTTGAGAAAGCTCACATACGCACAACTACGCAACTACGTAACCGTGTCATGTGCTTCGAAAGTGCATCTCTTACTCTCGTGAATAGAATGGCATGGTCCTTACTATCCCTTAGTCACGACGACTTTTCCTAATTCTCTTTACTTTGGAAAAATACATAAATAAAAACTACCTGTCCTCTATCTCTCTGTCAAGTGACAATCACCGTCAAAGACTAGTCCTGAGGTCATACAACTTGTCTGTTTGGCACACACACTGAACCTAGCCTCCATATTCATTCCTTGGTACGGTCCATGCCATATTATCATGACATGTATTTCAGTTTTATCTGTTATTTGTCATCGGTGTTCTTGTATCAAATGTATGTCTCATTAGTCCATCAAATTACTTGTATATCTCGGAATTTTTGAGATGAGGTATTATCATTATTTCTATTGATATTCGGACCATCCTCATCTTGGTTGTTTGTCATACAACGTTTCGGCTGTTGCACTCTACGGCCTTCGTCAGGTATCATCTAGTAGATTTGGGGAAGTAACGAACCGAACCCTTTCTTTATCCGACGGGGGTATATTGACCGTACTCCCCTCTTAGCGTTAGTAGTATTGTTATATTGTCTCACACTAGGATCGAACCTAGAACCATTAGATTACTTTACAGTAATTTGTCTGATGCTGGTTACATTTTCTTTAGGCAATCGTTGCATTGTATCCAGGGGTCTTGAATTATGGTTACTTTAGAATGTTTCAACATAAAAATTGCATTAAGCACCTGACTGCTATAAACATTATGGTAAGATACTTGTATATGAACTTTTCACTTTGTTTCATCTCTGCGTTCATACTTGGCGTGCAATCTCTTCCTACATATCCTTTCCTCCTTCCAAATCTCCGGTGACGTCAACATGGAACCATAACCTTTGTCTTCAACATCGTCACGCTGCCCATTCTACAACCATAACTACTAGAACTATCCAGAACCATACTATCTACATATATTTCACTTACCAACTAGAATATATTCAACTATAACTTGTGACAACCAAAGATAATATCCTTTATACTTGCTTTTCTTTCAATGTTTATTTTTCTTTGCTATATAAACAGTATTGATGTGTAGGATATTTTAAAGATCATCTTGAGGTATTTGCTATTGTGAAAAGGCAATCCTTTTGTTTTCTAATTCGACATTTGTCAGGTGACAATGGTATCAGATTAAGGAAGGTCTATGTTATAATGTTTAGTTCAGCCTCTTCAATTTTCTCCATCGTTGTTGTCGGTGGCTTGAGGTTTCTGCGTTTTTCCATGAGATTTTTAGTCTCATCCGAGATTTTGCTAATGGGTTGTTTGCCCATTGGCTTGAATGTAGAGGCTACTTCAATTATTGACGTTGTCATTTTGCTGCTTAGTTCGTTGATGTTGGTGCTGTCTTGTTCAGTAAGAATTCTGAATCTGTTCTTCAATTCGAGCTTGAAAGATTGAACGTGCTCTTTTGGTATGTTTAGAGGCTGCGGTTTTGTATGGAACATTTTCCTGCGTTCTTTATTGGTGTTTATTTGTACTTTACATCGTACCATTCTGTGGTCGCTGCCTACATTGACTTGATTTAGGACTTGGATGTCCTTGACGATATCGTTTTTGTCCGTTAGGATGTAGTCTATTTCGTTTCTTGTTTCGTGATTGGGGCTCCTCCAAGTCCATTTCCTACTGGGTCCCTTCTTGAAGAAGGTGTTCATGATTTTGAATCCATTAGCCATTGCAAAGTTTACAAGATCTTCTCCTCTCTCGTTGCGTATTTTGTATCCAAATTTGCCGACGCAATTTTCATTTCCTTGTCCTACTTGTGCGTTGAAGTCTCCCATGATAACATTGAAGTGTTTTCTGGTGCCTTGGAGTAGAGAGTTCAAGTCATCATAGAAGTTGTCTATTTCTTGTTGGGTTGATTGCGAAGTGGGAGCGTAGACTTGGATTATATTGAGTTTGTATCGTTTTGAAAGTTGTATGGTGACGCTAGCTACCCGGTCAGAGACGGCTTTGAAGCCAGTTACATTGTCTTTCAGGTTCTTATTGATGAGAAAGCCAACTCCAACTAAACAAATTAATCAAGAAGAAACGAAGAGAAGACAGAAGGAGATACACAACGGCAGTCATTGAATCAACTCTTGAAAAAGGTCGGGGCTTCAAAGCTATAAACAAACTCCTCAACTCGGGACGAAGGCAAATAACTAGCATACTCGAGGAAAATGGAAACCTAACAACAGACAGAGACAGGATTGTCGAACGCGCCAAAGAATTCTACCAAAAACTTTATTCGTCCAAACAAGGACTGCAAAACAATGAGCAAGATACGCAAGACACGGGCAAACAACTAGAGGACTTCCCAAAAGTAACCCCGTGGGAGGTGAAGGAAGCCATTAAACAGACAAAGAAAGGAACTGCCCCTGGACCAGACAACATCACCATCGACCTACTCCGAAAAGCAGGTAAAACCATCAATAGGAAACTGGCTGTCCTCTTCAACCTGTGTCTAAAACACAGTAAAGTCCCAGACGATTGGAATACTGCTATCATAATGCTTTTATATAAAAAAGGAAACCCGAAAGACCTCAACAACTATAGGCCTATAAGCCTACTCAACTGTGTATATAAACTTTTCACAAAGATCATCACCAATCGAATCACAAAAACACTCGATGAAAACCAGCCACGTGAACAGGCTGGCTTTAGAAGAAGCTACTCGACCATGGACCACCTGCACTCGATAAATCAACTGAAAGAAAAAGCAGCAGAGTATAGACTACCACTTGCCGTAGCATTTATCGACTTCAAAAAGGCGTTCGACTCAGTAGAAATCCCGAAGGTCATGGAGGCCATCAGTCGCCAAGGTGTAGATCCAGTATATGTTGAAGTGTTGAAACATATATACAATCACGGCAGCTCATTTATCAGGCTACATAAAGACTCGGACCCCTTCCAGCACCAGAAAGGAGTAAGACAAGGTGACACCAGCTCACCTAAACTCTTCACAGCCTGCCTCGAGATGATCTTCAGAAGGCTAGACTGGGAGAGTAAAGGAATTAAAATAGACGGCGAGTATCTGAGCAACCTCAGATTCGCAGACGACATAGCCCTTTTCGCAGAGAACCTACATGACCTCCAACTAATGATAGATGATCTAAATGAGGAGAGCAAGAAAGTCGGCCTACACATGAACTTCAGCAAGACGAAGATCATGTGCAACAACCACATTGGAGATAAGAACACTAAGATCGAAATCGAGGACACAGAACTCGAGAAAGTAGACCACTACATCTACCTAGGGCAACGAATCTCCATGAGACCCTCAAAAGAAGAAGAAATCAAGCGAAGAATCACACTAGGATGGCAAGCCTTTGGCAGAGCTAGCTCAACCTTCAAAAATAATAAGATCCCATTAATCCTAAAGAGAAGGGTGTATAACCAATGCATCCTCCCAATAGTCACTTATGGAGCTGAAACATGGAACTTAACCAAGAAACAGACCCGTAAGCTGAGAACCATGCAACGTGCACATGAAAGAATAATGCTGGGCCTCACATGGAGAGACCACAAAACAGCACAACACATCCGGGAAAAGACAAGAGTTAGAGACATCATAGAATCCATAAAAAATCTCAAATGGCAGTGGGCTGGCCATGTTGCAAGAATGGCTGACAATCGATGGACATCACGACTCACAACATGGATTCCCCGAGACCATATGCGCAACCGAGGCCGGCAAAATATTAGATGGAGAGATGAACTAGATAAGTTCAGGAAGTACTGGCTCCGTGATGCCCATGATAGAGAAGTGTGGCAAATCCTGGGGAAGGTCTATGTCCAACGACGGACGCTAAAAGACTGATGATGATGATGATGATGATGATGTTATAATGATGAATCATGCCGTTGAAATTCTAGAAGCAAAATAGGGTTCAACGTGATTCCGTGGGGAAAATGTTGACATTTAATTGTCAATAACCGATACTTGTATTGAAAAGACAGGAAGAGACAGCAACATAAACGCATTGGAATTGTTGTTTCTCGCAGTGTTAGTAAATTCCATATTAGATTTTGTGATCAAAAGTTGAAATATTGAAAGTTCTATCGATTTATTTATCAATCTTCCTCTGTGTGTTCATATCTATCTATCCAGCTCTCTATCTTTACAACTATCTCAATATGTATATCTATCTTTACAACTATCTCAATATGTATATCTATCTATCCAGCTCTCTATCTTTACAACTATCTCAATATGTATTTATGTATCTATCTTGACTCTGTGATTCTGCCATATGGCTCTATTCTGCATTGATTAGTTTGTTCATTGCGTCATTCATTTTCTATTTTTGAAAACTCGTCTGTCTCTTTGAATTCACAGAAAATGTGCTTGAAGTTTTGTTTCCTGTCAGGGGACTTCAGCTGCTGCTAAAATTGCTGCGATGCTTCAAGAAGCTTTCAGGATAGAAGCTTTTTGTTAACTACAAATGAACAAGTGACATTTGATTTTTAGAAGTAACAAAATGACAATTAAAGACCAACAACGATCTGAATGATTTTCCATTAGAAAATGATCACTGGGGGTAGGCCTCAGGCAATTGATGAAATATCTATGTTAATGAGAATGCTTAGAGAATGTTTATAAAAGATTTGAAAATCCTGCTTGTTGTTACAAAATCAATCCTTTGTTTGCTATCAAAGAACAAAAAACATTATCAATCTAATCAGTTCCGCAATTTTCGATCAAAGATATCTCTATAGATACGATTACTTTTAGGCATTCCGTCATAATTCATCTCGTTTGCAACTATTATGTCCCTTTCAATAGTCATATGCCCGACAGTTACATCTGCAGCCGTTTGTGACATCACGTTGCTAGGAGTTATGTTTTCAGTGTGTTACATTCTTCAAGTGTTACGAATCACTGTAGTCTAATTAGATGTGGAAGTATCATATATCCTTCGAATGTCGTATGCTTGATACCAAGAATTTTAAGCCTGGTCTGATTTGCACAGGTAGATTTACAACATTTTAATATTGTTTCAAAAACCGGACGTACACAATATCCAGACTTTTCAAGTTCGAGGCACGAAATACGTAATTGGAAATATATGCAACACAGTTGGGAGACTCTTGCAGCTCATTATTGCTCGAGAACCTCGTATATAATCGAATAAAGCGCCGTTTCTTCTTCTCACATGCGTAATATAATGTTGAAGCTTCCTAATTATTTGGCTGCATCGTTTAGAACGGTGGATAGTTTTGTAAAAGGATTCTATGTAAATTGAGAAATTACTTTTGGCAGTTTCTCTTGGGAAGCGTGAAAAATTGTTCTAGTTTTATGCATCGTCGAAAAAATGCTGAGTTAACTTTTGAATTCTGATTGAGGGCTTCGGAGCTACGTTGTGTTTTATGGTGTTTAATCGTAACTTGAATTGTTACTCTGATTCGATTTTCCACGACGTGCGCATCTGAATTATTTTCACTCTAATTTTTAGACGAGTCTTCCGTTATCATTCAATGATATGGTGGTGGCTGGATAGGGGAAGGGGTATCATTTCCTTCATTTTTACGTTTTTTTTTCTGTTTTTTTTTTTTTCATTTTTGGTTGGGTTTTGGGGGTTCGTTTTCTCTTAGCTTTTGCTTCACCTGTTTTGTATTTTTGTTTGTTTTGTTTCTGTTTTCCTTTTTCTTCATGATTTTTTTCCTATCTAATATTCATTTTCATCATTTGGTTTCTTTTGTTTTTGTTTTATTTTATATAGTGTTTTGAGTGATTTCGTTCAATTTTTGTTTTTGTCTCCTGTTTTTTTTGTTTTGTTTTTTTTTTTTGTCTTTGAGAGTTGTCTGTCAACGTTTTTTTGGCGGATATCTTTGATAATCTTATTCCTTACCGTGAATCACTATTACTTCAGGACTTATAGTACGTCGTAGTGTAGAATCTCCCAAGTTTAGAGATAGGGCTGTTAATTTGATGCGGGTTAAGGTCGTCCAGCCATGGTTGGAAATGATCGATGAGGGAGTTCATGGAAAGAATTCTGGTGAAACCTTCCGGGAAATGACCGGAAAATTAAAGGGTTCAATGTTAACAATTCCAAAACATTAGACACAAATTGGAAAGGTAGAGAAACTTGGCAAATGTGTACTTGGCAATAATCAAGGATATCGCCGATTTGAAATTGGCTCAATGTCTTTGCAGCGGACACAATTGATCATTTCCCTGATTGAATGCTTACTGGTAATAAAAAAAATGGAGCCTTTACGAAAACCTGTAACGATTTGTAGAATGAATGGAGCGTGATGAAGCCCAAAAATAATTTCTGAAACCAAATTTGTGCCAACAAAAGTTTATGGTCACTGTGAGATGGTATGCAACAGGTATACGATGCCAGTCCGTAACGTTTCTATCAATTTTGAATATCTCGAGAACCGGTCACGTTGTTAATTTAGCTTGGCAACCAATCAAAAGGGGACTATACTACACATACGTAAGACTCTCATTTAGTTACTCAGTCAGTAGTTACACCCCATTGAATGAACCTGTTTACTGTGTGACAGTCACATTAAAGATGGACAGTATTGCCGTACTCGATAAATTGTACCAATTTATTTGGTAAAACATTGCACCTCCCTGTTTTGTCTTATCTACTTTAGTGTAGATCACCCCTGGTACTTGTGCTGTTCCTCATAATGATTTCAGACCTTTGATGACATTACGAAGAGCTTATCGTGGCATCCTATGGACATGCAGACTGTTCTGAAGAGCACAAGGGCCGATAAGATGTCAGGTTTCAAAGGGAGTAGTTTGAAGTGATCACAGACGACGTTGTCCAAGGTAAAATACTAAGTTGCTCATAAGAAGTAATGGAACACTCCTGCAGCAGATGTTGTAGTCCACGTCAGGTTTTTCCCACTCGAATAGCTGTAACAGATTATGTTCTTTGCAGATAAAGTGAACAAAAATTAAGTGAAGATAAGTATTCAATAATCTCTCAAAGAAAGCTGAATTTGCTTTGTGATAATACTGTATCAGACATTACAAAAATTATATTGTAAACCATCGATACTGTGAGTTCCAAAGATTTACCACATCCTGTATAGCCTCCTGTCTGACTACAAAACAATTCCTATTTATTTGAACATTTGGACAACATCTGAAGCAAATCCGTTCCATTACCAGGGAAAATACAATAAAGTCCATTTTGGGATATTAAGCCCCAAAAATTTTATTGGTGAAATATAGATAAGCCTATCTAATTTGTATTATGTAAGCTACTGATTGTATGACACATTTGGTTCCAGAAGAGTCAGATTATCCATTTTGTGGGATTATCGGAGGTAATTAGATGATAATTTAACAATAGACTCTAGACTCAATGATTATTCACACTTCATCCTTAAAGCATTTGGACTTCTACGAACTAAAAGGTAACAAATATTAAGTGTATATGGAATAGTCAGATACAACACATTAATATAAATGATACAATGTACGGATATAAATCAAAAAGATACAAGGATTATTATTATTATTATTATTATTATTATTATTATTATTATTATTATTATTATTATTATTATTATTATTATTATTATTATTATTATTATTATTAAAATTGTTATTATTATCATCATTATTATCATTATTATTACTATTATTATTATTATTATTATTATTATTATTATTATTATTATTTGGAATCTCACACCAGTTGCCTGGTGGTAACCGCTGGAGTTTGAGTGACAGCAAGTCTCCTCAAGTCTCCAGCCCTCCTCTCCTAGTACTAGCAGGTCGCAGTAATTCTGCGATTTACAGTTTCACACCGGTTGCCCAGTGGTTATCGCTGTAGGCTGATTGACAATAAGTCTCCTCAGGTCTTCAGCTAACGTCTCCTCCCTCTTTCGCATATCATGACAGAGCTACAATTCGTTGCAGTACTTATATCTCTAGCACCTTCCTCAGTATCCGTGCAGTTCCCAGTAGTGCTGTGGTCTGTACGGTCTCTATCCTCCCCCTAATCCCGATCTCCTCCAGTCTCTCCCTCAGCGTTCTGGGGACAGTTCCTAGTGCTCCCACTATGACCGGTACTACCCTGGTTTTCATGTTCCACATTTTCTTTAACTCCCTTGCTAGGTCCTGGTATTTTTCCCTTTTTTCACCCTCCTTCTTTTTTACTCTATGGTCTGCAGGCACAGCCACGTCTACTATTTGGCAGGCCTTCCTTTTTTTGTCTACTATTACTAAGTCCGGCCTTCTTGCCTGGATGAGGTGGTCAGTTTGGATGTCAAAGTCCCACAGTAGTTTGTGGTTGTCATTCTCCAAAACTGCCTCTGGCTTGTGCTGATACCACTTTTCCCCATGGTTGAATCCCATTTGTTTACTTAGTTCCCAGTGTATCATCGTTGCTACTCTATCGTGTCTATGCTTATACTCCTTCTGGGCGAGTTGACTACATTCACTAGTTATGTGGTTTACTGTCTCATCTCTTTCACCGCACATGCGGCATTTGCTGTTTGTCTGTGTTCTGTCGATTTTTGCTTTTATGTAGTTTGTCCTTATGCTTTTGTTTTGGGCTGCCATGATGAGCGATTCTGTTTCTCTCTTAAGGTTCCCCTTTCGTAACCACGTCCATGATTTCTCGTCTGCTATATCTTTTATCTGTCTTTTAAACTCGCCGTACAATTTTTTCCCTTCCCACTTTTCTTTTCTAGTTTGCTGTACCGTTCCATTGCTTTCTACTTCGTTTGTTGCACTATCCCTCGCGCTCTTTATGATTTCTTCACTATTTGTTTGCACATATTTATCTAGGACTACTTTAGCTCTCTGGACACAATCTTCTATGCTGATGAGCCCCCTACCACCTTCTTTTCTCTTAACGTATAGACTATCTGTATCATCCCTAGGGTGTAATGCTTTATGCATCGTCATAAGTTTCCTTGTTCGCCTATCCATTGATTGGAGCTCTTCCTTTGTCCATCCTAGGAATGGTCCTGTATACCTAACTACTGACACAGCCCAGGTGTTCATTCCTTTTATTAGATTTCTGCTATTTAATTTGGTTTCTAATATTTTCCTTATCCTTCTAAGGTATTCCCTCTTAATTTTCTCCTTCATCTCTTCCCGTTTTATCGTGTCACATTCAAGGACACCTAGGTACTTGTATCGGTCTTGTGCAGTCAATGCCCTAATCTTGTTGTTGTCCGGAAGTTCAATTCCCTCAGTCATTGAAAGCCTTCCTTTGTGCATTACCATGATTTCGCATTTTTCTATCCCAAACTCCATTCCTATGTCCTCACTATATTCCCTTACTTCGTTGAACAGAGTCTCAAGCTCTCCCCTGTTTTTCGCAAACAATTTAATATCGTCCATGTACATTGAGTGGTTGACCTTCCCTTTTGTTTTAGAGAAGTGGTATCCTTTGCTGTTTTTCAGGATTCTGTTAAGCGGTATCATTGTTAGAACAAATAATAGTGGGGACAACGAGTCCCCTTGGAAGATTCCCCTTTTTATCCCTACCTCGGCTAGTTTGTCCCCTGCGGCTGTCAAATCTACTTTTCAGTCTTCCATTGAATTACCAATGAATTATTATTATTATTATTATTATTATTATTATTATTATTATTATTATTATTATTATTATTATTATTTAGAATCTCACACCAGTTGCCTGGCGGTAACCGCTGGAGTTTGAGTGACAGCAAGTCTCCTCAAGTCTCCAGCCCTCCTCCCCTAGTAATCATAGGTCGCAGTAATTCTGCAATTAACAGTTTCACACCGGTTGCCCAGTGGTTATCGCTGTAGGCTGATTGACAATAAGTCTCCTCAGGTCTTCAGCTAACGTCTCCTCTCTTTCGCACATCATGGCAGAGCTACTATTCGTTGCAGTACTTATATCTCTAGCACCTTCCTCAGTATCCGTGCAGTTCCCAGTAGTGCTGTGGTCTGTACGGTCTCTATCCTCCTCCTAATCCCGATCTCCTCCAGTCTCTCCCTCAGCGTTTTGGGGACAGTTCCAAGTGCGCCCACTTTGACCGGTACTACCCTGGTTTTCATGTTCCACATTTTTTCTTAACTCCCTTGCTAGGTCCTGGTATTTTTCCCTTTTTTCACCCTCCTTCTTTTTTACTCTATGGTCTGCAGGTACAGCAACGTCTACTATTTGGCAGGCCTTCCTTTTTTTGTCTACTATTACTAAGTCCGGTCTTCTTGCTTGGATGAGGTGGTCAGTTTGGATGTCAAAGTCCCACAGTAGTTTGTGGTTGTCATTCTCCAAGACTGCCTCTGGCTTGTGCTGATACCACTTTTCCACATGGTTGAATCCCATTTGTTTACTTAGTTCCCAGTGTATCATCGTTGCTACTCTATCGTGTCTATGCTTATACTCCTTTTGGGTGAGTTGACTACATTCACTAGTTATGTGGTTTACCGTCTCATCTCTTTCGCCGCACATGCGGCATTTGCTGTTTGTCGGTGTTCTGTCGATTTTTTTTATTTATGTAGTTTGTCCTTATACTTTTGTTTTGGGCTGCCATGATGAGCGATTCTGTTTCTCTCTTAAGGTTCCCCTTTTGTAACCACGTCCATGATTTTTCGTCTGCTATATCTTGTATCTATCTTTTAAACTCGCCGTATAATTTTTTCCCTTCCCATCTTTCTTTTCTTGCTTGCTGTACTGTTCTATTGTTTTCTACTTTATTGTTTGTTGCATTATCTCTCGTGCTCTTTATGATTTCTTCACTATTTGTTTGCACATACCTTTCTTGGACTGTTTTAGTCCTCTGGACACAGTCTTCTATGCTGATGAGCCCCCTACCACCTTCTTTTCTCTTAACGTATAGTCTATCTGTATCATCCCTAGGATGTAATGCTTTATGCATCGTCATAAGTTTCCTTTATTATTATTATTATTATTATTATTATTATTATTATTATTATTATTATTATTATTATTATTATTATTATTATTATTATTATTATTATTTTCACACCAGTTGTCTGGTGGTCACCACTGGAGACTAAGTGACGGCAGGTCTCATCAGACCTCCAGCTTTCCACAACACTCTCACTGTTCACAGCAGCACTGCGCTTTACAGTTTCACGCCAGTTGCCCATTTGGTTTTCCCTGACGTCTGATTGACAATAAGTCTCCTCAGCTCTTCAGCTGTCATCCCGTCACCCCCTAGCCTATCACAGCAACGCTGTAGTTTGTACCTCAACCACCAATTATGATATTTTTTGTTTTTTGTCTATCATCATTATTATTATTATTATTATTATTATTATTATTATTATTATTATTATTATCATCATTGAATAAATGCAAATATCTCATAAAAATGATGAGCCAATTGCACATGTACCATGTTGCATCGATACCAATATATCTATTCCTTCTCTTGCCTCGATGAAGACTTGTCTTTATGCTATACACCACCACTGATAATTGCAATTGGGGTAAATAGAAACAAATTAGGGTAAGAATCATACAAAATCGATGGAGCAGTTAAAAGAACAACGGCAGTCATAACAAATCAAAAATGGCCCAAAACTTACAACATCCGTGGAGTGTCAGTGAACAAGAGGGAATGTCCAACTGTTTGTAGTTTCATTCGGATCAGAAGAGGTTTTTAACCTTATACTGCTTGAAAAATCGATGGCAAACTTTTGGCCTAATTTAAACATAATCCTCTGACCATTAGTCTCTACAAGCAGAGCAAACAGCTAAACTTTCCTAGGTTATAAAGGATCTGTATTACTGTGCTTATTTCTAACTAAGATAGAATGTGATACTTTCAGTCATAACACGAAAGATAGTTAAGATAAGAGGATAGGAAGAGACAGAGGGTGGGAAAAAGTTTGGTATTGAGTTAGAGGGAGAAAGGAAAGGGTGAAGAGAAAAGAAAAAATAGTTTATGGGAGCTTCAGGCACTTTTAATTTATAAAGCTAATTCATGTATGTATAACGTTGAAATAATATCTTGAACGGGCAATAGAAATTATATGGGAAAAGGGAGAAATTGCCAATAATAAAATATGAGCATTATTTTTCGAACAGCCCAATACAGGTTGAGCTGCTTCCAAAACTTTCCGAGTAATAATAACAGAGGTTAAATTAACCGATAACGCTGTAAGTCATACGGCTCATACTACGTCTCACTTTGAATCAATTCAATACAGTTGCGTGATTTGACTAAAACTGATATCGCTTCGGGAATGGAGCCACTAACTAGAATTATTTAAAAGAGAGAAACATTTCCTTTTCCATCTTCTGTAACCAAAATAGATGAGATTAGTCCGTGTGTAGAAATTAGTCATCTTCAAAAGGGACTCCCCAAACAAACGTCTCCAAAGATTGCAAAAATCAAAGAAATGGCTGAGAGGTTGAAAAGACTGAAGTGTCTGCAAAGATGGCGGCCGAGGAGAAAACAGGAGGGAAGAGAGATTTGAGTTTGGGTTAAAAAGAAAAAGAAATACTACCCGTGGGTGGCAGAAAATGGCAAGAAAAGAACGATGTGGTTAGTTGAAAACAGACTGTGGTTGATAAATTCTGGCAAATTGTCTGGTAAGAGGATAGGAAACAGAGAAACTATATATATATATATATATATATATATATATATATATATATATATATATATATATATATATATTCATATACATATATATATATATATGTGTGTGTGTGTGTGTGTGTGTGTGTGTATGTGTGTGGGTTTGTGTGTGTGTGTGTTACAAATTGATAAAATATATGTATTAAGTACTACAAAGCTCGTAAGATTCATCTCTGGTGTTTGGTAAAGTATTTTTATTGATTTTCATTCTATATGCAAAGAAATATGGACAAATTCAATTTAGAATATTCTCTTACGGATATTTCTTCACTCCGGTAGATTTGCTAACATCTTAGGACTGACAGCTAGAGTCAATGATTTTACGTACAAAATAAGTTGAAAGATTCTCTTCTTCTTGAGTGGCAATAGGATTAGTAAAAGGGGAACAAAGAATAATTTTGGATTGTTAACACATAGCAGTCTCCCGACAACAAACTAATTATCAGATTTGAAGACCGAGAGAAAAAGATCTCTAAAAACTACAAATTAAACACTCAAGACACAAAAGCTACAACTAAAACCGAGGCTTATACAATAACGGAGAAAATAGACATCGAAGATAGGGTTGGAGGCATACATAGCAAGAAAATACATCTTCTCTGGAAGGATCCCCAAATCAACTTTATAAAAAAAGTACAGACAAGACTCACCAATCAGTCGAAATTAGAAATAGGTAAAATATCGCCTTAGTTCCTGAAATCATCAACAAGAAAAATTAGGTGTGCACTAATATATAACCTATCGGATAGCACCAAGACGACATAATTGACTGGTTTGACAACATCGTAGATAAGAACAATGTCATGTTCACATAATTTCATATTAAGTTTTATCCCTCTTCCGGGGAGAAAAATCATTTAATGAGGCAATTGAGTTTGTAAAAAGTTTTTGAGTTCAGATTCAAATTAGGATATAACGATGTTCAAGCTCCTGATAAGATCAACAAAAAATCTGAAATATGCAGCGTTGGTTCAATATGGTAGGGTATGGGAAATATGGTTACTTATATTTTTCAATCTTGAAGAACTAACAGCTGTGGTAACCAGATTCCAACCAACAACAGCCTTTTTCTATAAACATTCTGACTTGGTCATCTTGAAGCAAATAGAAAGATTGAATAGTTAAGAAAAATAAGTCTCACATATGAAGTGAATGCGATGCTTTACTGCAGTGCCAGACCCAACACTCCTCAGCTGACTATTTGTTATGACTTACAGAATTATTTAATGAAGTCCTGAAAGAATCCGAATAATCCCTATAAGTTCCTCTTACAAATTATTGTCACTTATCCATAATAAAGAATTCAATACGGTATATGGTGGGAGAGGGAGTATGATTTGTATTTTACTTGATTTGTAACTTTTAAAAATATAGATGGCATATAATCATTACATGATCGTTGTAGAAAAAATGATGTAATCGAATTGCAGATATTTTGATTTAATATTTGCCAGTGTTTAGGTCATATTTCAATTTACAATTTGAGCTAACACTTTTGCCTTCCATCTGCTTGTCGATAAGATAAAGTTAGATATTCTGCAAACAACTCGTGAGCTCTCCCAGGCGATGAACAGCAGATGAATCTCAAAATGGAATATAAGCCTTACGTTAATGATTCAGTAGGTGCAAGCAAGTGTTAGAATTGATTGAATTGCGATGTTTGATAAGAAGATGTTCAGTTTCAAAACAAAGAACGTTCTGGGAGAGGGCATTACTCGACAAACGGCCAACAGGGAGAAGTTCTGGAGTAGAATGCAACCAAATCATTCTATAAATATTCAGGAAAAAATGGAGGTGAATCAGCCAACTTGAATATATGGCTGGTAAATTTAAAAGGGAAAGATAATCCCTGTGGAAATCAGATCTATTTTAATGATGCAAAAGGTGCAAACAGGTGTTGAATCGTGCTGTATAATCACCAGAAATTCAGTTTGATGTCAATGAACGTTGCATTAGAAATAGACGTGAATCAATCGACTCATTTTAGCGGGTTTTTCATACAGAATGTACTTTTTCTGGGTGTAATCTTTGATTTTGATGAAAGGCAAAAGGTCCCATTCTTGCAAATACAACACAGATAACAAGCCTGGAAGGAAAATCCTCGACATACTGTCCTGCTAAAATACACACACTATTCGGATAGTGCAATCCCAATATAGTGCGTAATTTTGCTGCCACCTTCTGTGAGCTGTAATGTTCTAATCATTTACATAGTTTTTTGGATTTTACTTTGAAACGGGCAGTGGGAACAAAGTGATTTGGTCACTTTGCCAAATATGTGCAGTCTCTCGATGGATATACTAGTTGGTGGAGGATAGTCCCTTCTGTTTATCGCCTTTTTTCTCTCTCTCTCTCGTACTTGTACAGCCATCCTTCTGTTCAAATTTCTCAAACCATTTCTGCCCACCTCTTGACCACAATACCACCTATTGGCCGTGTGTTTTCAATCATCATTCATCCCGAATATTCCAAGTCTCTCGGTCTGTCCCTCATAATGTTTATGTCCGCCTGTCTATTGTGGTTAACGATAGTTTCTCTGTAAATAATACCTAAAAATTCCCTAATGCTTCATTCTCTTTCCATGATATTTTCAAAATTCGTCGATAAAACCATGTTTTCGATCCTTCCTTTGCAGTTATCACCGTCTTCATTATCATTCCTTTCTTGTTCGTCGTTGGACATACACCTTCCTCAGGATTCGTTAAATTTCTCAATTGTGGGTGTCGAGGAGCCAATATTTCCTGAACCTGTCCAGTTTGCCTCACCATATCATATTCTGCTGGCCTTGTATCTGCATTTCATTTCTGGGGATCCATGTTGTGAGTCCAGCGGATGACTGCCATTTTTGCAACATGACCAGCCCATTGCCATTTGAGTATCCTGAAAGTTTCTATAATGTTTGAGTCGTCTGTGTTTTCTCTAATATACTGTGCTGTCTTGTGATGCTGAGCATGATTCTCTAGGATGCACATTGTATGGTTCTCAGTTTACGGGGAGGTTTCTTGTCAAGTTCTATTTTCAGCTAATAATCGGGATAATGTATTGGTCCATTGTTTTCCTCTTTAGGACTGATGGAATTTCATTCTGAGAGTTGAGCTTGCTCTCCCGAAAGCTTGCCCCCCTAAAGTGATTCTTCGCTTTTGAAGATTCTGTGGAAATTTGTTGTCCTAGTTAAATGTAGATGTCTTTTATTCCAGTTTTGCACTTTCGATTTGACCACTGTGCGTTTATTACCAACATGTTAGTTGGACATGACCTTTGTTTTGACGAAGTTGATGCGAAGGCCAGCTGTCTTGCTTTCATTGTCCAATTCATCTAGCATTTGTTGAAAGTCCTGAATGTTCTCTTGTAGAGAGACTACGTCGTCTAAGTATCTGTGGTTACTTAGATATTTCCCCGTATTCAGATTTCAAGACTTGGTTTTTATAAGATTATGTCGAAACAGGCTGTGAAATGACAAATTTAGCTGATATCACGTGAAAGCACCGATGACCTTTGGAATTTCTTCTGAGACCTAATGTAAGTCTATAAATGCTACAGCAAATTGCATTTGATATTCTGCAGCTTTTTGTTTTAGTTAGTTCTTCAAAGTGTTCCGTGATTGAGTAGCTTCTTTTAGAGCCAGTTTGTTCCCATGGTTGATTATAGTCTAGCGTTTTGGTGAGTTGGTTGATGAAAAATCTTGTAGATACAGTTGAGTAAACTTGTCGATGTAATGATGCAACCTTTGGGAAGTTCTCAAACCAATTGCTAGCGTTTTTTTGTTTTGGAGGAGTTGAGTTTTAGGTAGAATTCTTTAATCGTTGAATCTCTATTGCTTTTTAGAACGCTAGTTATTTGTTTCCGTCCTGTAGTGGGATTTTCGAAACCCCAACCTATTTTCGAGAATTGTTTGATTGATTGCCGTCCCCAATATACTATTGTCTTCTTTCTGTTCCTTTTCGATGCTTTCATTTAGTTTGGCTGCTTCAGTTTTCTCTCTTCCTGTCGTTGATGGCTTGACACTTTGTCATTCCTCGAAGAAGTTCACTATTCACTGCTACATAGGAGATAAGACTTTCAATGTCAATTTGAGATCTTTTAAAACCATTCTTCTAATACAGCACATGGAAATGAAACTATTTCTCTGAAGCATCACTCCATTCATACATATTCATATTGAGTCTTTCCACTCAGCTCTACCTTTCACAATTTGTCAGAAGAGATCATGTTCCAGCTAATAGCGAAAAGTGGAATAGACCAAAAGAACTGGGACCAAATAAAATGTGAATGGAAAAAAGTATCATAACTAATTGGCTATACACACTCTAGGCTCCGCTCTACAACCGAATTCGTTTCAACCAAGAATATTGTTCGGAATATCTTTATTGCATATCTCAGTTGAAGTGATTCTGATGACATCTTCAGATACCTTGCAAATAAAATCACACTTGAATATGATATGATATTTATTGAAGGCTGAGCAATCATGCATGTATATCAACCCATATTTATTTTTTCCATCCTGCTCTATCTTCTAGCACAATCTGTTTCTGGAGATATCAGTGGTCTTAAAGTTTCAAGTTATCGAAAAAACAATCGAAAAATTCGTTGAATTAAAACTGAAAACGTCATTCCCTGATCAAAGAGACAATTTACCTGCAATATCATAAAAGGTCATCAGGAACCTTGGGAAATTATTAGATAACTGAATAAAGCAATGAATTTATATGAATAGAAAATTTGCAAGGGAAATGCTTTTAAGTCTTGCATCCACGCTGCCATGCGACTATCCTTCGCTTTGATAGAAATTTCTTCACGTAACCTCATAGTTTTTTTACGAAAAAAAAATAAAGAAAAAAAAAAGTCTCCAGTTTTTTGCAGAAACAGCAGACTTTCAAAAAGGCAGCATACCTCCCACTTTGCCTACCTCCAGCAATTAGCATAACATACCATCATTGCCATTTTTGAGTCAAAAAAAGCGTTTACCAAACGAATTGATGGTAATTGCTTTTCGCTTTACGCCATATTATCTCAAGAAAAGTTTTATGTCAACGATTTACTCTGGGGTAATTTTTTATTTGCCTCTTGCATCTAGATAAATATTGTCATTTCTTCTGTTGTATCCAATTAACGAAGAGACAGATGCCAGAAGTTATGTCATAAGATCATATCTAAAAAAACTAGCCACTATTTCTTTCACTTTAGCGTGTTTTTATTGGCGTCCAATACATTGCTGATATTTTTGCCATCATGTATACACTTTTTTCGTTTTATTTCATAAGATTTCATACTGATTGGTATTGTGAAATTGAGTAAGTGCAAAAGTCTCTTGCGATAAAATGGTTCCCAACTGTGCTGGTACTTGACGTTTTACAATTATGTCTTTCTATATACCTGTTACACGATAAAGCATAGGTTTGAATGATAATGCTTGAAATGGTCTTCTTATCGTTGCATCTGATGAGCTGGTGGCCTAATTAAGACTGACGGAAAGATAATGGAACTATTTATTCAGGCTTAGAAGCACGGAGAGAACAGAGGGAAAGATGAAAATCCCACGGATAGGGACATAGATTTATCCAATCGGGGCTAATCTTGAAATCTATTATTTTTTTATGTTCTTCACAGCATTGTTTCGTGTTTTAAAAATAACTGCCTTTTTCTCAGTCAATACAAAGAATGAGCTAAAGATATTCTTCTATTCAACATATATGTTACGTTTCTCCTGCGAGGGTGAAAGGTTATTCATATCCTCGTTTTCAGATCATTTTTTGTTGTCAAAATCCTTTTTCTAGGCTGCATATGCATATCTTGAAGCTGCCTCCTAAAGAATCAACGCTGTTCGATACCAGCAAAAGCGACACATTTGACACACAACAACAGTTTGTTCAAGCAAATGAAATAACGTATCAATTCAATACGTCCAATTACAAGAAAGTAATTATTACCACATTATATCGTTAGCCAAATCAGGATCTGCTGTCGTTTTCTGAGGTATCGATCAGTGTCGTATTTCAAGTGGTTGTTCTTGTTGCAAAGACAAGTAATTGGAGTCGACACTCTAGGGGTACTTAAAGAGTCATTCGGAACGGGGATTGGCTGGGGTATGTCTTCCACGACAGCTCTTCAGAAAGCAATTAGCTCTCTTTGTAAGATCCAGAAAATGCCATGAATCCTGGATGTAGTCGTGGATTATCCCATTGCTGGTTGATCCTTTCCAACACAATTTACGGAAAAAAATATAACATCGTTCATTTTATATATAGAAGCAGGAATCGCATATCTCAAACCTGGAAAAATACTAGGACAAAAAGCATCTTAGGGGGAAAATTCTTTGTTTTCAAGAGAGGGTATTTTATCGCTTCTGGTCGGTTAGTCAGCGTCAATATATATATGTATATTGATATACATTAATGAAAGTGACAATTCAAAGGTAAAGGGAAGAGCAGAGAATTTCTATTATCACTTAGGCATGTTTTGATGCCTTTCGCCGGGTGAAAGCTATCTTTTTTAGAGGAAAAACTTGCAGCGTTACTAAGAAAGTTGCTGTTTACATTTTTGAGGTCGGGGAGATATTTCTGTACTGTGAATTGTTGAGTTGGAGCGGAGGAGGAGGTTTTTGTATCGCTGAAGGTGAGAGATTTTGTTCAAAAGAAGAGCTGTCTGTGTGAGGTGGGGTCAGAGAGTTGGTTTATTGTCTCTGTTGGTGTTGGGCTTTAGTTAAACAATTGGTGTGGAATCGATACTTACAGTAGGTTTCATTAAATTCGCTCCCGTACAAATGTCTAACGTAATAACATAGTGTCTCTATACGTTAAGCACGATAGCAGCCTCATTCATTTACGCATTGATCTATCTTTTTTTTTCTTTCCGGTCATTTCCCTTTATTCATAAAGAAAAAGAGAGACATAGAGACATTTTATGCATTGGAGGTAGTATTGGGTATTTCTAAGCGCAGATAGAAACAAAAAGAGAGGGAAAGGTTGTTGGTTATCTCTTTTCAATTGCGTGTTGTATTTTATTGGTTTGTCGTAGCGTCCATTATTTCATTACAAACACCCACAAACAGACAGATATCGCCTGAATGACCGATCAAATGATTTCTTCTTCATTACCGTCTCTGAGATCAATCAGAACAATCCTTGACTCATTGTTCTCACACATAACGCAGATAGCAAACATTTATGAAGCAATCTTTCACAGTTCTTGATAAAAAGTTTGCAACGCTCAAAGCCTGCTATCTAAGCTTGTTGAGGCAAGATATCTAAATTTCCAAAGGTCAATGTTGTGATCACAAGCAAAATCTTGAGGTAATAAGTGACATCATACTTTGTAAATATGATCAAGAAATGGCACTTACCCAGGAGCAGAAAAAAATCACATTAAGTAATTCATCTTTCAAATTAGCCCAAATCCTGACAGTGCAGGAGGGGCAAGGGCAACATAACCTGATGAAACCCGTGCCTGTTGAGGCTGGCTTAGAATCAAAATTTCGTCTTCCAGACTGATCGGCTAGGGAGCACAGCCTTTCTGGTTATATATCCACAGCTTGGAGGAGATTGGCTTATGTCTTCCCTTAGGTCATTAGTGCGAAATTAACACAAATTTTATCATTTATCAATACCACAACACCTCATTAATCACAGAAACGTTCCATCAGCTTGAATTAATAAATGGGATAAAAAGATGAATTACAAATTAACAGCTAGACGTTTATTAGCTGTTACTTGTAAAATGAGGGTTCTTTCATTACCAACGAATAATAATGCTGATTGCTTCTGACAACAGTGCAATATATATATATATATATATATATATATATATATATATATATATATATATATATATATATATATATATATATATATATATATATATGTATATGGTTGATTCAAAGTTGAATGGTATTTTAAGCTTGATATTAGAGAAAACTAGAGTGTTAAATCTTCACAAAGATCTTGCATCCGATATTTTCTTTGTTCTATCTGCTGGTTTGAGGATCAGAGATTACGTTTATAATGTGGCAAATTCAGGTGCTTGACCACGAAGAAAGGCAAATTAATAGCCATTTCTAATATTTTTGTGACCAATTGTACAGCCTATATTGGCATGTAACGTAGACAAAACAGAAAAACCCAATGAGGCAATAAATGGTTGATATTGCAGACTTTGTTTTGAAATTGGTCAAGAACTTTGGAGATAACAAGGGCGTTGTTACCATGGGCAGGCTAATTTTTTTTTCATGAATAGTTGATTGGAATACTTTCCGGACTCACCTTTTATTTGCGGATATTAGCAGAGGAAAACAGTATTCAGTGTTCAATCTAACAATCAGTATTAGAGCACATTTATAGAGAGGAACTTACAAGTTGGAAATAACCTGTCTGCCATTTTACTCCAACCAATCATGACTTATTTCTTCAGGTTAACGATTGGACCTGCTCCTACAGCAAGAGCCATGTGTTTTTTTAGTCACAGGAAATTGTTATATTTTTTGGCAAAGGCCACTGTTGACATAAATTACGACATTAGGACAATTACAGCAACAGGGAAGATTAAATGTCATTTTAGTGGATTTTTTTCGATCCCCACAAAACTAAATATAGAAAAAAGGAAATTGTTATGGGTAAAACTGATCAATTAAAAAGATTACTCGTTCGTCAAGTCCATGTTACGAAAATAATAGGTTATACGAAGCCTTTAATTTTAAAGGCAATGCATTAAATGCTTGCTTGTTATCAATTTGTGATTCAGCTCTTGATCTGTTACTCGAGTTTTACACAGACTTCTACTTTTGTGAGATTGTTTCTTTCAAATGAGCGATTTTATCAATTATGGGTCCATTATATGACACATAAATAAGTACCCATTTGAAATTGAAGTCATAGTCATTGCACAAAGATCAAAATAAAAACGAAGCATCGATATTATTGAACATCCGTCAGTTTATCTACTTGCAATTCAATATTAGTGAATATAATTGATATTATCAAATACAATGCAAGTAAGATATATTTTTATATCCATGTGTAATTTTCAATTCGCAACCTTTCATAACATATCCTACTGGTCCGGCAGTAGCTTGTTTCAGTCTTACAAAATGTAGAACAAAAGAAAAAAAAATTGTGGATTGATTCCAAAGGGTACTTGTTACTCGATTCGTTACCTGAACTCAAGATTTTTTTCCAGAGACCGGATAATAACCTGCTGTGCTCTGTAGGTGAGTGATTAATGACTACATGTGTCAATATATTTAAGGAAGCTTGTCCGATTAAATGAGATTGACCTTCAGGTTTCCCAGGCATGTGCTTCTTCGTTCATTGGTTTGGCAAAGCGGATCCTTCAGGCATCGGAGGAAATTGAACTACGAAAATAGAATCAACACCAGATTGATATAACTGGACTTATTGGGGAGAGCCTATCTCCATCCTCCTCGAAAGACTTTTTTGACCCCTAACAACGGAGTTTGAAAAAGTGTATGCTTTCCCAGAAGTCCAAGTCTGTTCATCAATTCGTATGTCCGTTTTTTCTTTTTCTCCCCCGTCCACACGATATCTCCTAAAGTTCTCATTGAATTCCACTGAATTGACATGCGACGTTGGCTATCAGCGAAGAAAGAAACGACTAATTTTTTTGTAGGATCCATGATGTTTTAAACTTACCTTCCCCTGCATTGCAGAATTATGTCCACCCAATATCTCAATAGGTTCTAAATAAATATCAATGGAGAGTTCTTGGTTGGTTGACCATGAAGTGAAGGAGGATTGATTTGGTTTGGAACAGACCCAGGATTTTTCCAATCAGCAGATATTTTTTATGCATTTTTATTAACACTCATAACTGTCCGCACAACATCCCCAAAAGTTCCCGATGGATTTCAATGATATTCTCCTGAGGAGTGGGCCATGGCCTGAAGAAAAAAATATCATAATTTAGTGCAAATCCAAGATAAGAAATATATCTATGCATAACAAGACAGCCATCTGGAATAAGGATCTTAAAACTTACACAGTTGACAACCCTACGTTGTGATTATATATAATCTGATTTTCATTTAAATTTTAGTTCATCATAATAATCAACAGCAGCAGCAGCCAAAATTCTGGCATACCTCTCTATCATGGGCATTGCGGAGCCAGTACTTTCTGAATTCGTCTAGCTCTTCAAGCCATTTGACTCTCTGTCGGCCACAATACGATGAATGGGGATCCATTTTGCTAGTTACGATGTCTTGATTGTTTCATCATGCTCAGCCCATTACCATATGTTTTTTGCAATAGTTCTCATATCTTGGACTCCTCTCTTCTCTCTGATATAATCTGCTGTCTTACGATTCCTCTGCTTGAAGTTCAACATCATTTTCTCAGGAGCACGTTGCATGTTTCTCATTATGAGGGTCAGTCTCTTGGCTAGGTTCCATGTTTCAGCTCCGTAGGTGACTATTGGGATCATGCATTGGTTGTTGACGCTTATGTTTAGGATGAGTTGGATTTTCTTGTTCTTAGAAATCTATCTTGTACGCGCTCACCGAGGGTTTTTTGTTTTTTGCTTTTTCATATTTTTACATTTTCTTCCATCTTGATATAAATCATTTTTTTATCCCTGCTATACAGACAATGGGTCAACGGCCATCAACACAGTGTAGTTTAAAAGAGTTCACTGGTAACAAAACTTGGATTTTTATCCCTTTAAGTGAAAAATTCGGAATAAGATATGTTTTTTTCTTTTGTCAATCGTAAACGCACTTGTTGCTGAATAGGTAAAGCAGTTACGGTACATTGGTAGGTAGACAAGATGCGAGTTTGACTCCAAACCGGTGCTTATTCCATATGTTTGATTTGTATTCTTCACTTGATAAGACTAAACCTTGGATTAATATATCGCAAAATAAGACTTTTGGGTGTAGAATGGATTGATAGAAGCACAAACCAATACTGAATTACACGTTCTTGTTCAATATTGGTCGGATTAGAAAAAAAGTCGGGCTGCGAGACGAGTACCTGTGAAATTGATTGATTGAAACGTAAATAAATACGTGAACCTTGCATGAATGCATCATCATGGTCTACAAGTGTACCAGAACGAATTTTAAAAAGATAATCAACAATTATCAAAGAAATTGATCCTGTATCAAAAGTGATCTTCAAAGTCATGTAAGAGGAAGAAATCAAGCAAAAAATCACTCTCAGATGGCAAGCCTTTGGCAAACCAGGCTCAAATTTCAAAAACAAGACGTTCCATATAATCTGAAAAAGAAAGGTGTACAACCATTGCATCCTCCCGATAGTCACTTATGGAGCTGACCCGCAATCGAACAGGTATGCAACGCACACATAAGAGAATCATGGTCAACCTCACATTGAGAGATAATAAGACAGCACAGTATATCAGGAAGAAAACAGGAGCCAAAAAAATCATAGAATCAAACTTAAATGGCAATGGGCAGTTCATGTTGAAAAAATGGCAGACAACCGATGGACATCACGACTCACAACATGGATCCTCGGAGATTGCACGCAAATCAGAGGCCGACAGAATAAAGGAGGGAGAAATGAACTAGACTAAATCAGAAAGTACTGGCTCTGTGAGATTCATGATAGAGTAATGTGGTGGGTGCTGCGGAAGGTCTATGACCGAAAACAGACGTTAATAGACTGATCATGTTAAAAACATACCAGCACAAGATGGACGAAAAAGACCAAAGCGACACAAAAATGCACTGACTTAAAAAAACAAAGCTAAGTATATCGGAGGATTCTTAGCTAAATATTTTACGTAGATTTTTAAGGCGGTAGCCCCAAAATTGCAACAAGAAATGCTCGGAGATACACACACACACACTCACTTGGCTTTTTGGACGGTCAGGCCATTTGTGGGGCAACGAATTGTAATGAATTGTAATAAAACGTGTAGAGCATATGTTGGTCAGATTGACAGAACGTTAGACCAAAAGATTCGTGCCTGGGGAACGTGTTGATGGGAATACTAACACATAGTAAATGTGAATAGAACATTTTGATCAGATGGACAAGTGAGGTTCAGGCTGAAAAATAAAATCACAGAACATGTTCACCTAGAATCCAGTGATAGAAAGACAAACGAATATTAAAAGTGGATAACATGTTCAGATCAAATTTTGGTGACTGTACATTGGCCTACGAGTCTTCTTTTTGTTAGGGACTCGTATGTTTCCTCGTATTTTCAATGACAGTCAACATAAGAACCGGAAGTTATGGATTCATTGTCAACTGAAAAAAAGAGTCCCCCCCCCTTGCTTATTTAGCCGATACTATGGAACATTTTTTGAATGAAGACATGATAAATGAATGAAATATCCCTTGCATGAGGACTCAAGTTGATGGTATATCTATTGACATCAATCGTCCTCCATTTGAAAAGGTCACAAACTGTCTCCCCGGCTACACCCGGAAGCATAATGTACGAGAGTATATATTCGCTCCATCATTCGACAAAACTCACTCTATATATATATACGTCTGCCCCTCTCTCACTCTCTCTCTCTCTCTCTCTCTCTCTCTCTCTCTCTCTATATATATATATATATATATATATATATATATATATATATATATATATCATTTCACAGCATTGGGGGGAGATTTCAAAGTGTCATGCTTCATTATTCTTTGTTATTAAATTGCTTTACTTTTATTGATATTGAGCACTGTATTTCGAAAGACAACGACAAATTCCTCCAGCAAAGATATATATATATATATATATATATACATATATATATATATATATTTATGTGTGTGTGTGTGTGTGTGTGTGTGTGTGTGTGTGTGTGAGTGGTTAAGCGTGTAAACGGACACACTTATACAGACTCCCAGACTTCCTACTAAAATATTGGAAAACTAGCTGAAAGGCGGTATTTTCTGCTTCTTTTTACCAAAAGACTAATTTTCAACCAGATAGAAACTTCAACGGTATTGTGCTTGCTCTTACCATTGATTCAACGATATTTTTTCTCATTTGGATTCAAAAATTAACGCCAACAGGATTTTTTCAAATCTAAACTGGATATCCAGGGTGATGGATTGAATTTTTTTCCTGAGATGTGTCGGCTTTGTTCCTAGGTCCAATGAGTATGCATGACATATTTGGTTGGGCAAGTTAGAGTTCTAGTATTACATGGATATTAATTGAAATTCGATCATTATAATGAGCGTTTGAAAGAGAATGTCAGATAATGGTAAACCAAAGTTTTAAATTGCCCCTGATAGGATAAGGAGTCGGTATCCTTTTGCTTCAGTACACACATCTGTATGTGAACCAAAGTGGTTAAAGTGTAAGAATGGATTGTGAACTATAACATTCATAGATACGGTAGTTAGCATTACCGTTCAGCAGGTCTTACCGAGAAAACAATATTTTGATGAGATGAGATACAAGGTCCAACTTTCGTTTAGTTTGAAGTGAGACCCTGCAGATATGAAAAAGTAAGTTTTGAATGCACTTCAGGAATATTCAAGTGTAAGGATTCAATCTAATGTAAACAGAATTATTTGGTCATATAATGTAAATTTGACCAAATGAAATTGAAGTTGTGACTGGTTGATTTGAAAATGTTTTGACTTCTTTAGTCCGTCAAAGGGTACTGAAAAAGTCCAGTCACTTTTTTGGCAAGCTTCTGGCCGTCAACAAAATATGTTTCAGTTGAAGTTAACGGCCTTTATCTGAGGGAAAGTGAAATAAAGAGAGTAGTGCAACAATTGTGCTTATTTCATATGCTGGACTCGTGAAGGTGATTGAGCGCTCTTGGAAAATATATCTGACAACATGAATTTCTTTGGAAGTCGTCCACTAGTTTTACAATTTCAGCATATCAAATAAACAGAATTCTTCATTTTCCGAAAACAATGGCGTTGATGAATTCATTAAAGAGAATCTATGGAATCAATGTGACCACCTTTTTCTACAGCAGCAGTTTTATGGATACCTTTTCCCCCTTGAGAATTTTGCAGAGGAAGTCAACTTATAAAAAAATTATTTTTTATTGTTCTTTATCGTAACTTTTTTTTCCCCGTCTTGTTTGGAAATTTTGTTACCCACTCTCCAACTTTGTCAGTTTCAGTTATCATGTTGCATATTGTTTGTCTCTTTGGTCATCTGTTTGTTGCAACACAACCAGATCACAACAGACGTTCGTCGATCAAAACAACTCTCCTTGCACTTGGTACACAATTGGTACCTGGTTTTGGTTCTGTACATGAAAACAGTCGGTAACGACACAGAAAATCGAGTGTTTCAATATTTTCTATTGACTCTGTATAAAGTTATTTACTTAGTTTTAGAATAGTCAAAATAAATATATATCTATGAACAAATCCAGATGGATGGATAGGTTGGTTGATTGCATTAATTCTCGCCTGTTCCTTTACCTAATGTGCACTTAATGCATTTCTGTGAGAATAAAGATGAAAAGTAAACAAAAAGTACCAGTTGCAAAATGAACAGGCAACTTTAACGAGCTGTCAGTTTGCACCCGAGGAGAATGAGGAATGTTGTCGGGTTCGATTCGACAGAAACGGAAATTTTATCCCCAGAAGGGAAGAAGACGTTCACAAATGAAATGCTGGATAACGAATAACTGACCTCGTATTTCAGGTCGTCCAATCAGAGAGAGTCATCGATGGGTTGCTGGTATTCAAGTTGAAGAGAGCTAAAGATAGAAAACAAACGAAGGGAATAAGTCGGTGGAAAGAATGATAAAGACAAGAATTGAAAGACCTGGGGAGGAAAAGTAAGGAAACAAGAGGGAAACACAAGGAAACTAGAGGGAAAAGTCTATATAAATGATTGAGAGAAAGGTGTTTGAAAACCAGAGGAATAAAGCTCAAAAACTGAGAGTGCAAAAGATAAGAGTATAGTAGAAGGAGACTAACGAGACAAGAGACTTCGCTCTGGTGGGAGGAGAGAAAGTAAGTCAAGAAAAAGAAACAAATTTGAGGATAACAGGGCAGGAGAATAAATGTAACGAGGATGGAAGAAAGGAAAGTAAAGAAATGAGAGAAAAGAGACGAAAGAGATACCAGAGAATAGATAAAGGGCCGGAAAACAAAGACTGAAATGGGAAAAGAACTAAATTAAGAGAAAAAAAAGCAATCCAGTAATCAGCACGGCTGCAGGCTACTGTCTTGATTTATTAAAGCTGTACGCATGCATTTGTGTTGAGTAAGGAAACTAATTTTGACGTTACTTTAAGGATTGGTAAAAAAAAAAAAATTCTGAATATCATTCCATGTTGAATTTGAAAAAAATATAATTCCAAGTTGATTAACAAAACAAAACGCGAAAGCTTTCTGGGAACTTTTTTTGCAATAACTTATTCACATGTAATATGAAAAAAATATTTTAAATTTTCCATAAAGTTTGCTTTTCTTGCTATTCGCCGTAAATCAGCAGTTACTAAAATGGTAATAAAATCTCCTCACTGAAAAAAAAAACATGACAAGGAATCGGGCCTATTGTCTCAAGTGATGTTCACACATCCAAGCTCTATGAGCGATGTTATACTGACAGTTAATGGCAGACTTAATTGATCCGTTGCTAATTAATCAATTAACTAATTCCCGTGTACAAAGACATTAAAGATCCATTAGCTGATTGCTTAATTTCTAATATTTAAGAGTTTAACGTTCAGAAGTAAAGCATTCAAAGTTTGAGTATTGAGAATTCAAAGTTCAAATATGATGAGTTCAATGTTTATGTTTTGGAACCTTAGGACTGACAGCGAAGAAATAATCGTCGACATTGAGGGTACAAAACAATTTTTTAATTATTTTAGTTATTACATGAAATATTATAACCTAATATTCTATTGATTTCGATTTTTTTTTAAAACTTCTTGAAACTGTAACCTGGTTTGCACAAATTTGGTCCTGAGAATACTTCTAAAATGTTTGTTTGAAAACCAGTGGTTCAACGCATGAGAACGAGAGGTTTGTAGTGCCTTTTAAAGATTGATGTACTATCCATCAAATTGACGGAAAAGAAGTGCTCAACGATGGTGGTGATTATCAAAATGATTGACAGCAAAGAAAATGATAGTCGACATTACGTTGGATGCTTTGGGGTCAGACGGAAGAAGGTATTAACGACAGATACGTTTGAGAGTGCATTCACACATCGGCACAAGCTCAAACGAAGAGATATGACCTACAATGCATATGAAACAAAAATGGGCTACCCGAACCAGAGTAATCATAGGAAAAGATGTGTGTCCGTTGAATCCAGTGTTTTCGGAATCTTTCAGACGGATTACGAAGAAAAATAGGCGACGAAAATAGAAATTTCGACAATTTAAATAAAATTATCTTCTGAAAATCTGTTACATGTATTAACTTTTTTGCTATTTTTTTCTCTTTTGTAGTTTTGTTCTTTTATATGAATCCAATACTGCCACACAGTAAGCACACCTTCTTTAGACGAAGACCAGCTTTGGTACCTCTGGTGTTGGTTGATCCCAAATAGTTGTAGAATCAAATTCATTGTGAAAGAGATACATATATTCAGTATTGTTTTTTTTCTTATACAGAAGTCACACGTCAAAACACCTGACAATATCAAATAAATCTCTACCCTTGAGTTGGATAATCTGAGTACAGATTATTCTCAAGTAATTATTGATTAGATAGTTATTGATCATCAATGGTCTACCCAACCAACAACTTCGAATAAAATAAAATAAATATATATCATTTATTATTTTATTATGATATTATGAAGCAAAGAGAGAAATAAAGACAAACAGGAAGAAAGGGACGGAAAAGGCCAGAGGGATATATATATATATATATATATATATATATATATATATATATATATATATATATATATATATATATATGTATATATATATATATATATATATATATATGTATATATATATATATATATATATATATATATATATATATATATATATATGTGTGTGTGTGTGTTTGTATGTGTGTATGTGTGTGTATATAAATATATTTTTGTATATATATATATATATATTTAATACACTGAGAAAATACATATACATATGTGTGTGTGTGTGTTTGTGTGCGAGTGTTCTTTTTATGATGCATGAACAGCCTGCACTAATGGAGCTACAGGGCTGAAAACTTGCAACTCCCCATTATGTCTCGCAAAAACTTTTGAATTTTAGAGAATTCCTCACATAGAGGTTTGGATTTACAACATGAGTTTTTATAATTTGTTTTCCGTCTGGCAGCGTTGACCACATGTTTTTTTAAGTGATAAAGGCCTAACAAATAGGTGAGACGAGTGATTTTTCATTAATTACCTTAATTGATCACTCAAAAATGAAACACTGCCAGAAGACTTAGTCACGGGACGGTTTTCATTGAATGAGAAACCAGATATGTTGTTTTTTGTTTTTTTTATAAAACTTTTTCTGAGATTCCTCTCCCATAGTCTATGATTGAGTGTCTGTTTTTTCATTTGTTGAATCCTGAACAATTTCGGGGGGTATCGATCTGCTATAGGTACGAGTGAATAACGATGATATCAACTACAGCTCTAGCTGAAAATCAGCGATAAGAATAATCAAGAGTTTTTCGACAAAATTGTTATTCATTGCGTAATTCTGTTTGTAAAGACGATCCACAACACGGATCAATTTTGTTGTTCGAATTCTCTGAAACCTTTTTACCGGAAACAAAATCAAACACCGTTTGTTCATTTTGTAATTAGCTAGAAGATAATTAAGTGCATTCAAAATAATGAATAACAAAGAAGAGTCTGCTTAGAAAATGTCATGTCATTTTACTATATGCGATGCTGAAGTTGATCAATTGAAATGTTTGATAAAAGGGTGATCAATAAAAGAAGTTCTTCTCTTACCTTTTGCTGGGCAGTGATCACCAAAAAGTAGCAAACCAATGTAAGATACCATTGCAATCATCATCATCATCATCATCATCATCATCATCATCATCATCATCTGTCTTTTAACGTCCGTCGTTGGACATAAACTTTCCACAGGATTCGCGACATCTCTATCATAGCCGTCACGGAGCCGGTACTTTCTGAATTTGTCTAGCTCGTCTCTCCATCGAATATTCTACCGGCCTTCGTTCCGCATCCGATCTCTGGGGATCCATATCGTGAGTCACGATGTCCATCGGTTGTCCACGATTCTTGCAACATGGCCAGCCCACTGCCACGTGAGATTTTTAATGGATTCTATGATGTCCCTGACTCTTGTCTTTTGTCGGATGTATTTTGCTGTCTTGTGGTTTCTCCATGTGAGGCCCAACATAATTCTTGTGTGTGCACGTTGCATGGTTCTCAATTTGAGGGTCTTGTCTCTTAGTTAGATTCTATGTGTCAGCTCCATAAATGACTATTGGGAGAATGCATTGGTTATACACCTTTTCTTTTAGGATTGATGAGATCTTTTTTGTTTTTAAACTCAACACCTACTAAAAACCTAATGCATGTGTCGGGAGAGTGAAACTGGAAAATGTTCAACGCATAATTAGGAGGAAATGTTTGAACTGCCAACCTTTTGGCTCCATTGATGTCGACTGTGCAAGTGCTACATAGACAATCGGTCAGTGGGATCATTCTGGAAACTGAGGATTCCTATGCTGACTGTTTTAGTGATAGTTTTTAATGAAACACACGAGCAAACGCATGTGCACATCAGCACACATGCACACATACCTGCACATACACGTATATGTCTATAACCCAACGGACATATAAAATATATCTATACATATCATCCTCAGACTACATCCTACACAAAGCAAAATAATTGATACTTATGATAACAATGGACGTATCAGTTTCATGTGCCTTTGTATATAATCATAGTTGATATAGGTACATTCTAAGGATTGTGAATTCTTTTAGCAGAACTATATATACTTATATATATATTGCAGGGATATACATTCAAAAATGGTGATGCCATCTTGCTTTTCAATACCCATTAAATTTCTACGGGTCCATATAGTAAAATATAAATGTTTAAGTAATGTTCAGAAAAAAATCAAAAGGTGTTTATGCTTAAATCAAACTTCATTCGAAAGAGGAAAAATATCCTCACATCATCAAAAATTTGTATTTCTTGCAACCGTGTAGTAATTCCTTTCGGTGTCAATTATTAATTTTACAAGATTGAGCGGCTTAATTAAAAATGTAGTTGTTATCCGTTATTTCCAATAACAACATGTTTCCTCATCTACGCTTACAGAATTTGTACACTGTTTGTTTACTCTCGATAGCAACTCTTGTTATTAGCTGAAAGTTAATTAAACGCTTTCGGAATAATGAATAACAAATATGAATTACAGGTACACACACATGTGTATATATCAGGAAAAACATATTTTTTGCATATACATTGGATTCACAAAACTTTATCAACACTTTGTAAATAGCAAATGTAACCATATCTACCAGTGTTTTGAACATTTTTTCAGGATTGGACATAAATCTTAAAATCTTTGTCACTGATAACTACATTGGAAAATGTTACAAAACCCTGGAAGTGATATATATATATATATATATATATATATATATATATATATATATATATATAATCGTAAATAAGTTGTGAATTCTTGCTGGGAGACGGGCATGAAATATTTAGCAAGGAACGATGAAAAATTGAAACTTCTTCTACTGCTAAAATGAAGTCAGCAGACCAACTATGCTGTTGCAATTTTGTTCTTAAACTTAAACCTCTGTGGACTTCATTTGAGTTAAAAACTTAATATATTAGGGAGAGGTATTCTCCAAGGCTGCATTACTGACCCTAACAGGTTGGAGATTGAAAGAAAAAGATCCTTACCCGTGGAATTTGCATCCAACTCATTTGGAAAATTGATCGAATGAAAAATGATTTTTTTTTTCGGGCGCTCCGAAAATCCGTTCTTGTTTCACACGAACAGTTTGGATGTGTATCAAGAGCCGGTGGAGCTCTTTAGCCACTGACCCGCAGTGGACAATCAACCAGACCCCCTGCCAACACGTCCTGGGCCAGCGTGGCAGGGCATGGCCCATCACTCCCCATGATTAGCACACCAAATATTACATCGGCCGTTCCTGCTGGGACCTCGGTACCAAAAGGCCCAGCCACATCACATGCTTAGGGTGGGGGTGATGTGCTCCAAAGGCGACTACCCAAACACTACACCAAGAGCGTGTCAATTCCGGCTGGGTCATCAGCCCCAAAAGACTCAGCCTCATCACTTACTTTGGGTAGGGGTGATGTGCTCCGAAAGCGACTACCCAAATCCTTCACCAAGGGAACACCTGTTCCTACTGAGTCACTGTTCCAACAACGACCATTTAAACAGAACTCTAAGACTGTCAACAAGAGGACAAATGTATACATAGGCACATACAACGTCAGAACACTGTCAACTGACATGCACCAAACTGATCTAGAAAGTGAAATCAGAAACGTCAAATGGGACATCATAGGCATTAGTGAGGTAAGAAGACCCGGAGAAGAACTAATCGAACTGAGAAGCAAGCATCTTCTTTACAGCTACGGTAAAGAGAAAGTAAAACAAAGTGGAGTTGGCTTTCTCATCAATAAGGACCTGAATGACTATGTAACTGGCTTCAAAGCCATCTCTGATCGAGTAGCTAGCGTCACCATACGACTTTCAAAACGATACAAACTCAATATAATCCAAGTCTACGCTCCCACTTCGCAATCAACCCAACAAGAAATAGACAACTTTTATGATGACTTGAACTCCCTACTCCAAGACACCAGAAAACACTTCAATGTTATCATGGGAGACTTCAACGCGCAGGTAGGACGAGGAAATGAAAATTGCGTCGGCAAATTTGGATACAACATACGCAACGAGAGAGGAGAGGATCTTGTAAACTTTGCAATGGCTAATGGATTCAAAATCATGAACACCTTCTTCAAGAAGGGACCCAATAGGAAATGGACTTGGAAGAGCCCCAATCACGAAACAAGGAACGAAATAGACTACATCCTAACGGACAAAAACGATATCGTCAAAGACATCCAAGTCCTAAATCAAGTCAATGTAGGCAGCGACCACAGAATGGTACGATGCAAAGTACAAATAAACACCAATAAAGAACGCAGGAAAACGTTCCATACAAAACCGCAGCCTCTAAACATACCAAAAGAGCACGTTCAATCTTTCAAGCTCGAATTGAAAAACAGTTTCAGAATTCTTACTGAACAAGACAACACCAACATCAACGAACTAAGCAACAAAATGAAAGCGTCAATAATTGAAGTAGCCTCTACATTCAAGCCAATGAGCAAACAACCCATTAGCAAAATCTCGGATGAGACTAGAAATTTCATGGAAAAACGCAGAAACCTCAAGCCACCGACGACAACAAGAGAGAAAATTGAAGAGGCTGAACTAAACAAATTGATCAAGAAGAAACGAAGGTAAGACAGAAGGAGATACACGACAGCAGTCATTGAATCAACTCTTGAAAAACGTCGGGGCTTCAAAGCTATAAACAAACTCCTCAACTCGGGACGAAGGCAATTAACTAGCATACTCGAGGAAAATGGAAACTTAACAACAGACAGAGACAGGATTGTCAAACGTGCCAAAGAATTCTACCAAAAACTTTATTTGTCCAAACAAGGACTGCAAAACTATGAGCAAGATGCGCAAGAAACTGGCAAACAACTCGAGGACTTCCCAAAATTAACCCCGTGGGAGGTGAAAGAAGCCATTAAACAGACGAAGAGAGGAACTGCCCCTGGACCAGACAACATCACCATCGAGCTACTCCGAAAAGCAGGTAAAATCATCACAAGGAAACTGGCCGTCCTCTTCAACTTGTGTCTAAAACACAGTAAAGTCCCAGACAATTGGAACACTGCTATCATAATGCCTTTATATAAAAAAGGAAACCCGAAAGACCTCAACAACCATAGGCCAATAAGCCTACTCAACTGTGTATACAAACTTTTCACAAAGATCATCGCCAACCGAATCACAAAAACACTCGATGAAAACCAGCCACGTGAACAGGCTGGCTTTAGAAGAAGCTACTCGACCATGGACCACCTGCACTCGATAAATCAACTAGAAGTAAAAGCAGCAGAGTATAAACTACCACTTGCCGTAGCATTTATCGACTTCAAAAAGGCGTTCGATGCAGTAGAAATATCTAAGGTCATGGAGGCCATCAGTCGGCAAGGTGTAGATCCAGTATATGTTGAAGTGTTGAAACATATATACAATCGCGGCAGCTCATTTATAAGGCTACATAAAGACTCAGACCCCTTCCAGCTCCAGAAAGGAGTAAGACAAGGAGATACCAGCTCACCTAAACTCTTCACAGCCTGCCTCAAGATGATTTTCAGAAGGCTAGACTGGGAGAATAAAGGAATTAAA
>OY735214.1:6830667-6868167 GCA_963457665.1 Thysanoteuthis rhombus
GGTCGAGAGAGAGACAGAGAGAGAGAGAGAGGGAGAAAGGAATAAAAAGAGCAAAAGAAAGAAAAAAGAAGGAAGAAGGAAAGACAAATTGAAGAGTTTAGAGTGAGAAGAGGAGAGAGAAAGACGGAGAGAGAGACGGACACACAGAAAGGGAGACAGACAGATCTTATTTCTCACGTCATTGATAATTCGAGTGGCTTTGCTAAAAATGATAAATCAGAATCAATTTTTTCAGAATAGTGAATCTCCATGGAAGTCTCAAAATAAAAAGAAATCAAGCAAAGAATCATACTAGGATGGCAACCCTTGGATTGAGCAAGCTCAACCTTCAAGAACAAGAAAACCTTTATAATCTTAAAGTTAAGAGTATACAACTAATGCATTCTGTCGATAGTCACATATAGAGCTGTAATTTGAATCAAACCAAAAGACTTACCCTGAGAACTGAAAACCATTATCTTGTTTCTTGAATGATCATGTTCAACTTCACAAGATCAGAAGACAACACTATATGTCAATGAAAAAACAAGAATCCAAGATATCAGAGATTCCATCAGAAAGACTCAAATGGCAATGGGCTGGTCATGTTTCAAGACTGATATCACAACTCACAATATGGATCTGCAGCAATCACATACGAACCTAAACCAACAGAATGCAAAATAAAGAGACCAGTAGACAAGTTCGGAAAGTTTTAGCTCCGTGACGTCTATGAGAGACTTATCTTGAGAATCCTGGGGAAGGGCTATGTCGAACAACGCATATAAAAGACTTATGATGATGATGGTGATGATGATGATGATGATGATGATATTGAGCCTACCCCCGTCCAATGATATGCAAGTTTTTTTCTGTCTTTTAGTGTCACAGTGCCAAACAATCCAAACTCCTTCAGATCATCGTATATTACTTTTTGTCAAGATTTTGCACTTGATCTCTCGAGATCCACGCTCTTTGTTGCGATGTTTATGTCTGATATTCTTATGCTTTGGTTATTGTCATCCAAGTTTGCTAATGGCTTCCATTTGTGTCTCAATAAATACATTTTCTATGCAGCGTACATATTGACAATAAGCATTCGTGTACGCGAGTTCATATGTGTGTGTTTTTTTTTATGTTTGTCCTTCCGCTATTGGCCGTCTTTTCATTCAAAGAACGCTTGTCTACCTGTGGCTCTCTTCTGTAAATGCTGTCCCATATTGGCCCGAGGGTGACTTCTCCATTGCGTCAATATTACGTGATTTTCGGTGGTCTTTCTATTACACACAAATAACAGCCTGCGGGTGCAATCTCTCGCTTTCTAAACCACAGTGGACGAGGGAGAAAAAGAAAGATTGAAGAGATAGAACATGAATCTGGAAAAAAAAGTAATGAGTAGAAAAAAAGAATTGAAAATTAAAAAATAGTCCTGGTTTGAATGTCAGATGTCTTTTCCAATGATAAAAATTCTTGAAGGATTCAAACATGGACTAAAAAACAACCAAATCACACACACAGAAAATGACCAAAGAAACATATGCATGTAACTACGTGTACTCTTTGTTGCATTTAAAGAAGCGTACTGATCAGTGAACTGGTAAGGACAATCAACTGATTCCAATGGCAAAAAAACCAAGAAACTGATAAATCTCTCATTCCGATTTTCAAAGACATGCGTTTTTCTCTTGTATCATATCCATTTGAAAATGGTATTTTCTTTGAGTTTAAAGAATGTCGTCTGTCTTCTTCGATTATCTGAATGCATCCAGATTCTAAATAAATAAATGATAAATAAATAAACAAATAATTACAATTTGATTACAACCGGTTAAAAAATGTCTTTGAGAGCTTTGAAAATGACATTCACTTTTTTCAATGGTCAGATCCCGAAATTAGCATTATTCAAATGTTTCTGGAACTTTAAAATGTGTGTCAGTTCTAAGGCAAAAGATTGTTCAGATTTGCTCTTTTCATCACTTCATGCTGTTATGTTTTGTCTGATATTCACAGATGAAGATTCATTGATGCATTCACGAGTTATTATTGGCTGATATCCCCATTGTAGCTCTATCTATCACTGTATTTCGGTCATCCTCCATTTAGTCTGAACTCGTGAAATGAGCAGAAGTCATTATTTAACAAGTTTCTAGCAGGAAGAGAAACTCATTCTTCGACCAATTTTTTTGAATGATGTTCAATCAATATGATAAAGTTGACAATACAGGTAATGAAGAGAGAAGTGAAATTCAAAAAACATTTCAAAGATTCCCTCGTCATAGTGCAAAGTTTGTATAAGGAACTTCTGCATCACCCTGATATATGTTTCCTACCAGACATTACTGCATTTCGATTTCTGTTAACACTGTTTATACTCTGTATCAATGCAATGTTTTGTTTACTTACAAACTATCAAGTTAAAAAATGCTTTTAATATTCCATTCTCATATTGCTTATGCCAGAAAATGCCTTATGGCTATTTAGTGGAGCGAAAACCGGGTCGATGTGTTTCATGACCTTCTAACGAAATTGGAAATATTCCTAACGTTTACAATCACTGAGACGGAATCATAGGTTAAAAGGGAGAGGAATAAAATGGAAAAGTAGATATAAAGATAAGAAAAGTTCCTAATGTTTTTTTATTATCATTATTTTGATTTTCTGATTAGCTCCAAGGCTTAAGGGATACAACAAGCTTGGAAGATTTGAAATAGGCTTCTCAAAGACGATTCGTATACGTTCTGCGAAAATTCCCTATATTGCACTATTATGAGGAACGGAATAGAGATTCGGTTTTGAATGCTCTCCTTTCTTCTCTGTTTCCATTCTTTTGCTTATAGTATGCGCTCGATCAGACCAAAAAGGAAAGGGGTTATTATAGAGGAAAAAAAAAAGTAGAGAGAGAAACGAATGAAAACAGACTGGGGAGAAGAAAGGAAAAAAGTTAGAGGGAAAGGGAAGAAGACAAAGGAAAAGAGAAAATCTATTAGAAACGGAAAGGAAAAGAGGAGAAAATGTAGATATAAAGACGTACAGAAAGAAAGAAAGTGGGATTGAGAGGGGGAAAAGAATTGTGAGAAAGAGCGACTGTTGGGAACAAGAGATACAAAGAGATAAAAGGTGAGATAGAAAGAGTCAAGTTGGGATAGGAATGAAGAAAAAGAGAAAAAAGAGGTAGAAAGCAGAGAGAGGAATAAGCATCCAGAATTATGGTTCTTTGGGATAGCTTAAACACCAACTTTTGGAACAAATGAGAAATAAGCAACTTCCTCTGCAGCTGGATATACTTTATATATTTTCATTCGCCGACGTAGAATCAAACAATGGGTATAATCCCCGGGGGGAAGATGCAAGCAAGATGATGTTGTGCATATATCCCAAATGTTCTTGGCCTCTTTGCCTCCTTACATCCTTCCTGTAATACCGTCGGCAAACCATTATCACAGCAGTGAAATAAGCAACTACCTCAGCTATCCAAATGCTGGGTAATAAACTACTGAAGGAAGTTGTAAAAAAGAAAAACGCCTTGGACATTTTAATTCTGTTTCTCATTTCCTGCTGCATATATATTGGTGTAAACGTTTGACAATGACTGCATATATATATATGTATATATATATATGTATATATATATATATATATATATATATATATATATATATATATATATATATATATATGTATATATATATATACTTTTTTTTCCAAAATCCTACCGTCGTGACAATGTCAAGATTGAAGAAAGATGGTGGATTTGTATGGTTATCAATTGATTTCAGAGAATGTTTTATCTACTCTCTCTCTCTCTCTCTCTCTCTATATATATATATATATATATATATATATATATATATATATATATATATATATTGTTTTCTTTAAAAGAATATTGTAACAGCCATATATTGTTTGGTCATTACCGAGTGTATCAAGAGTCTTACGTAGAAATTGCACTAGGAATTTGACATCAGTATCTCATACATCATTCCTGTGCTTTGATATCGGAGGTTTTTTTTTTACCAAATAATCATAGACAGATCTCTTCAGATTAGCCTCTACCAACACATCAATAGATTAGCGTAATGCATAGGGCGGAAACACAAGCGTCTCTTAGTTCTTAAAAAAACTTTTTGTCTCAGTCTGAATTATGAAAAACAATGTAAGGATTTTGACCCTCATTGCAACTGTGTGCTTCACTGAGCATAGCTCAGTAAATACTGACGATAAAGTTACTTTTGGTAATTGGAAGTACATATTGGTCACTGCAGAGTACGGAGTATGAGCCTCTGTCAAAGCTATCAAACCAATGAATGGAATGGAAATCAATTTATACATTGTTATCATATGTAAGATAAGAAGTAACCGTCAATTTATTCTTTAATCTAACACATGGACTGATCAACTCTTCTCTAATCGATGGTCCAACCTTCTATGAAATGCCACTGAATTTTACTGAGAAATTTTGGAGATATTGTTCGGACAATCAAAAATGAATATATAAATGACCTGTCGATTTGAAAAAAATTCCAGGATCCATCCAAAATTTGAACAATGCTTGGCCTAACCATTGCCAAAAAAATGTATTTTTATTTATTGAAAACTGTTCAAGATATTGAGTGTATGGTTGGCTAACATATAGGGGAGATAAATATGGAAAAGCCCTAAATACGCCTGAATAAAACCGTCACTTTGAGCATGGCCCATCCTTCCAGAATATGTCATTGGAAACTTTCGAGAGCTTTTCGAGATATTCCTGAGACTAACATCAGTGGAAACATACAGATAAAACATCTCTCAAACGAATTGAGTTACCTGGATTAACCTGAAAAAAAGTTTTTTTTCTATACCTGATTGCCAATCCTTCCCGAAAAATTAATGGAAATGTTGTTGAAAACTTTTTGAAATTATTGTGTGGATATTTCATAAATAACTATGAAAGCAAGATAACTATACAAAATATGTGTTACGAATCCCCATTTTTCAAGCGTCTGTCTTAATATATGAAAAAAAAACCTTCGCTAAAACACACACGGTAAACACACATACAGATGCAACCAGACACACACACATATCATATATATATATATATATATATATATATGAATTTTGAGGGTGTTAAAAATCACAAATACCTTCCCACAGCTGCGTTCTCGTTTATTATCTACAGTGTTCACATTCAACAACCTTGCATCAACCATATATTGTCTGTTCATAGCAGAATGTAGCACAGCATCTACTCAGGACTCGACCACGAATCTGATGTTAGAATCTCATACATTTCCTTTGAACTTTTGACAGCACGAGATTTAGAGCCAAATATGCGTGAATGGATCTCTTGCAACTTGCCACCGTCCACAAACAATAATTTTTTTTCCAATATATAGAACGCAGAGCTGAGCTTCTGCCAGTCTCGAAAGAAACTTTTAAGTTTTGTCCAATCTATCTATCTATCTATCTATCTATCTATCTATCCACGTGTTCTATCCGTATATTCACTGGTTAACTAGAATACTACTAAATAAAGCTCATTGACGACGAAGGATAATATGTAAGATGAATGTTTTTTTTATCAATTCTAGACTTCAGATTTATTGATGTTTTTCACCTCTCTTTCAATCTCTCTCTTTCTCTCTCTCCCTCTCCCCTCTCTCTCTCTCTCTCTCTCTATATATATATATATATATATATATATATGCGTGTGTGTGTATAGGGAGAAAAAGAGATGAGTAGATACTGGGGGAGAGACAGATGGAGAGAGACAGAGAGAGAAGCGTTTTCATGGCTATTTGCAGTAGTAAGAATGACAGTTGAATATAACGTTCCCCGATTCCAAAATTTACATAAAATAACATTATTCTATAACCATCAGGTATATCCCCGAATTTGGTTTGGCTTTTTATTACAATCTCATTGATTTGTAGGAGAAGGACTGATTATCTTGGCTGGACTTAGAGGTCATTACTGTTTTTGCTTTTGAATATATAGTAATCAAGCATTCAAACAAGATTCCAGAATCTGTGAAATCACTTTACTTTCTTATCGATTTCTAGATATTGGTTTCAAGGACGCTCAGTCAAAACACTGCCAAATCTAATTGTCTAAAGAAATTTTCCAAAGTGCCATCTTGTGATATTTCATTCAGTTCATTCGATTAACTGAGTTCTTTTCACCGAATTCCACATCAGCACTAAAAGGATTGTGAACCGACTCACAATACAATATCGGATAATCAGTAAAATAATCAGTTCATTGAATGTTTCTTTTTCAACTAATTTTAATCTCAACATCAAACCAGCATTTGATGATGCACAATATATATATCATAATCTCAAAATCTTCATTTTGGCCAACATCCAGTAAAATTGGTTCTGCTATTCCAGGTCACCGATTGACAAAGTGTCGCTCATGTTAAGCTCCCCGTGATACCTCTGGGGCTTACTTGTCACAAATGATACATCAATAGCTTTTGAGAAATCGTTTACAAACCCTTGTCTCATTGTGGGTCATCCATTAGAGACAGAAGGCTTGGGGACGTTTACAAACCTTTGTCTCATTGTAGGTCATCCATTAGAGACAGAAGGTTTGGGGAACAACCCCAGACAATCTTCGATGGAGATCTGTAATAGAAGACCATTGAGAAACGAATGGTCTAGATTATTTGCACAACTCTGAAAGGCACCTACTTGTCGAGGGTTTCCATGTTGTTTCATTACACTCCGACTAAAGAACTCGAGAAAGTAGATCAATACATCTACCTAGGGCAATGAATCTCCATGAGCCCCTCAAAAGAAGAAGAAATCAAGCGAAGAATCACATTAGGGTGGTAAGCCTTTGGCAGAGCTAGCTCAACCTTAAAAAATAATAAGATCCCATTATTTCTAAAGAGAAGGGTGTATAACCAATGCATCCTCCCAAGAGTCACTTATGGAGCTGAAACATGGAACTTGAGTAAGAAACAGACCCGTAAGCTGAGAACCATGCAACGTGCACATGAAAGAATAATGCTGGGCTTCACATGGAGAGACAACAAAACAGCACAGTACATCCGGGAAAAGACAAGAGTTAAAGACATCATAGAATCTATAAAAAATCTCAAATGGCGGTGGGCTTGCCATATTGCAAGAATGGCAGACAATCGATGGACATCACAACTCACGACATGGATCCACCGATATCACATGTGCAACCGACGCTGGTAGAATATTAGATGGAGAGACGATCTAGACAAATTCAGAAAGTACTGGCTCCGTGACGCCCATGATAGGGAAGTGTGGCAAATCCTGGGGAAGGTATATGTCCAACGACGGACGTTAAAAGAATGATGATGATGATGATGATGATGATGATGATGATGATGATGTACGACTCTATACAGTGATGTTGGTGGTTTGTATGATTACTTCATCCCTGGGATCTCCTCTCTAGTGCAGGTTCCAATTTTTCTGATCGTAAGACAGGAAAAAAAAACAGATTTCTTTGCAAATATCAGGAGACTCTCATATTTACATAGACACTTATATAGAAGACTATGCATATAATTCTTACAAACTTATTTACCATAAGACATTAATTCTGTATTGTCAATTCATTTCAAAAATAATTTTCCAGGATGTGGTTCCATGTGCTAAAACCCGAATTAATTTGGTAATTCTACTTAGATTTAAAGAAAGAGATTTTGTCTACAGAACATTTTTGGAGAGGTCATCGATGTTTGGCTTCTATTAATTGGGAGTTTTGGTACCGGAGTACGAGTCGAGAAGAAGGCAAAAGTTTTTAATCACTTGGTCAGATCTATTTTGATATCCGACGAAGACAATTCTGTTTGGAAGGAGAGAAAAAAAATCAGTGAATTGATTTTCAGAGTTGTTTTATTTTCATTCAAGAGGTTATTGCTTTTTTTCAAAATGGTTCTTTTTGGCTTTATCCGAACATTACAAAATAATCGAATTAGAACTGTTTAAAATGCATTTCCAAAACCGATTAGGCTAAATAAAAAAGAGAATAAAGACAATAAACATTTCTTCCCTTTTTATTTTTTAACTTTGAATTCACACCTCAACACACACACACATAGATAGATAGATAGATAGATAGATAGATAGATAGATAGATGGATAGATATAGGGAGAACTCCTATTTTGCACAGATTTCTCCCGAAATCAACCCAGGAATTAGTCCAATCTGGGAAGAATGGCACATGAGTCTGCATCTACTTGGAGGCAGGGTGGTCTGAAGTAGTATAAAACTTATTTGTCTTTACATAAGTATATGCATATACGTTGTGTAATAATGTATAATTTCATTCATGTCAGCTTCTATCTGCAGGACACATAAATCGAGGATTATACACTGAGCATTTCAGATCGAAATTTAGCTTATCCTTTTCAGGATAATGAATTGATCCATCATCGTATATATATATATATATATATATATATATATATATATATATATATATATATATATATATGTATGTATTCGCCGCTGTAAAAACTATTTCAATATGTAATCCGGAATTCACCGACTTGTTTCAGCATTTACACAAAAATCGTTCGTAGATTTATCTTAAGAGGATCCCTGAGGACTGTTCCACAATCAACTGTGTGAATTTAATACGACTTCCTGTCTTGTGATGATGTTCTCGTAATTCTATTGTTAGTTTAAATCAATATCTAGAACCTAAGACAGCCTGGTTCCTGGAAGGAACTGAATCATGAGGAAGGATACCTTAACTGTACGTTTTTAAATACCCCAATACATGGTTTATGAAGCTTTTTTTGTTGTAAGATCTAAGAAATTCGCACGTATACAAATTAATTTTTTTCATGCCTCTTGTGTGTGCAATATACTTGAGTCAAGATAAAAACTATTCCCAGATTACTACTAAGCATCCTTTCAGAGATGACCCCTAGATCCAGTTCACACCCCTTGACAAAATGAATAACCCCCATACCACTCACTACTACACTTCTCACAATATTCCCCAAGAACTAGAATAAAAAATCATTAGATAATCATAGAGGGCAGAAACACGAGCTAGTTTGTGTAGCGAATCCACATTCTACTATATATATATATATGTGTGTGTGTGAATTTATATAGCACTTCTTAACTGATGATGTCTGAAGTATATTGATGGAGTACCCACTATAAGTGTTGATTCAATGTTATTTACTTTGACTCACCTATAAATACAAGGCTATTTCAGTAAAAATTGATAGAAGCGAGATGGTGTGAGACGTAAATGAGAAAAAGTCAAAGTTTGGTGAACTTGAAAACACTTGACAAATTCTTCGGGCGAACATATTGATTAAAAAAAATTCGAAGTTTTTCTGAATAACTTTCAATCTTAAAGATTATATCTGGAGTTAGCATGGACTCTGAGAACAATGCTGACTTAATAGATTTGATATTCAAATGAGTGAACACTCAGTAGAAGTGACACTATAACATGTCACGTCTGTTGTTAAACTTATTGATTCCTCACCGTCAGGTAAGTTTTTTTTGGGGGGTTACCCTACGTGTGCAAACCATTTGTTTCAAAAATCAAATGATTTTGAGAATGAAATAACATCTATTTGCAATATATCATGATAATACCCTAGATGAAATACCAAGCTACATATATTATGACATGGTCCTGAACACAGGAAAATACACCTATGCATTAAAATAATCCCTCCCTCTCTCTCTCTCTCTCTCTCTCCCTTTCTCTTTCTTATATATATATATATATATATATATATATATATATATATATATATATATATGTGTGTGTACAGTATTTGATAATATTATTGTTGACAATACGGAAAAAATTAGTATTCTAATAGGTTTATTACACTCACAGGTTTCACCAACCTATCAAAACTGGAGGAAGCATTCAGTGCAGATCAGACTCACTACAGAGTGGTAAAAGTTTGCTTCATCGAGTGTTGGACAATTACCCGAGGACGAGGCATGATTCCTACTTTTATTGCAGAAGGGCTAAAAATCATCATCATCATCATCATCGGTCTTTTAACGTCCGTCGTTGGACATAAACCTTCCACAGGATTCGCCATACCTCTCTATCGTGGGTGTCGCGGAGCAAGTATTTTCTAAATTTTATTTCATCAGCTTCGGTTTCGCATGTGATCTTGGAAATCCATGCTGTGAGTCGTGATGTCCATCAGTTGATTATCATACTTGCACCATGGTCTGCCAATTGTCATTTAAGTTTTTTCTATGATGTCTCAGACTCCCATTTTCTTCCTTATGTACATTGCTGTCTTGTGATCTCACCATGTCAGGTTGAGCATGATTCCTACTTTTATTGTAGAAGGGCTAAAAATCATAATCATCATCATCATCATCATCAGTCTTTTAACGTCCGTCGTTGGACATAAACCTTTCACAGGATTCGCCACTCCTCTCTATCGTGGGTGTCGCGGAGCAAGTATTTTCTAAATTTTATTTTATCAGTTCCGGTTTCGCATGAGATCTCTGGAAATCCATGCTGTGAGTCGTGATGTCCATCAGTTGATTATCATACTTGCACCATGGCTTGCCAATTGTCATTTAAGTTTTTTCTATGATGTCTCAGACTCCCATTTTTTTCCTTATGTACATTGCTGTCTTGTGATCTCACCATGTCAGGTTGAGCATGATTCTCTCATTTGCACGTTGCATGCTTCTCAGTTTGTGAGTCTGTTTTTTTGTTAGGTTCCATCTTTAAGCTCCATAAGTGACTATCGGGAGGAAGAATTGGTTATATACTCTTCATTTTAGGATTGTTTGGATCGACTGGTTCTTGAATGTTGACCTTGCTCTGCCAAAGGCTTGGCATCCCAGGGTGATTCCTCACTTGATTTCTTATTCCTTTGTGGGTTCCATAGAGATCTGTTCCCCTAGGTAGATGTAGTGATCTACTCCCCCCCCAGTTTTGCATCTTCGATTTTGACGGTTAAGTTTTTATTCTCAATGTGATTGTTGCACATGATTTTTGTTTTAGTGAAGTTCACACTGAACTTCAAGATAAAAGTACAACAGTGTAAAAGTACAACAGGCTTCAAGTACAAGAGTCCTGGACACTTGGTCAAGTTTTGGGATTTATTCTTTGCAGACAAACATTTTCTACACCATTAGTTTTTCTTTTTGGATTTCTGTTCAGCTTGCCGTACAGAAAAACACATTCATATTTTGCATCCTTCTTTATCTGTTATCTATCATTGCTGTCCGTTCGAACAGACTTGTTTGCATCTTTATATATATATATATATATATATATATATATATATATATATATATATATATATATATATATATATATATATATATATATATATATATATATATATATATATATATATATATTGTGCAGTGGCAAAACATTTAACAACACTGGATTTTTCACCACTATCTACCATTATCTAATCCTATCTATCCGTCCATCAATCTTGGCCTGTTCTTACTTATATCAATAAAAAGTCGTACCAACTATATATTGGTTGATTTTTCAAAGAAATCTACCGAAGCGTTTCAAATAAAATGTATTACGTTTGAAATTAGAAACCCAAAACAATCATTTAGCATAATAAGACTTTTTCATATCTATCTTTTTTATTACATTGAGTAATGTGAACTAAACATGAATTAGTTTTGAATTCTTTTTTACCTTCATTACCATTGTTTAGTTGGTTTTTTTATCACAACTCGATTCGGGCAGTCATTCTACGGCAATGAACATCCTGTGTGTTTGAAAATCAATCTTTGTTCTCAGTTGTCAGGTTCGATCGTTACTGTTCACGCTGTATGCTTGGTACCCCTAAATGACAGCCCGATTTGAAAAAATTATTTCCTTTGTTATTACTCTTTACTGAAGTTGGCCTGGTCTCTTATGCGAGGGACCATTACAGCTGGAAGGCTATGTGGAACGAACTCGATAATCACTGCCCCAAAGTCGGATGGTTTGTAAAAACTGTTCTTATTACATTCTGCTGATGTGCAGTCAAATGATCGATTATATTGTTATCAGTTTCTGATGTATGTCATCAGTCATCTTATTCATCTCAGACCAGAAATTCTATAAATATAAATATTTGAAATCTTTTCATGTAGCCATGTCATGTTATTTGCACCATATTGTTTGTTTACATCAAGTTGCATCAGGCGTACCTGTCTAAAGAATTGCCATATTTATTTTTTCTTATTGATTTCTCTCTGTTTATCTCAAAGCCCAAGTTATTTTTTAGATATTGCAACAGTTTTATTCTAACACGTTTAGCGCTAAGACACAGCGACCTGTGAGTGTTGAATAATAAATTGAGGTTTTGGAGATCTTAGAACAATGGTTAAAGAGCAGATTGAGGCTATTACATAATGTCGCTGTATCTATTGATATTACCCTACGTTTACTGAAATGTCAAACATATTTTCATATTATTTGGTTGTTAAACAAACAAACAAAGTTCGTCGTATTCATTAATTATACATGGACATATCAATGTTTTGATATTTTTGTGTATTTTTTCAAAGTTGTGAACCTTCCATAACATATAATACGGGCTTGAAGCTGAAGATTGGATACTTTGTATATATATATATATATATATATATATATATATGAAAATACTTTCCTACTCAGTTGAACATATGCACAAATACTTACATACACGCATATATATATATATATATATATATGTATATTTGTATATATATATATATATATGTACTTATATTAGCATATGTTATTGTGTCGTCTACAGACAGCTGTTTTCTCCAGTGTTGCTATAGATAATCCATAATCACATCCAGTACCATGAGGCAGGATTGAAACCTTCGCTTCAGACCCAGAGGCCGCCGCCGAGCCATGGAACTGGACAGTCGGTAAGGCTGAATGTAAGCGATATATTTATTTAGCTTGAATTCACTGTCCACCAAAATGGTTTATTCCTATGGAAGAGCATTGCATAAGCTTACAATGAACGAGTTACCTCACTAAAAGAGTGCTCAACCCTGAATAGAGGAGCATTAATTATTGTGTCATCCACAGACAGCTGTTAATTGTACTTTATAACATTCGATATGCTTCATGTATTATTCAGACTCATTATATTACCCGTGGCTTGAACTCTCGAACTAAGTCTCTACGTTTCTTCTGTTATTACCACAATGGCCCAGTCGTTACATTCTATGGCCTCCTTCAGGTGTACAGACATGCCTTCTTTGGTTTTTGATATGTATTGTGCATCATTCATATTCATTATTTTCCCCACTCTTAAACATATGGAAAATATATCTTCAATATCTTTATAGGCTATCAATACAATTGAATAATGCTTATTATCATTATCATGGTCGCCATCATCATCACTACTGTCATACTTGGGATATTGCAAGAGTTTGTTACGATAGATTGCAAGCCAGTTTCCTTCAATATATAATCTTAATGCTCTTTTGTAATAGTGAGGCGTTTTGTTATTTTTTTTTTTTTTTTTTTTTTTGTTCACAGACTTTGAAGTGAATCATGCTGTTTCATCCCGGGGGATGCAGCTTTTTGTAAGATGATGAATATATATTTTCTGCCCTAATTTCACGGCTTACAGTCGACTCAATTAGCTGTTGTGTGCACAGGGAAACTTGTACGGTCATAAAGTGTTTTGCACACTCTTATAACATACCAGGACTCGAACCTGTAGCTTTCTGTGCGAGAGACAGACGTGCTAATTATAATACCATCCGAATGGACTTTTTAAAATTTATTCTGCCCTCCTCTCATTTCATCTCTCCCTCACCTATCACAGCAGTGCTGTGGTTCGTATAACTACAACCATTTTCCCTTCCTCCTTTGTTAGGCCACTGCTATTAGCTGGGGTCACTCTTTTATCCTAAGTTCCTCAAATCCCAACTTTAGTGTCTTTGGTACGATTCCAAGTGCATGATTATTATTATTATTATTATTATTATTATTATTATTATTATTATTCAATCTCACACAAGTTACATGGTGGTTACTGCTGGAGGTTGAAAGACAGGTAGTCTCCTCCAGTCTCCAGCACTTTTCTCCTCGTTTTCATAGACCATCTTGATACTGTGGTTTACAGTTTTACACCAGTTGCCAGGTAGTCACTGCTGACGGCTGAGTGACATAAAGTCTCTTCTGGTCTTAAGCCAACATGTTCCACTCTCCTTTGCCTATCAACCCAGAGTTGATGTTCACATATCCGCCTTCATTTTCCTTCCTCTGTTAGGCCACTGCTAACATTTAGTGTTGCAGTCCTTATATTTCTAGCACTTATCAGTATCCGTGCAGTTTCTAGCAGTGCTGTGGTCTGTACATTCTCGTTCATTCCTTTTATCTAGAGCTCCTCCAATCTCACCCTCAGTATATTTGGGACAGTTCCTAGTGTGCCTATTATTACTGCAACTACCCTTACTTTCATGTCCTACATCTTCAGTTCTCTTGCCAGATCTTCGTATTTTTTTAGTTTTTCACTCTCTATTCACACAACTCTATGATCTGCAGGTACAGTCACGTCTATTATTTGGCAGAATTTCCTCTTCTTGTCTACAATTACCAAGTCCGGTCTTCTTACCTGGATGAGGTGGTCGGTTTGGATGTCAAAGTCCCAGAGTAATTTGTGATTTCCATTCTCCAGTGCTGCCTCTGGTTTTTGCTGGTACCACTTTTCTGTATAATCAAATCCCATTTTTTCACTCAGTACCCAGTGTATCACTGTTGCTACTCTATCGTGTCCGAGTTTATACTTCGTCTGGGCGAGTTGACTACATTCACTAGTAATGAGGTTCACGGTCTTTCACTACACAGGTGGTACTTGGAGTTTGTCTGTGTTCTGTTGATTTTTGTTTTAATATAGTTTGTCCTAGTGCAATTGTTTTAAGCTACAATGATGAGAGACTCTGTTTCTCTCTTAAGTTTTCATTTTTTGTAGCCATGTCCATGATCTCTAGTCTGCCACATTTCGTATTTGTCTTTCAAAATCTCTGTACATTATTTTCTTTTTCTATTTTCCTTTCTTTGTTTGCTTCTTTGTTCTATTGTTTTGTACTTTGTTGTTCGTTGCGCTGTTTCGTGCACCCTTTATTATGTCTTCACTGTTGGTTTGCACATGCTTTTCTACATCTGCTTTAGCTCTCTGGACACAGTCTTCTATGCTGATGAGCCACCTGTCACTTTTTTTTTTCTCATAACGTATAGTCTATCCATGTCATCTCTGGGGTGTGGAGCTTTATGCATTGTCATAAGTTTCCTTGTTCGCCTGTCCATTAATTGGGGTTCTTCCTTTGTCCATCCTTGGAATGGTCCTGTGAATCTCACTACCAATACAGCTTATTATCATTATTATTATTATTATTATTATTATTATTATTATTATTATTATTAACTTGCACCCTATTGTGAGGCACAGGAGGAGAGAGATTGGGTGAGAGAGAAAGATAAAAGCCACATACACAGACAGAGAGATACAAAGAGAGTTAGAGATAGAGAAGGTACTAAGAGAACGATCTGGTCAGTTTTCAGAATCAACTCCTTGCTAACATCCGATTTAAATCGAGCACATGTTCTGAACTAATGGAGGCAGGCAATGTTTTTAGGGGTTTTTTTTCTTTTTTTTTTTTGTTTCCCATTGCATAATGGACTGGCGTTGCATCAAGGCCGACATCTTGGTAGAAAAGAAAGGAAATTTGTGTTTTTTTTTTATCATCATTTCAGCTCCTCATGAAAAAATTTACGAATGAACACAATTGTTTTCGTGTTTTGGTGTTTTGTTTTTTGGTCAATTTGTGTTTTGTTTTTGGTTTCTTTTTATCTCTCAGTTGATTGATGTTTGGTCGATGGTACTATGGAAATTCCCTTCTGAGATTTTTTCCTGATTTGCTTACGTTCATTTTCACTGAGGCACTTAGGAAAGTCATGAATTTAGCAGATTGTGACGAGGCAACTGATGGTGATCCTGAAAGAAAGACTCCCTTGACAGTTTTTGAAAGTCGGACGAATGCTGATATAAGTTTGGGGGTCCATTATGAAACGACTAAGGCACCATAAGGTGCTTGGTATGATGCGTTAAATAGCTGGATACTCTCAATGAACAACTCAAATATATATATATATATATATATATATATATATATATATATATATATATATATATATATATATATATATACATATATGTATAAATAGATAGATTGCTACTGACTTCATATTCTGGCCACGTGCAGACTCGACTAATGCCAATCGGCTTTTGGAAACATTCGCGTCGGCAGGAAAATGGGTTAATTTTCAGCTTCGAGCCATTGCCATTGTCATGGATTCGGGATGCAGAGCTAATCGAAAAAATGATGAAGGCTACATTGGAGGTGATTATAGCGTTAGAGGATGAAAGTAATTGCGATGTGTCTATGAATATTTATGAGGCTATTCGTTGCCAAGAGGTTATCGCTTCTTGCTTAATCAGTAGAAATCCTGGAACTGAAACCTGTCAAATCGAATCAACATTTGTAACTTAGCATATCACGTGTATCTCCGGGGGACTATAGATCTACAGTGGTGGCCGAACGTCGTTTCCAACCAATGAAAATTGACTCTTTAATTAAAGTTTCCGCGTGTGTGTTGTGTAATTGTGATTGGGCAGTGGGACGAATATAAGAACTCGGTGATTCAATTGTTGTATGTGAGATGACGTGATGAAGCAAGACAATAGCGATAATTTTATGATATTCCCAACTTTCAATTAGACAACGTGCGAATTTACACATTCTTAATCACATAAAGTACGAATATCACTATCCTGATCACGTACCACCGTTTTGATGGGAATAATATCCATTTCGTATATCCCTAGCAACCTCTTCCTGGTCTTTTTAGGTCTGCTCAAAGTGTAGTATCTGCACCGTGGCATTGCCTGGGCTACAGGTACTAGCATTTGACATCCAAACGGGCCGGAAACTGATTTGATTCGTGAGTTCGAGACTTGGTACGCAGGTGCAATATTTTAGCCCTGAGGGTTACCGAGGCTGTGCATTGTTAAGCGGATTGGGAACCTTGGGACTCGTCCTTGGGTTCTCTCATTGTTAAACGACCTGGTTGCGGGGAAGCTGTTCGCCTTGGGACGGCACTGTTCCATTACACTAAGAGGGACAGGTCAGGCTCGTTCTGGCACCTTCAAAACGTCAGTTGCAGCAGCTGGAGCTATTTTGAGGATGCTCACATCTCGCTCTCGACGGAGCACAACTAAATAGGTATCTATTTCCTATACGTTCTCCTCATAAGCAATCAGAAAATACCAGTCATTGCAGATGAAAAAAAATTATGTCACGTGGTATTATTCTTCCAACGTCATCAACAGATGCACAAGCTTTCCCACACACATTTGAGAGTCTTATGGCTGATAATGCTGGTTGCGGTACTGAGTTATGCCCCATAACATTTTCCCCATTAATTTCCATTAACATTGATTCAAACTTTGCATTTGACTCCAGTACAATTCAAAAACGTTATTCATTTTCCATGTTTTCTATCCCAACGATAGTGCAATCCATTTAATGAGATATGTTTTCGCTTTTCTATGATATAACGAAATCTGTGGGTCCAATCTATTTAGTTTCAAACTAGTGAAGGGTTACAGCTAGATAGGAAACTCATGGATTAGCCAAATTTGATTTATTCTAAGGCTGCGTTGCCAGATATATATATATATATATATATATATATATATATATATATATATATATATATGTGTGTGTGTGTGTGTGTGTGTGTGTATATATAAATATATATATATATATATATATATATATATATATATATATATATATATATGTGTGTGTGTGTGTGTGTGTGTATATATTGTTGGTGCTGAAATGTAGCGTCTGTCAATCAGTATTGTTGCAAACTTTGGTTCCAGTAACATGGATTAAAAAGATCCAGCCTCTATTAGATAGATAGATAGATAGATAGATATGAGTAACTAGAAAGACATATATAGATGAAAGACCAAAAAGCTAACCTCCAAAGAAAGGGACGAGAAAAATATTACCTTACAAAGTTTCCACTATGGCACTTTCTGTGTATTATTTTGAATAATTCTGATGAAATCGGCAGAGCCACACACACACACACACACACACACACACACACATATATATATATATATATGTGTGTGTGTGTGTGTGTGTGTGTGTGTATGTGAGTGTGTGTACAAATCATATCTCTCATCTCTGATGTATGATTAGTTTATTTCATCAAGTGTTCCATACATTCAACATTAGGTTAAGATGGAGTAGAGCTTGCAAAATGATGGAATGAAGGATTTGTTACACGAATTTTTGTTTCTGCCTTGATTGAGCCCCTTCAGGTGGATGATCTGATTAATTTGGATTCCTATCTAGGACAGCATTGGGGAGGGGCTATTTTTCTTGGTGGAGAATCTTTCTTTTCCATTCCTATGTTTAGTTGTTGATTGCTGCTTATATTTTATTTTTTCATAGAGAAGTAGATACATGCCCAGTTGTTGTGAATTACTTGGGATGTTAAAGACACTTTTTCATCATTGTGTTGTTAATCAATCAACCCCCTTTTGGTATGTTTTCAGCGGGTATTTTTCCGACTTTTCATCTGACCCGAGTGTTAGTGCTAATTTTTATATAGCTTGTTTTATGCTTGATAATTTTCATATTATAGGTGGTTTTGCTTCTATATATCTATCATAATTATGAGAAGGTGAATAGGTTGTTCTTAAAGTGGCTAGATGTATAATAATACTAATTTCAATAGTAATGTTGCTACTTCTATTAATGATAATAATGACAAGAAGAATAATACAACTACGATGGTTGATTTCTGTCTAGCTGTATATGAGGTGTTAAATTATGTTTTTTAATAGAAATTTTGAGCGGTGCCAACACTCTACAGCCATTTCATTTTTTTCTATTCAATAATACTGTTTTTTTTATTTCTTTGGTGAAGGTGAGAATTTCTAATTTCCCGTCAACGCATAGGTACCTTGGAGTTCCAATGTTCTAGAATACGTGCGTTTGTTTTAATATTTTCCATTTTACCGTGGGTGTGAGTTTGCAGTCTGCTTCATATATATGTTTATATATATATATATATATATATATATATATATATATATATATATATATATATATATATATATATATATATATATATATATATATATATATATATATCAAATTATTTCATTGAAAATATAAAACTGTCAATTCCCAGTGTTTAGCTACGTCTTTATTCCTCCTTGACTTATTTTTCGTGTCAAGTACGATTAGCGTCAATATTGTTTAAATTCTCTTCCCGAAGTATAATTTTTTTGGCTCACCGGCAATCGTCAAATTACAGGTACTTTTTTACGAATTTTCCCAGCTTGAAAATATTTGCAGACAGTAATTTCACTCAAGGAGAACTTGATAATTTTATGTCCTCCAACTTGCCAGACGGGTGATCAACTTTTGAGCACAAGTGTAAAGTCTCTTCATATATCATCAGCGAATGCAACATTTCATAATTTAGTTCACTCTCAGATTTTTCAGACAAGAGTATAAACTACTTAAATGGTAAACGGCTTGATTTTTTCTGCTTCTCCATCTGTGATGTTTCTGAACAGCTTCTGTTGACAATTTCTCAGAGAGGCTAACTGGATTGTATGCAGGTTTTCTTTTTCCATAGCTACCTGCCTACATAGATATAGTTTAGACGGACAGTTCGATCTTTCTGAATCAAAATGAAGACACGTTCATATCCAAACTGAGCGATATAGACAATAAGTTCGGTATCTTTCTCAATGTAAACCCGTATATTCACAAAACTGGACTTGATACAACCCAAACAGTGTAAGAGAGACGGAGAATTGGTCATCTTGTTGTGAACAGTGGTTTTCCTCCCTAGAAAATCAACAATTGAAATATTTGATTGATTACCTGTGTTTGAACACCAACAACTGGCAAAAGTTAGAAAATGAGACGATTCAAACGTCCCAGGCTCACTTTGTGGCTATGATAACAGTATAATGAAATTTTCAGTAATATACAAATTACAAATCGTATCCCCTATCTCATTTGACATTTCACACATCTGTTTAAATCACTCCACCAGTAAATGAAGGATGCCATTTTGTATAGATGTTTCTTTTCTTGAAAAAACTTTCGTGACTTGAGTTCCTCGAGATTTTTGGTGGCATCCTGTACACGCAATAATTTGAAGTTTCGGATCAATGCAAGGGTAGCCTGCTCTGAGAGCAATCCCCTCTGAAAGTTGCGTATCAGCCAACAAACACTGATAGTCTGAGATGCTGAATGTTTTATCCGATAACATCCAACTGTCAGTGATAATTGGTTCGTATTTACGCCTGATCCGACGCATCTGATGCACTTAGCGCTTCCCAATGAAGAACCCATTGAGATGGTGTTTGATGCGTTGGTTAAAACTAATCTAACGATATCCATCACTTTCTGGTGGGGTAAACCGTAGCAGATAATAGGACCTGTTCAACTTAGGAACGCCCAGCACAGGGGAGAAAACCTGATAGCCTGCCGAGTGTGACAGCTGCGCATGCGTCAAGTCAACATGCATGCGAATGTACATCCAACAATGAATATTAGGGAAAAAAACAGAATTTGAAAAATATAGAAGAAAGGAAACAACATAAAAAGTATAACGCTACCCTATTCCCGTCCACTAAATTCTAAACCACTTATCTTCCTACAATGCCTGCCAAAATACTATGTCATGAGGCCCTTAAAACAGGAAGAAATCTAGTGAATCACCGTAGGATGGCTAACTTTTGGTAGACCAAGATAAATCCTTGAGAACGAGAATATCACATCAGTTTTTTGAGGAAGGGTGTAGATCCAATGCATTCTCCTGATAATCATCAATGTGACCTAACCAAAATATTGACATTTACACTTGAAACCACGCAATCTGCACATAAGAGAAGCATGATCAACATCATATGGAGAGTGATGACAGAACAGTGCTGTAGAGGGAAAACATAATCCAATAGAAAACTCAAATGGCAATGGGCTGGTCATGTTTCGAGGATGGCAAACAACCAATTGACACCACTACTCACAACGTGGACCCCCAGAGATCATATGCGAAACTGGAGGGTGGCAATATACATGATGGTGTTACTAAATACACAAGCTCAAAAGGTATTGGCTCTGTGACAACCATTTTAAAGGGATCTTGCAAATCCTTGGGAAGGCTGATGCTGATATATATATATATATATATATATATATATATATATATATATATATATATATATATATATATATATATATATATTGTGCAGGTGTGCATAGCGCCCTTTTTCTGATACGAACATGTTGGGTTGGGTTCGGTTGGGTTTTTAGATATATCGACAACTTATATTTTCAAAAAAGCTTTCGTAAAGTTCAACCGATTTGAGTATTATTCATGTCATTTTGTAGATATTTTTATCGTCAGTATTTTATTAAACACACCAGCTAATTAAAATTGCTATGACAAACGCTAACGTCAATATTTTTGGCAATGTTAATTTCAAATTTGATATCCGATGCACTCAAATATACAATTTTGACAAGAATGAATAAACAAAACTCTAAATACACGTTTAAGTTAAGCATGTAGACAAAGGAATCTCCAATTTGTACACCTATAACAAGAGTCTTAGTTTTAGAAATGAGTAAAATTCCAAAAGCCAGGTACAAATCATCAATACAATCCGAAGATCAATTATTTCTGGCATGTTTCCCTTGCTCAGTTGCTTACTATATTAAAGAAAATAGGACAAGTAAAAAAAAGTGTAAAATCGCACAGTGTGTTAATATAATAGTAAAATCTTGAAAATACTGAATAAAGAAAATATTAACATATAAAAGACAGAAAATATTGATGCAATGGGAAAATTGAATAATTTTGTTTCAGAATATTTAGTTACATGCGGGTAACTAATATTTCTACATTACATATATATATATATATATATATATATATATATATACATATATATATATATATATGTGTGTGTGTGTGTGTGTGTGTGTGTGTGTGTGTGTGTAAAATTTCATTTTGAAATCCTGGAAAACAAAAATATTTTGTATATTGTCCAAAAGCAACCACGGTCATTCCCCAAGCATGTTGCTGTTTCGGGTAAATCATAGTTATTTGAACATCTATTTTTTCTAGAATATGAGTTTGATCGAAGGCTACCACCAAACATTATAGCTGATGCGTTTTGCACCTCTCACTATCAAATAGATTTTCCCTGAATTATTCCAGAATCAAATGTATTACTTATGATGCTTGAGCATCTTCGAATCGTTCAGCATTACAAGTTTTTGCAAACATTACTTCGAAGAAATTAGAATTTTGCTAATTTAATGAGAGATTATTGCTGTTATCTCAGTGTATCCAAGTTTAGTTTGTTATTTATAGCAACAATTCCCTAAATAAAACTTCATCACTTAAATCTGTAAAACAGCAAACATCTGTGTCTTGTCACGTGGTGGAACACGTATGTCGTCATCATTTTATATCTGATGATTTTGAGCGGAAAAACATAACTAGATGGAGTGCACTTGTTGAGCCATCGATTTCGACAAAATGTTCTCGAATAAACCTGGTGACTAGTTCTGTAATCTATTGGAGACGACACTGTAATGTGGAATTAAACATTCATCGACTGGATCTAATTGATTTCCCCAAATTCATCCGATAAAAATCTACGATATCTGAAGATTTGGTCAGTTTAAAAAGATAATTAGTAAACTTGATAAAAAAGTAAATGTGTTATTCCAATTTGTTCTGACGTCATAGTTATTTCATTTGATGAGTTGACTTTGAATGAATATAGGAAACATTTTAACAATAGATGTAGCTGGAAATGGAAAATGCAATCGATTTTAGTGATTTTTAGCCATCAAAACAATATGTGAAATGTGAAATGCCCTTTCTGATAAGTTGCTGCTATGCCACAAATAATTTCTGGTCTTTTGCCTTGATTTGAATCGTCGTTAATTCACTTCTTTACTGCCAAATGTATTTGTCTGTGGAGTGGAGTTATCTCTTGGTGGTTATGTCAAATAATGACAACAAAACCCAATTACGGGCGTGTCTTAGTTTAAGTAACCTAGGTGCTCATCTTGCATGTCCATTTTCACTCACGCCATTGATCAGGAAGTTTCATATTCTTTCGTAATACAGAATCGAAGTGGGATAAGAAATCCCAATAAATCTCGTAAAATAACGCTACCAGTGACAGCCATGTTAATAACACCAGTAATAAATGGCTGTTTTCTTTCTTTTCTATTACGGATCGGAAATGAATATTGGCAGAGAATAATAAGAATAATCCAACAATTAGAAATTTGTTTATAGAAATGTTTGAAAGGCAAATTTCCTGTTTGACTGAATGTGGTTTGATAAACTTTATTGAGAACGCAATAACCTCTTTTTTCCCCTATTCTCACTATCAATTGCAGTAGTTTTATTCTGTGGCTTGTAATTTATTGAAGTGTCATCTGTGGACAGGACACTTTCAAAATGGAATTGGAAGGATTTTGACAATTCCAAATGCATATATATATATATTGAATTGTGTCAGTAGTTGCGATACAAAATGCTTCCATGTTTAACATTGTGTATTTCCAATGTAGTTGTATACCTCTCGCTGAAGATGAAGTGAATGTATGAATTCTCAATACATTCGACATCAAATAAACTATTTCTTCATTTACGATGACTGTTTCTGTCTCTTGGTTGGTTTATCGATTTGAAATTTGACAATTGCACAACATCTCTGCTAAATTGCTTGTTCAATCATATCATGTTGATACAAATGTTTCTACCTTCTCTTTTACAAATAATTCACAGCGTCATTTTTCCGTGATTAATGTATTCCATGGCTTCCATAACTTTTACATCATTGTTAAGCCGAAGAGTGTATACAATCGTAAGAGAACAATTTTGATTTGGATTCGATAAAATCCTCGATGAATCTTCAGGAGAATATGCTGCATTTTACTTTCACTGTTTACAGGGCTGACTCCAACCTTTGGTGGGCCTTAAGCAGAATCTGATTTCAGGAGCCCCACCACTTTTAGGCGCCTTTCCATGAATTTAGTCCTCTGGTGATCATACCTCAGTTTGGCTCTGACTCTTGATAATTTACCTATATGAATTCATAGAATTTTTCTCGGTGATCAATGTATTTCTCTGTTTTTTATGATCATTATCCAACTAAATTGTGTATTCCATCATGAAAGAGCGATTCCTATTCTGATGAATCTTTTGATATCCCGAATCTACTGGCATCAATGACTAAACAAGAAGTGTTACATGAAGCTGAACAAGAAATAGTTCCGAGCTGATAAGTCTGGAGGATGCGTTACGACTTGATATACACCATTTTCAAGCTGATTACGGGGACGTATGAAACATTTGAAGAGTTTAAGATAGAATTCGAGATCATGTCGGCCCAACACCTTTTTAGGTCCCCTGATTGATCTTGGGGACCTCCTGTGGGTCACGGGGCCCTTAACAGTCAGCTTAGTCCGGTTCTCACTCTTGTTAACATCAACCTCAAAGCAAGGATTCCTATTTTACTCGACAGGGGTCCATATAAGGTAGGGAGAAAATGCTTTCATTCATTACAAGCTGTCAAACAAAACTTTCACGAAAGCAGTTGGTATAGGTTTCTTCAGTTTTTAAGTCGGTCTCTCGATCTTGCTACGTATGTATATGTCGCGCGTATAGGCAACAACAATGTAGCTAGAGAAGTGGATGTTTGAACTTTCACTCCTTATTATATTGTTTTTAAATTAATGTTCCACTTTGTTATTTACAAAAAAATGTCTGAATCGACATCCATCAACTTCTGAACAATTTCTTTCTCGGTTTACACAAGACCTTTGCACATTTGTTAGTTGCGTAATATTCATTTTTATGGCATCGATTTCTGTTGCAGTTTCAGCCTTTGGCGTCTTTATTCTTCTTCGTTTATTACAGTAGACTATCATTTCGACTAGTTTTTTTTTCAACTTAGCTCCCATCGTTTAACAATTTGAAAAACACAAAAAAATACAATTGGATATATTTCCCATATTAACCCAACTTTGGGTCCAGACTTCTACACAAATTTGTATGAATGTATTCAATTTCATTAATTTTCAATGGTTTTGTCTGATTTAAGCGATTCCAATAATTCTTCTCCTGTTGTTTTTGAGCTCTAAGGCTGATTCTCATTTATTATTCTCAACCGAAGATCTTTTAAGGAGAAAGACTTTATTCTCAAAAGAAAAGAAGAATTAACGCGAACAAATCTCGTTATTGCGTGGCCTCTTGTCGTTTATTTATGAGAGAAATAAAATGTTTTATTCGAACGACATGGAATTCTTTTTAATTTGATTTGAAGACAAAAAAAAATAGTAAGTTTTATTTCTTCTACTTTACTTTAGTTCAAATGGAAGAGAATGCGTGTCTGAATCCAATGAATATCGTTCGCACACTTGAGATCCAGAGCTTTTAACCTGACCTCTAACAATTAAAAAGACCATGTTTTTCTACTGTCTTCACATAAAATTATATACATATATATATATATATATATATATGTGTGTGTGTGTGTGTGTGTGTGTATATATATATATATATATATATATATATATATATATATATATATATATATATATATATATATATTGCGTTGTATTGTGTAAAAGCTCTAATTTGAAATGATCTCCCGTCATTACACCATCAATATATCACTTGCCATGAACAACGAACATAGAATAAATGATTAAAAGAAATTGGGCTGCTGCAAAATATATATATATATATATATAACTTTATATGTGCATATATATAAATATATAAATATATATACATACATATATATAACATTTTATATATATATATATATATATATATATATATATATATATATATATATATATGTGTGTGTGTATAGATATTATATGTTTGTGTGCGTATGTGTGTGTGAGTGAGTGTGTTTGTGCGAATGTGTTTGTACGCACAAATATAAACACTACATATGAATATCCCAACAAACATAAAGTAGCTCAGTTCCAAGAGTTGAATATAATATGCACGAAGAAAAAACAGTTCATAGCAAATAACATACCATTTCACGCGTATCAGCAACTTTTGTGGTTCGAAATACTTTATTTGAAGATACAGAACATAATGATTGAATTAGGTTGTTAAACATATTGAAACTAGTATTGATTTTTCTCATCCTGCTAAAACTTGTTCAGGACCAATTAAGGAAACTGAAAGGCCAACTAATGTTTTTTTTCTGTTTGGAAGAGTTGCCAAGTCAGTTAGTCAGAAAACCCTAGACTGAACAAATATTGAGAGAACGACCTTACATAAGAGGACTGGAATTGAATCACAGAAAAGTAGACCCTGTGACTAGCCAGGTGAGAATTGTATTGGGGACACTCGCTCGATTAACATAAGACTCAGCGGATGGTCATTATGATTTGGTTCATCGGTGTATGACTCGGAAAATACATATAGATTACAAACAGAAGGCAAATGAAAATAAATTAATTTCAACTTGCCAGCCATCAGCTTGGAGACAAACTTCTCTTTACCCCTTATGGGTGGGTAAAGCATTTTAAGAGAGCATCCCAAGTTGCCAAAATTTACCTACATTCGATTTTGTTTTGGGTACTAAAAGGGTAACACTTTTGTTTATTCAAGAAAATTAATGGAATTAAATATAAAACTCGGGAACTGTCTGCTGAAGTTGGTAAACCTGTTTCATGAAACACACATGTGCTCACTCATAGATATATCAAATATATGGGAATTCATGTGAATATATATGTATGGATATACATGTATGCAAACACACACACACACACACACACACACACATATATATATATATATATATATATATATATATATATATATATATATATATAAATATATATATATAGGGTCATCCACAGACAGCCGTTTCGATGTATTATATCTCTTCAGGCTTTTCATTATCCTATCCAGTACCGCTGATATATATATATAGATATAGATATAGATATAGATAGATATAGATAGATAGATAGATAGATAGTTAGATAGATAGATAGATATATAGAGAAAGGGCACACTATTACTACTGTATTTAGTTTTCTGGTTGAATGCCCTATCCGTTTTGCATATGTGTGTGTTTTTGTGTATGAATAATAATGTCATCCACAGACTTTTCTGTGTGGTTATAGACTTGATATCCACCCAGTAAAGCCGGGATTGAAACTTTCACTCCGTACCTGGAGTCCAATGTGATACCCCTACCTCTACCCAGAACTGGGTGGTCGATAGGACCGAACTTAGCGCTACCTTTTTTAACGAAAAATTCGAAATAATTCGATTTACCTTTATTCTCTATTCACCCTTCATATTCATTGAAATTTGTCCATCTATATATCATCTTCATATCTATCTGTCTATTTACCTACCAAAATCGGTTTATATCTACCTGTCTGTCTCATTCAATTCATATTCTTCTATTGATGTAGTCATATGGTTAGGTTCGTGTTTACGTGTTTAGGTCCTCTAAAGAAGCTTTTTGATGTTTGATCTTTCGAAAGTTCTTTTCAACAAAATAAATGATCAAAGGGATAAATGTTAAGTTAAATGCAAACAAAGTCAGAGGTCAGTCAAGATACTGTCAGTTTACTCGGAGTGACCCTAAGATTTAAAATTAACCGTCCTTGTTTTTTTATTTATTTCAAAGGTAGCTTCTAGAGTTAACCGGACAAATACCGGATCGCCACAAAGGTATGGATCAACATAGGAGTTTTACCCAGGAAATATTGGTCATTCAATATCAATGGAAGAATAACTTACCTCGGTAGATAGTGCTCAAAAGCCCCTTCAAATGACATCCTTCAGAACATTAATTCATCCAGGCTTCCCTTTTCCCTTTCCGGATAAATCTGCAATGTTTTTCTGTTTTGCTTGAATTTTAATCCGATCAATTAGGGACACTAGAATTGGTAACTAATATTATTTGATAACTCAAAATATTTGGAACTGTTCATGAGACAATGAGTGTTTCATCGAGTTGAACAAGAGAGACAGGCAAGTGGGATTTATATCTGATTCATTTTAGGTGGGAACAGCTCAGGCATAACTGATGAATTTCTGTCAATGGGAATTCCTGAAAGTCTAAATTTTAATGAAATATCAAACATCTACCAATGAATTGAGGCAAATTGCAGAAAAACTCTCTCTTGATCACAAGTTAATGTTCGCAGTAATGAACTATATTTCGTCTTATGTTATTCTTTAGAAATAAAGATTCATAATTAAACCATTCATTTAGGGGTGAAATATCTGATGTGTGTGCTTTTCAATCATCAACCGTATATATTAAGTACCTCCTTTGCTAAGATTTTATGACGCTTGTGAATGCGTCAGGTAAAAGTGCCCGACCCTGGAGGAGAACCTATCAACCCAGTACCGTGATTGTTTGCTGTTTTGAACTTTGAATATGATGACTTAGACTGTGTGGCAGCAAGATCATTGGTCAACTTCCTTTCCCAGAAAAAGATCTTTCCACTTACAATACATCATTCAACCAAGCGTCAATTATTCGGCCAACAAAGTGTTTTTCTTGGTCTTTCAACAGCCTGACATAACCTTTCAAATAAATTGTATAATTCATCTGAGAAGGAATATACCAGTTCATGACCTTTGCGTACATAATGCTGTTCTGCGTAACGGTTTGTTTGCGTTTCTTTTTAAAAATCCAACCAATCACAAAAGGAATTCTCCCCGGAATAATCAGTTTAGGTTGAGATTTTTGAAGCTGCCTGGATTTTGCCACGATTCTCTTTGAATTTGATTCTTGGAATAAATATACGCTTCGATCTTTTTCTTCCATTTTTTTTCTTTTTTCGTTTTCTTAGAATCTCTAGCTTTCTCTTTCATTTGTACTTCTCTCTTTTTCACATTTTCCAAGTTTCCCAATTCACCAAACTCATTATTTGCATTTGTCTACTTTTCTGTCCTTCTTTTTTCTTTTTTCTTTTTCTTTGTTTGATTTTTTTGTTTGTACGTTTTTCTTTTTCTTCTTTACGTTTTCTTTCTTTTTCCTTTTTTCTTTCCGTATTTTTTTTTTTTTTTTGAATTTGCACATCATTTTTGGTTCCTTTCTTCTCTTTCTTTTTTATTTTGTTCTTATTTATTTTTTTCACGGTTTTTCTATCATTCTTTCACAACTTATGTTTCTGTTGGGCCTTTCTCTCTCATTTTTTTTCTTTTCCATTCATCATTCTTTCTTCCTTGTTCCCATTATCTCCATCAACCAAAACAGTATTTCCAGTTACCATTATCTCACCCTTATATCCTTATAAACGTGAAAAGTCCCGAATCCACAAACACCAAGACATTATTGCTCGAAAGATACCAGACTTCTTGTGAGTTCTTATCGCCTTCCCGACGTTAAACAGTCGAGATTTTGCGATAATCCTCGTTTATCTAATTGTAACAATCAATGTTAAGATATTTAGCAGGTTTATCTCAATGGTACACACGGCAAATCTATCCACAGAGTGTTTTGCAAAAGCCTTCCTCTATATCCCTCAAAAAATTGCGAAACTGCCGATCTCGCCAGATCAAAAATATACTCAAATAAAGTTCACACAGTGAATGTAGCTGCCTTGCCAACAGAATGAACCTAGAATAACCTATTTATTTCAATTGGATGCCTACTTTAGCATTTTGATCATCTGCTGGTAGATGTAATTCAACGTTCTGTTTATCAATACGTGTACTTTGCAGATATTCCTGAATGGGAAGATATCGTTTGATGTACTTGTGATGATCAATCAAGGAAATAAAAAAAAAAGAGAACAAGACAAAGAAAAGGAAAGGTGAGCAGTGGAATTTCCGACCGACGGGAAGCAATTATACGTTAGATTGTTTGGTGAATACGGATTTATTTGATCAGCTAAATGGGGGTCAGTTTTCTTTTAAGATTTTCCAATCAAACCCAAACTTCCAAGTAAAACTTGAAGAAATTTCAATCATTTACTTGTAATGAATACACCCCATGGTTTGTACTGTACCAGTTCAATTACCAATCATCATCATTGATCTTGAGTGAAATTACAAGAATGATAGTTTCATATCACATGAGATAGATTGATAGTCTGGTAGATTGATAGATTTTGAGAAGATGCTGCACGAACTGAGATTGATAGCAAAGTAATAGATAGATAGATAGATAGATAGATAGAGACATCATTTTGATGAAAGGCTGCATTATTGTTACTCTGAAGGTAATACAGTTGGATCTCTTTACTCGCTGTAATCATGTGTATACGTTTCCCACGGATTGGAACACTGCATTTCAATCATTTACTAGTAATGAATACACTCTTTGGGTTGTACCCTACCAGTTCAATCAACAATCATCATCATCATCATCATCATCCTTTCAACGTCCTTTGTTGGATATATATCTTCCCCAGGATTCGCCACATTTCTCTATCATGGGTGTCACGGAGCCAGTACTTTCTGAATTTGTCTAGCTCATCTCTCCATCTAATATTCCTCCAGCCTGGGTTCTGCATGTAATCTCAGGGAATCCATGTCATGAGTTGCAATGTCCATCGGTTGTCCACCATTCTTGCAACATGGCCTGCCCACTACCATGGATTCTATTATATCCTTGAGTCCTGTCTTCTTCCAGATGTACTGTGCTGCTGAAATTCCTTATTGTTTATCACTGTGAATTTCAAGCAAAACAAAACATTTTAACAATCACTTGATCTTAGATGTGCACCAGAAATATTGCAACAGCTCATCGATGCTACATTGTTCGATATAGGTTTTCGTAATTATTTATTCAGGCGACCGAAAGACATTGAAAGTTCTTCAATATCGATTGACAATGGATGTACACAGAAATGTTTTCTCCTATGTACAAGTCTGGATGAAGCGTACGGAGATAGATGGATGCCCAGTCTACAAAGTATCCCTCGGGACTCGGTTCACCGATTCCATTGCCTGCGTTGTTAACCACTACGCCAAATGCATCTCTCCATCAATAACAACATATAATGAATACACACCGAATATTTTACCAGTGTAATCGGTTACCGTTTTCTATTAAACATGCACCTACAATATTTCAACATATTATGTACACTATATAGTTGGACTCTGTTTATCCAGGGACTTATTTAGAAGACCTGAAAATACTAAGGACGCAGATATATTGAACAATCAGCCATCCGGCATTTGCATAGATATAGGCGACAATGAAAATATGATATACCAGCGATTGCAAAATGCTCACGATTACATCAAGCTGAGATCTCATCGAGTGCGGAGCCGCTCACTCAATTACTTATTAAATCGCTTCGTGTACGTCAACTGTTAATGTCTTGGGTAGGATGCAGAAGAGCATATGCTCCTGAGAAAAGGAACACGTGACTTCTTGAAGAAAAACATGATTGAACAGATAAGAAGTTACACATTAGGGAATGCAACGCGTTGAAGCGAATAAGCTATCCTTAGTAACAGATCAATTTTCTTTTCCAATCATACTTTTACCCCGCTTAGCACTCATTCGCTCTTCTTCTTAAGTACTATTCGAGATAAATGTTAACCCCCCCCCCAAAAAATAATATCAACATGGACAGTGTTCAAGATATCTGTGTACTGCAAAAATTGGATTAATGTGGTCTGAAAAAAAATAAACATATACACACATGTACACGTAAATGTGCATAATAATATATAATGTTGAGGTGTGTATTGATAACTATAGATATCTCAGAAGTTCTTGAAGATAGCTACTAGATAAGATACCCAGCACTAATCAAATTCCATCTTATTAAGGATCACCATGATATACTCAAATTTAATTGCTGGTACAATCTCTATGGTTACTTGGTTATCATGATTTTTGATTATTGCTGAATTTCAAAGAACGTGGTTAGAGCCCTTATTGTGATCTTGCTGTAATTCACTACCGCTGGAGTCAAATACATACAATATATATATATATATATATATATATATATATATATATATATATATATATATATATATATATATATATATATATATATATATATATAAAGAATTGATATATGTGATCCAACGTTTAGATTGCGTTATACCATAAAGAAACTCATTTGACATTGTATCGCGTTGTTATATGGCCTTTCACAACTTAAATAGAAAGAACAATTGGAGAAAGTTTCTGCAGCAGTTCCATTATTTTGATGATTCATTTACGTTGTTATGGATGAGTGATACATTGACCATGTAACGACAGGAAATCAAATCAAATAATATTTCTTATATGATATAACTCAATGTATAATTATCTATATTTATAACTGTCAAAATCGAAGATGTTAAACTGAGGAAAGTAGACTATTACATCTACATAGGACAACAAATCTCTATTAAACCCACTAAAGAAAATATCAAACAGGGAATCACCCTAGGATGGCAAGCCTTCAGCAGACCAAGCCAAACCTACAAAAACAAGACGATCCCAATAATCCTTTTTTTTAAAAAAAGTCACTTATGGAGCTGAAACATGGAACCTAACGAAGAGACAAACCTGCAAACTCAGAAGCATGCAAAATGTGCATGAGAGAATTATGCTGAACCTCACATAGAGGGATCACAAAACAGCACAATATACCAGGAAGAGAACGAGGGTCAGGAACATCATCGAATCTATTAGAAAATTTAAATGGCAATGGGCTGGTCATGTTATGAGAACGAAAGACAGCCGATGAACATCATTACTCACAACACAAATCCCAAGAGACCACATGCAGAACTGAGGCCCACGAAATACAAAATGGGGAGATGAACTGGACAAATTTAAAAAATACTTGCTTCGTGACGCCCATGATAGAGAAATGTGGCGTATCCTAAGGAACATCTATGTCCAACGACAGACATTAAGAGACTGATGACTAAGATGATGATGATGATGAATTATGCGTGTGCATGGGTACCTGTTTGTGTGTGTCTGGACATAGACTTTGTATGTAAGCATCAATTTTTCATTTCAAAATTAGACTGAAGACAACTGACAAGGAACCAATTTAAAACAATTTTAATTAATTTTACTTGTTCACGTTCAAAATGACTCATGGTTGCATCAAATAAATCTGAATATGTTTATATAACCATTTGTGCGATCAGAGTACCATTCGTACTTATACTAATTAATATAGATCGCCAGAAATTGCATTTTTATTTTGAATACTTGTAAACAATATTATATACTATACAGCATTCATTTTCCTTATTGTTGAAACCTTTATCAGAATATTAAGAAAACAATTACTTTTGAAATTGGATTTCAAATGTATTTATCAACTGATACATTGATAGATGGATGGATAGATTTGATGCAGTCACACAGAATTATTGTTTGTCGCCTCTTGTGTGATGTCCTCATTTGAATAAGTTATTCAAATGTTTGTGTACTCGTGTGTGTGTCTGTGTATACGTGTGTTCGTGTGAGATTCCCTCACCTGCTTCTAATACCAAATTATGAGTTGCGTTGATTCTTGGAAACAACTTGTACGTCGAAAATTTATATTTTTAAACAGGAAGAGAGAAACTATAAGATCTAAGATGATATTATGTTGTTTGGTTATAAATATTGGCTTGACAACAAAAGAAGCTTGTTACATGACAACTATCCACTGGATAATTGTCCCCGGTTAATTGTCCCTGGACAATTGCCCCCTGACACTAGCTTGGTAACTTCAAAGCTGAAGGTCCAGTTTATCAAAATGGAAGTAATTGGCCTGGTAAATGTATTGCAACCATGAGAAAATTGTCCAATTAGTCATTTCGAGAGGTAAATATCTTGGAGGAAGTTATCCTGGGTGCAGTCGTCCAATGTAGGCAAATGTGCTGGGGGTGGTTTTCATGATAAAACAAAAAGAAATTAGATATTTATGGCATGACTAACTGGTAAAAAGTGAATGAATGAGTGTTGCATACTGATGACCAAAAGGTCAAAGGAGGGTAATGAGTAGTCAAGATGGGTGGGGGTCACCACCTACCTCAAGTTGCTATTATGTGAGTCAACTACCGATGTCTTTCCGGGGTCAGTTGTTGCATACAGAAATGCTGGCTTTCATTTTCATTATTAGTCAGGTCTTGTCAAGAATCCACCCTTCTCAAGTATTTGTTTTGTTTTTTTTTTCCTTTTATCGGAGAGCCATCGAGGATATGTCAAGATATGTGCGCACAGAATGCACACAGCCAGGATTTTGATAGACAAATCATGTAAGAAAAGTGCTTTTGATAGTTTACTGAAATCCAAAATCGGCTCAACAGAACGTAATCTTCATCCCCAGTTCATTTGCATGTCACTCTTTCGAAATGACCTTCATTTAATTGAGAAAGGGATTCGAGTTGCTGGGATCGTGATTACTGAATCTGCATTGACAGTTTGATCTGTAGCCTGAATTGACTTGGTATCAAATATAAGCTTATACATGCATTCGTATACTTTTGAATTTAATGTAACGTATATGTATGTTGTCTTTCTGCCGACCGATTGGCTTATACATAGAAATAGATTGAACAAATTCTTGGTAGAGATGAATGCTACATAAAATAACCTTATTGTTTCAGTGAAGTTTGCATTATTCCTTAACCGTCGAACATCTCTACTCCTGATTTACAAAACGTTTTATAGTATAATCATGGACTGTGCGATTGTATTGTAAAATCCTTTATAGTGCATTTCTGTATTAAATCATTTTGATAAATATCTGCACCATAATAATTTACTCTACAATTCTACATCAAAATCAATTGCATTCCTATCAACAACAAACTCAGATGCAGTCATGATTATTATTCCGTTTATCCAGACTGAATCAAAATTCCAATGTGTTTGTTCGATCAACTGATCCTACCAGATACATCAGGGTCTACATCAATATCGTAGATTTTGAAGGCACATCATTGCTTCTGCAAACGTCCAAAGATTCCTATATCATCTGGTACAGCGAGTTGTATTAAATCGGCTTTGTTTTGCAATTATTACGGAAACTTAATTATAATTCCACTAATGAAACGGGAAGGCTCCAAAGTATCGGCTTTTCAAAATGTTATTAAATTATCTGAGTTGTGAATTATCAATCAAGGAGGTGAGTAATTAGTATTTATGTCACTTGAGGGACTAGTTGATCTCGGGAATTTGTTGAAAAACTTCATTACGATATGGTTGGAAACGTGAGGCGATTAATGATATTTTCAATATTGAACTGTTGCCGATATATATATATATATGTACATATATATATATATATACATATATTTATATATATATATATATATATATATATATATATATATATATATATATATATATATATATATACTACAATATATATCCTCTATGAATGCTTCGTAAATTGTTTTATTATTGATTCGTATTTTAAATAATTTTATTACTGAAATATGCTGTAATCTTTTTTTTATGAAGAATAATGAATAATAATGAATTTGAATTCAGAAATACTTTGAATAGTTGGTTGGGGTGTAAACGAACATAATATAGTGTGTAAGATAGAAAACAAAACATCAATTTATAATGAAACCTTCAAAAGCGAAGTTTTGAAGTGCACGGGAAATCTTCGATCGAACTAACCGCACTATTCAAGATATGCATGTAATTAAAAATCATAAATGAATCCAGATAATTACAAACATCAACCAAAAGTACGTAGTGTCAATTTATTATTGTAGATTAAATTAATTGCATACGGTGTCAACCAGGAGGAAGACTGAATATGAGATTTACTCTCCCATCAACAAGTTGCATACTCAAATAGTGCTAGGGCTCCTTTAACTTTAAATGTCATGTGAGTACTCAGACAAGAGACCTTTTATATATATATATATATATATATATATATATATATATATATATATATATATATATATATATATATATATATATATATATATATATATATATATATGTATATATATATATATATATATATATATATATATATGTTATCTATAGACAGCAGTTTCGATGAATTACGTCCGTTCAGTGTGGGTTTACACTTTTTCATTATCCCATCCAGTACTATGAGGCAGGATCGAAACCTTCGGTTCAGGCCCAGAGGCCGATATCCCACCTCTGGACTACGGAATTCAAGCGATATATTTATTTACCGATAAATTCCCTATCCACAAAAGTGTTCTATACCTATGGAAAATATTATATATATATATATATATATATATATATATATATATATATATATGATTGGTTTTATCCATCTGAATAAACATGTCCTTTACAGGAACCCATACTTTTGTTGATTGTATATAAGGTCCCCCACCCCCATCAAATAATTATTTCCCATTGCATCCGATTTTAACAGATGGTTGGCTTGAAGGAATTACTGAATATATATAAAAAGTATTATTTCAGGGTGTCGTGAATGATATGAACAGTTTTTTTCCAAAGAGGAATTTTTATTTTCTTGACTGAAATTACTAGAATAATGGTTTCATATCACATGAGATTGATAAATAGTCTGGTAGATAAAGAGATTATGTGAAGACACTGCACAAACTGAGATAGATAGCAAAGTAATAAATAGATAGATAGATAGATAGATAGATCGACAGAGACATCATTTTCAAGAAAGGTTGCATTATTGTAACTCAGAAGGTAATACAGTCGGATCTCTTTACTTGCTGTATTTATGTGCCTACCTTTCCCATGCATTGGAATACTGCATTGTGCCTAATTTCCAAACAGGGGGTATTAAAAATCTTTGTTCTATCTTAAGTATCAAAGTCAGTCGATGGTAATAAATATGCAACTTACGCAGACACGAAGCAGGCAGGAATATTAAAGCCGTTGTTACTTCATTTGTTTGTCTGTTTGTTCGTTCATTCAGAAGTTTGTGTTTTTTTTCTTTGTTTTTTGTATGGCACCCTAGTTAATGAATTTGAAGAAGAAGGTACACAGAAAAGCAAAAGTGATAACAATCGCTGCTAAGCAAGTTTGTTAGTTTTTGCTCAGCTGAATTTGTAACTGCTGCGGGTAATAAAGCTACTAACACTGCAGCCATTGTTGCCCTGTCGATGTCTTGCAATCGTTTTTGCCCAGTTCTATTGCATTATTGTCTCGGGATTACTTGAAGAAAAGCAGTAAAATTGGAGTAAATCTACAGAAAGATAAATTCTGTTGCGTATAGGAGACCGATTTTTCGTTTGAAAAACTTTCTATTTAATATAACGCAATTTATTATTCGTTCTGTCGGACCAAATATATCCATTTCTTAAATATATACATATATATATATACATATATGATTATTTTTACTTCAATAATCCAGTCGTTTCTGATGGTTACTAAACCTGGGTTACCTGATATTCATTAGGCTTTATGGATGATATGGTTGTGTTTCACAAGCTTGTCTTATGAAGGGGGTCGAAGGGAAACG
>OY735214.1:6873167-6885667 GCA_963457665.1 Thysanoteuthis rhombus
TACAGTTACCCTGATACTATCCACGTAATGATAGGATAGCACCCGTAGTCATTACACCATGTTTCGAACCACTGTACCGCCAGGTGGAAAATGCCAACCCAATAAAACATCACCTCCAATACCAATACAGTGGACCAACTAATCAATAAATGAATAAGAAAATAATCACCTATGACAGCTCGCGACCACAATTTTGGACCTGACATCAGAATCTCACGTCGTTCTGTCAGGATCGTCATACTAAAATGTCAACTGAATGAAAAAAATGAATTAATAAATCACACGAAGACTATGAATGACCCACTAAAGGAGTGGGGATAACTAGGCTGGTCGGAAATCTTAGAACATTGCTACCCCAACCCCCCATGTGTTAATGGCCGTTGTTTCTGTGAGCTTGTCTGCCCATGGGAAAGTCTTATTTTCCATCAAATAGGGTGTCCACACACCTTCCTCACCTACAACAGGCATTTACGTGGCACCTGAAGAAGGCATGCAAAACCTGACCTGACAGTAAATCCGGATAAACTGATATTGATGGATAGATAAATACATAGATAGATAGAGAGTTGGATAAATAGTAAATGACAATGAAAATCAGAGACAGGTAGGAAGAAAACAGGAAAAAGAGAAAAAAGAAAAGGGGGAGACAGAGAGTACATGACTCTCATTTGAACCATCGAGGAATAGGAATAACGGTTAAAAAAATCTTTCCTGCCCCCAAAAACGAAATAACCCGTTGCAGTCCGGATTTTCATTATGCAAGGTACGTTGTTCAATTTATAAAATTGACACCAATGGGAAATTAAACCCGGCAAGAATGCGCATTCTTTGAGCGAAAAAGAAATTGTGGCTGGGTGGACAAAGTCTTTCCTCATGCCAGGTTTTTGATGATTAATAGACAGTGGGAGAACGGTGTGCCTAAATGGACAGCTCGGTTGCTCGCTTGAAACGTTACAAAATCCGTCCTTTGTGGAACAGTGGTGCCATAATATTTGGAGTACTGGGAACGGTATTTAGGAAAAATATTCTCACCCACAAATTTGTTTCCTCCAAGTAAAGGAGACAATGGTCACAGGAAGACAATCATGGGAATAATACTGTTCTGTCTATATGTAGATCGGATTTACACCAAAAACCTTCGAGAAACCAACAAAGTTTTTGAAAAGCGAAAGCTGGTCTGTTTACCTAAAAGTCAGCTATCAAACTCAACAAAAAAGGTGAATATTTATGTTTGTTTAAATCTTTTGTGGTGTGTACAATCTATGTCAAAAATGTCATATATATATATATATATATATATATATATATATATATATATATATATATACGCTGTACTGTTCAAAGGTTCAGTTAATTTGAACATTGCATGTGAAGTGAATGTATAACGGACTTCCCCTGTGTCAATTGAGAGCCATTTTTCCTCTGAGCCACGTACTCACATGTGCACAAATACACGTAACCCAAACTCGCACACGCATATATATATATATATATATATATATATATATGTATATATATATATGTATATATATATATGTATGTATATATATATGTGTATATATATATATATATATATATATATATATATATATATACACACACACATTGGAACTGAAAATCTGTTCAGATGTACGAAAACAAGAAGAGTACGAAAAGATTTTAAAAAAACAATATCTCTTACGCAAATTGAATCCATCCGTCAGTGAGTCGAGAGTCGTAATTTCTCTGCGTTTCCTGCGCTTTTCGGTCTACAACTGACAAGATGAATTTGGTTTGCAGGCATATTGAAAACCATAATTGAACTGAAGCTTGTCCTGATGGAATCCATAATCTCAATATTGCTTTGAGATCATCGGAATCGGAAGGTGGTAGGAAAGTGAGGAATTGGAATGTGGTTGGAGGGCGTGAAGTGAGAACGTTGTTGGAGAGCAGAAAAAGTGATTAGGTACGATTGGAGGAGAAGGGTGTTGGGTATGTATTGTCATTGTCTGGCCAATTGTCTGAAACGGACGAAAATAGGAAAAATAATTGATTTTGCGATTTTCAGCGATTCGATCATTTAAGATGAGTGATTTGAGAATAATGGGCCAATGGTGAAGTTTGATTTTTGTGAGGAGATAAGCCAGCTGATTATTGAAATAGATCGATTCGTCAGATATGTGGTTCCTAGTCATCGGGTCACGGACCAGTACCCGGACCACAAAGCATGTACCAGTGTTGCAAGTTTCCGGTCGAACTAAGTCAACATTTAGGAGCAAAAAATTAAAAAGAAGAGAATGGAACTGATGCATCATCCCAATCGTCCCTTAAGGAGCTGAAACATGAAACATAACACCACCAAAAATATGACCCTCAAACTGAAAACCACCCAACGATTACACGAAAATATCGTGCTCAATATCACATGGGGAGATTACAAAACAACTCAAGGATCAAGGATATCTTAGCATCCATCAACTCAAATGGCAATGGGCTGGCAATGTTACAAGAATGATAGACTACCAGTGGACAGCATGACTCACAATGTGGATAATCAGAGACAACAAGCGATTACGACTGGCCAAATATGAGATGACGAGACAAAATAGACAATTTCAGAAAGTATTTTCTCCGTAACATCTGTAATAAAGAGCTCTGAGTGATCTTCAAGAAGGTGTACGCTCAAGGATTGACGCTAGATTTTGACAGTTCTGGTTGACAGTCTCGGGAATTTGAACAGAAAGTATGGCATCCAATATGGCCTCGGGAAAACATATTTAAAAGACACGATTGAAATCCAGTCGAGAAAGTCACAAACCTGACCTATGTAGCCATCCCCACCCCTAAATTCAGTTATGGAAGACTGATCCAGCGTCCAACTTGAGATCTTTTCGGGAAAATCCAGACGGGGGCTGTAATGCAAAAGAGATAGACAGGCTCCACCATTGGAAATTAGACGTCTGAATAATCCCATGGAAGAATCCGTCTGATCAGTTGCCAAGTTACATCAAAGGCATCCTATCGATTCTCGAGTTGGCTGGATACTTTTCTGTCAGATCTTGTATACGTGAATAAATCAAAAAGTCAGTAGCATCACAAGGAAAAAAGCACTTTTTTCACAAATAAGTCTTCTTCCCTGTCAATGCACTTAACTGTACACTTTTCTGTATTCACATGAATCCAATATTATAGAATGAAAAATCTAGATAAGAAACACAAATAATAGCTGTGTCAAGCTTGGGTAATAGTAAGCCAACCTTGTACATATACTTATTTCTATTATTATTCGGACTATCTTCATCTAGGTTGTTTTTCATACAACGTTTCGGCCGTTGTAGTCTACGGCCTTCATCAGGTATCATCTGGTGGGTCTGGGGAAGTAACGAACCGAACCCTTTATTCAACCGACAGAGTGTAGTATAATTAGAAAAATACTACTACTGCGAAGAGGGGAGTGCGGTCAATATACCCCCTACAGTTAATAGAAGGTTCAGTTCGTTACTTCCCCACACCAACCAGATGATACCTGATGAAGGCTGTAGAGTACAATAGCCGAAACGTTGTATGAAAAGCAACCAAGATGAGGATAGTCCGATTATATAATAGAAATAATAATAGTAATAATGATATCTCATCTTGAAAATTCAGAGAAACCTTGTACATATACATATTAGAAACCATCAACCAAAACAGCCTCAACAATTGTGAACCTCTGATTCTTCAGTTCCTAAGTGGGTCTGGCTGGCGGTCTGTCTGGCTACGTACGTGTCACCCGTGCAATGTTACCCCAATGGAGCGAAAGGCTGAGTTTTTGAATGATTACTCCTTAATATGCCAGTTTGACCATGTCATCGAAAATGACGGCCGCATTTGAATAATTTTGTCATTAAATTGTACTAAAAATATTCAAAACATTATGCTACTCAGCATTTTCTTGTTCGAGACGCGTGAACATTGGTTTCTTAAGCATTCGCATAAACCATAAATAAGGGGAATGCTTTACAATAAGTATCTAATAGTTATTCCTTCCGACAGATGTCACAAATGGAAAATATAGATCACCAAGTGGTGTATTATATATGTAGATTTGCAGTGTTCTTTCACAATGTGCAGACGAAAACTTTCTTTTCCCATGCGATACGAATTTTATGACAATTTAGAATTTTATGTCATCATAAAAACTGACGCTTTCCGAAACATAAAAACAACAGAGTTTTATCGATATCGACATAATAATGGAAAACAACAGAGAAAAAGGGTTTAAATTAACAAGGGAAAAAAAGTCACTAAGAATGTTGTTTTCATTGCAATAAGATTGCAAATCTTATAGAAACATTCAAGTGATTTTTCAATGGTTAATGGTTTTTAGTTGCTGCCATATAAATGTGCCACTTTGATAGTTCTTTTTTTATTTGCTAAGTTTCAAAAGAAATGCGTCTCTCCGATAATGCTCATTGAAAAGAATTCACTCTGCTAAAGGCTGGCATTATGCACCTGTATCTAAGACTTGCATCAGAATATTAACACTGGATATCTCTATTGTACGAGGTCACAACCCCAATATCTCCTGAACCTTTCTAAGTCGTCTCACAGTCTTATTTTCTACCGGCCAAAACTATGCATATGATCTTTCGGGATCAGTGTTGTGATTTGCTATGTAAAGCGGTGCACTGACCTTCTTGCAACAAGGTGTCAATTGCCATTTTAGTTTTTCTATTGGATTCTGTGATAACTGTTTTGTTTTTTTATAGAACATTGTGCTGTCTTGTGATCCCTCCATATCTAGTATTATCCTTCATTGTGCACGTTGAATGGTTCTTGGTTTTTGAGAGCCAATCTTTTAGTTAAGTTTCAGGTTTTAGCTCCATAGGTGACTATCGGGATGACGCATTATTTCTGGGCCCTGGGTTTTTCCTAGTTCTTGAATGCTGAACATGCTTGAACGAAAGCTTGCCAACCTAGACGGTTTGTTTGCTTGATTTCTTTTTCGTTAAAGGATATCATGGAGAGTACGACAACCAAAAACAGTCAAAAAAAGGAGGAGTACTATCCGATCTGCCCCTGTAAAGGTTTATAATACCGAGAAGAAAAGTAGTACTGACTCCATTTCACCTAATTTTTAGGTACTCAAATTATCTGTTTTATATCAGTAATTTTTTCTTTTGGATTGCTATCTTCAAGTATATTTTGTATTCGGCTGATAAAAGTAATTTCCTTACCCACAAAATCAAGCTAATATCCGGTTTTCATTAATTGCCTTCCATGACTTACCGCAAATCCAATAGTTGACAAATAGATGCCATCTTGTAGCTTGTTGTATTCTACCGAAATCAAAGCTTCTTTTTTTAATTTCCTGTCTTGCTGTCAATCGTCCAGTCGACTAAAACGTGTTATTTCAGAGGTCATGATAAATTAGTCTTTTTTTTTTCTTTCTGATGATTCCATGACGATTCGTTTAACTAGATACAAATTTGTCCATATTTCTTAAAGTTCTGAAATCGTATCCCATATCCCCAAGAGCTGCTTTGGCCAGGACTTCTCTTTACTTGCTAGGCTACAAAAGTTAAGCAACCGGGATCATTCAAATATATTTATTTTCCCTTAATCAATTCTATTGCCATGAGACAGTGCTTCTCTAAAACTTGTAGCAGTAGACATACTAGTCTTATGGTGATCCCCGATGGAAAACATCTAGCAGAGGATATAAAAACTGCATCCATTATTACATATTTGCATTTCTCGATAAGATTTGCATTTATGTCAATAGATTTACATTGATTGTTATAGATTTGCATTCATTGTTATAAAGATACATTCTTTATCATGAATTTATATCTATTGCTATAAATTTGCATCCATTGATGGAAAAATCATTGTTGTGTTATAGAATTCATTTTGATGAACAACTTTATATTATCAAAAATTATATAATACATTTAATCTAAAAATCATATAATTTTTTTTTTTTGAATTTTGAGTAAATGGTTAGGTCCAAATTATTTTGATAACATTGATTATGTCAAACGGCTCTTATATATATATATATATATATATATATATATATATATATATATATATATATATATATATATATATATATATATATATATATATATATATATATATATATATATATATATATATATGTGTGTGTGGGGGGGGTTCAAATTGAAATTGTGTTATTTTATATAAAAATTTATTGTAAATTATCACTTTTCATAACACGGTTAATATATCACTCGCCTTAGACAATGTAAATAGAATAAACAACTGAGAAAAATAGGGCGTGCTGCAGGAATCGAACCAGCGACCGATAGGTTGGCCACTTCGACGTAACGTTGCTCCTGCCATTGAGCAAAACAGTTGACAAATGAATACACAATCATATACTGTTCTACTTTTTATGGCATCAGCATCATGGTTGCAGCAGTGGGGAGGGTGAACAAAAAACTCAAAACTTGATTCAGGTTTCAAGATCAAACTTATCATTTTCCATTCGTCGGTCGACCGGAAAATCATAGTGTACCAAACCAAAAGACATTGCTCACAGAGAAGGAGAGAGAGAGAGAGACAGACAGACAGACAGACAGAGAGGAAGAGAGTTATCTGGTGATGAATGTTGAGAGAAAGAAAGAATGTCCGGTTAATCAACCCTTTTTACTGCCAGGTGTATCTGGCCCGTACTCATCCACTTATTTTTTCTCACTACTCCTTTTTCCTACTGAGTTATTCCGTCTCGCCAACCGTCGATTCCCTAACTTATAGGCAAGAGTTTTCTCCCTAGTGTTATTACTTTCATTTGGTTAGATTATACCCTTTATTTGATTATTTTGTTTTTTCTTCTATTCAACACCAGAACTGAATTATGATATACGCTTTCTCCTTCTATTTCCACCCTGCTTTCTTTTGTTTCTCACGCCACTAAACTTACTACCTTACTTCAGCTATAAGATTCCTTACATGCGTTCCATCGTTCTGACCAACCTTTTATCATCCTCTGTCTTTTATTACCTGTCATTGGACATAGACATTCCCCGGAATTCGCCATTCTTACCTATCACGTACGTCAGGGACCCAATACTTGCTGAACTTGTTTAGTTTATCTCATCTTAGATTCTGCAGCCTCAGTTTCACAAGTCATCATTAGGGATCCATGCTGTAAGCTGTGATGTCAAACAGTCGTCTGCTATTCTAACAACATGACAAGCTCATTAGCATTTGAGTTTTTGATCAATTCTACGATGTTTCAGACTCTTATTTTTCCCTTTAGCATAACGTGCCATCTTTTGAACCCTCCATGTCATGTCTAAAATGATTCCCTTATGTTTACATTGCATGGTTCTCAGTTTGAGGGTATATCTCTCACTTAAGTTCCATGTTTCATCTCCTGTTTTTGATTTAATTTCTAGGCTGGACACAAAATTATATTTATTACAAGTATTATTTAGAAAATCTAATCAAATATAAAAATAGAACAGGAATTCAATTGAACAGTCCCCATCAACCCGTATATTGTAATATTTATTGTTAAGAATTGAATTCATTATTTTTAACGAGTTTGCATTTTAAGAAATTTCAAAATTTATCGACTTTAAATGAGTGTTTAGTTTATTTTCAATAAAGTATTGACCACGACCAACTGATTTCCATAACAATAACCTTTTGATAACCTCCTACGTGATCATAAAGAAAAACTTCCTCTCTCAATCAACAGTCTTGAAGAAATAAGCAACGCCCCCGCTCAGCTTAGACGACTGCTTGCAAATTGAGTCGATATAAATATTTGCTCTGTGCTGCTTGGTCTGCATTTTTTGTGGTCAAGTCACCTTCCTTTCACGTTTTTTTTCGCAAGTTTTCAAGGATGTTGATTGATTGCAAGCCCTTGGTGGTTCTTCCTGAACAGAAAAAAATCCCGTTAGTTCTGAAATATAGGGTCTGCAATCAATGCCTCCCCCAAAAAGTCAGCAATGGAGCTAAAAAACGGAACCAAACCAAAAAACTGACCATCAAACTGAGAACCATGCAACGTTCGCATGAAAGAATCATATGCAAGATTGCACAGGAGATCACAAAACAATATCATACATCGGGGGAAAGTAGGAGTCTGAGACATCATGCAGTTTATTAAGAAACTCAAATAGCAATGGGCTGGTCACATTGCAAGAATGACACACAACAGGTTGACATCATGATTCACGGCGCAGATCCTCAGAGATGAAAAGTAGGGGCATCACCAACGGAATATGAGATGGCGACACTAACTTGGCAGCTTCAGGAAGTATTTGTTCTGTGATGCCCACGATAGCGGGGTCTAGTCAATCATTCGGAAGGTGTACGTCGAGTTGACTGATGATGATGCTGATGATTATGCTGCGTTGGGGCTGTCTCATTGATATGCAGAGGATTACACCATAGACCAAATCTGAGTTATTTGGTGTGATTTGTTTGCTTCTGTCCTTTTTGGCTGATGTCTGCCCCCCCCCTCTCTCTCTCTCTCTCTCTCTCTCTCTCTCTCTCTCTTGAAGAAATAGAATGAAACTTTCATTCTTCCCCCCTTTAAACACCCTCTCTCTCTCTCTCTCTCTCTTGAAGAAATAGAATGAAACTTTCATTCTTCCCCCCTTTAAACACCCTCTCTCTCTCTCTCTCTCTCTCTCTCTCTCTCTCTCTGTTAGCGTGTTTGTATTTCATTTCTTTTCGAATGATAATAGAACTACTCCCTCACACTTTTCCTGTTCCAACTCATATGGGAACAATTACCACTCATTCCCTAATCCTCTTTCTCTTTTTCACTCTCTCCCTCTCTCTCTCCCTCTCTCTCTCTCCCTCTCTCTCTCTCTCTCTCTCTCTCTCTCTCTCTCTCTCTCTCTCTCTAAATATATATATGCATGTGTGGGTATGCGTGTGTCTGTGTAATTCTATTTTGATAACGATGAACACATCGACTTGATAGTGACGATCTTGCAGATAAAAATATCAATCATTAGAGGTGATGGACTCTTCCACGGACTTCGTGAGTGTCTTTTCTTAGCTAGAAACACTTATGGGAATTAATACACACACACATATATATATATATATATATATATATATATATATATATATATATATATATATATATATATATATATATATATGATGTCAAAAATTTTACTAGAAAAATTGAAGAAATTGACCCTGGTTCAGAAATTACATATCAGGCTACTTCTTTCCTACAATATTCTTGATTTCACTCGATATTTTTCCGTTCTTGATGCCTGCATCTGGCTCACCAGATGTCTCTTTAGGGACAGAACGAGATTTGAATCCTCTTGGGGCCAACTTGAAGAGCATTTGTAGCAAAATAACCATATAACATCAGAACCATCATTAGAGTAAGCATTCAGGGAAGATGGTTCATGATAATTTTTTTTTTTGCTTTGCTTTGTTTTTTGTGCTATCGTGCATGCATATTCATGTTGCATGATATCAATCACGTGTAAGAAATTGTTATATTTTCATAAATTTTCTTTCAGTGCGGAATTTTCTGTTTCAAAACCAAATCGGTGTGTTCAGTACTAAAATCTGAATAATAACGGTGTTAGGTTTTCTTGGCCCCATTTCAGAAAACTTTCATAACTTTTCCAGTCAACTCGTATTTCTTGTTGCCAGGCTTTAGCAACAAGCAGCTCATATAAAGTATTAACAGACAAATGCATAAAATGACTATTTGGCTGTCCCACCTGAAATAGCTAATTATGGGAGAAGAATATGTTTGGTAACGTCTTTTAGTTGTATTGGAAATCGGTTATTTCTGGGCAAACAGAGAAATCCCTGTTTTAGTTTACACAGCATTTTTAAAATCGTCGTCAACGTCAACTTGTCAAGGGCGCTACTAGAAGTGATTACCCAGGCTCATATCAGAGTGGAACAGACCTTGCACTGTGCTTTCTGAGCAAGTTCCCGATCCCAAATGCAAGATCGATTTGCTTAAGAGCTTGAACTGCATCTTTACCGACTTTGGAATCATAAAAAAACAATATTTGAAATTTTCTCTGAAGCCAACATCTGCAAAAGTGAGAGATTATCTCATCAAGAAAGATTTGCTGAATCGTAAGTTGAAGTTTCAAAAGGAAACTAAGGTTACATAATCAATTAAATATGAATAATTACATTTTCTGCTTCACAATTCGTCGAAGTCTTATTCATTCGATTAAGGCAATTTCAAGCCGAACGATCTTATAAAAAGCACACAGAAACAGCGTACCTATGTTAAACGTATTGCCGTTAACAGAGAACGCATCAGTTCGTGTACACGTATGATACAGGGTGTTTAACTGCCCCCAAAATGCAATCGATTTTCCCTTGGATAAGACCTGACTTCAAAAAATTTCAGTAAAGAACCTTGAGAATTTTGAATATTTAGTGTGGACAAAGAAACAAACGTGATTAAAATACATATACGTCTCCATACTTATATATCAGTTGATTTCTCCGTTCTGGCACACCACAGGGTAAAACTTGAAAAAAGGATATAGATATTTCCTGATAGCCGAAGGAAATATGGAACATGAAGCTGACAGTAGTACCAATAGTTGTTGGAGCCATGGAAACAGTACCAATGAATATAGCAAGGAAGGCGAAAGAACAGGGGATCCGTGGAAGGCCCAAAACCATCCAGACGATGGCAGTGCCAAAGTCAGCACGAATACTGACAAAAAATCCAAGATTATTTCGGAGACTTACTGTCATGAGTCGATTCTGGTGTGAAAACACCAATAAAAGTATAAAGTATTAATTCATCGGAGATCCATTCAGATGGTATTAGGGTTAGCTCGTCTGCTTTGTCCGCAAAATGATCCAGGTTCGATTCCTGGTATGAGCAAGATAGTATGGAAAACTCTTTAGCAACTGACCGAATCTACCATTGACCATGTGGTTACGGTGGAAAAAAATTAGCAATGTACATCATAGCTCCCGACTGCCAGAGCAGTACGGTCTTTGACTTGACTGATTCAAGTTAGCAGTGGTGTCCGACGTTTGGAAAATAATTCTTCCTAGGGTTTGGGTTTTTTGGAGATGAGATTTAAAAGAGAAATGAAAAGTCAATGAGTTATTCTTTGTATTGTCGATGATGATCAGGAAACTATAATTGAACACCAAAACAAATATGTATTACGTCCAGAAACTGTAGTTGCAAAAATAACAGATTTGCGGGTCTTTTCTCATATATCCGTCATAGGAATGTTCGGCTGTGTGTATGCGTAACGATTGGGATGTCACATTCCCTTCGTGGATTAGGCCATGTATCTCACTCACTCATTTTATCTCTATCTCTCCTTCTCTCTCTGTTTCGGGCTCTTTGATGTCCAAATATATACGATTCCTTCAATATATTGAACGTCAGTTTCCATCAACAGTCCGCATTCATAACTTCTTAATCACGGAATAGAACACCCAATACGTTCAAAGTAAAGTCAGTCAATCTGAACGAAGGTTACAGCCATTTCTCATAGTCAATTGTTAAGCCTCACTTTGCCTTTGCTCTGCGCTAAAGTAGTGGATTCCTTAAGAGTGTCAAGGACTGCAAGACTGAATTGACAACTATCGCTCTACGTCTAAGTTCCAGAAGGGGAGAGGATTCGAACCTTCGGCAATGCAAGATTGATCTTCAACAACAAGAAAAGTTCGTTGGTTTTATGAAGAAGATATTAAGCACAGGATTATTACCAGCCGCTCTATACTGAGTCAACATATACCACATTTTTCTTTTGTTTGAAAGGACATTGGAACTGTTGCATGTCTCTCAATGAAAAGAATGGCCAAAGATTATCAGTGTATTTTCCTCATCCGGGCTGAGTGGCGTATTTACAATATTCAATCTTTTAAAGGGAAACAACGGTGCCTTTCATGCTTTATCGAGCATGTGTAGCTGTGCTTGACCTGGTATAGAAATAGATTTTGGTCTTTGACTGGACATAATCCAAAGAGGTGGACCCAAAACGTAGGCCACTTGCTGTCTGAGTGTGGGCGCGCTTTTATGGATGAATGATTCAAAATATGTTCAAAGAAGCAGATCCTTTCTGAATTTAAAAATCTGGTTTGAAAATCATCCCTATAATATTTTTTTTTAGTTGAAAACGATGCCATAAGAATGAAATTAGAAAATATATCACATATATCACTAAATAATTCAAGTAAGCCGTACTTTCGCATGAATGACGTAAAAGGACTTAACTTAACGTCATAGTCTCATTGTGAATACAACACCCATCCTAAATCACTCTGAGGGAACGGGGGACTTATTGATTTAAAGCAGAAAAATGCTTGCGATTCTTTCATTATCTAAGAGTTCAGTAGCGCCAATCTTTATATTACCATGAGTGATAAAAAATGTGAATATTTGAGATTGTTTGAGAAATTATTTCCAAAGCTGTCCATAGTAAAGGATCTCTTCAACCTGATTGGGAACCGGATGACCTCCACGGGAAAAAGAAAAGTTTTTTTTTTTTAAAGATATGGTTTTGCCCGAATAGCCACTT
>OY735214.1:6890667-6920667 GCA_963457665.1 Thysanoteuthis rhombus
CAAATTCTTCGGTCGAACTTTTTCCGTGTAATTAGTATCCTTGAAGATGATACCATAAGTTGGTTTCTATGCAGTCTGAAATCAAAATCGACAAAACGGATCTGATATTCACATGGGTAAACATTCAATGGAAGTGACACAAACAACACGTCATGTCGGTTGTTATACTTATTGATCCATCATCGTCAAATACGTTTTTGTCGTAACATACAGGAGTCAGCCCTGAGCGTCAAGAAGATTGAATGACGTGTCGTATAGAATTATATCCATGTACAATACAATATGATCATACTTATGAAATAGTACAAGTAGTGTAACATATCCTATACATTAAAATCATAGCAAATGGGTGTTTGATCGACATCAATGATAAACCATCTCCATATAATTGTTTTTTGTTAAATCCTTGGAACAGGTACATGGTAAACAACCTATGATCTAAACAAGACACATTTACACAGTCTACTATATTATAATGGTCTGAGTAAGATATGGAAAGCACGAGGAAAATATATAAATTACAAATATTGTGATATAAGAGCCAGAAATGACATAATTCTTTGCAAAATTGTTTTGTTTCTCATATATATTCAATGTTCAAGGTTGTAAAAGTTTCCAGACTACATATATATAGAGAGATGACGGAATGAATCATTGGATCCAGGAGATGTATTTTACCGGGAATGATCAGTTATATAGTTTCGGGAATAATAATTTCATAGAAGATCATCAATATTATTGCTCAGTCACTATTTGTGATAAAAGCACTGTTCCAAGATTTTGCCAGAGCAAATATCATTCAAACAATAACGACTAAAAAATAGTTTTCATTATGATATTTCAATGATATTGTGTCTGGCTTACTTTCTGATTAAATTCAAAGGCATTGGAGCGTATTGAGAAGATTTTCCTTTTTTCCTATATATATATATATATATATATATATATATATGTGTGTGTGTGTGTGTGTGTGTATGTGTGCGTGTGTATGTGTGTGTGTACGCCAGGTGATTTATTCCATGCTTGATACCAAACTAGTATTTGGTCCTCCACAGATGAATACTGAGGGGAAAATGTCATAATATATAAACGTACAAAGGTACACTCGATACGTACACACGAGTGCGCAATATCATTATCAATATACATACATACATACATATATATATATATATATATATATATATATATATATATATATATATATATATATTCCTTGAAGGTATTCATGTTAATAAAAGAATAAGTAGTCTTGTGCTAATCTATGCTGAACTTAGTAATTACACCCCCATATAACCGCAACGTATGTTGCCCGAAGGTTTACAACCATATACGAAACTAATAATCCTGACATGGCATATAATCTGACTGCAAAATTTACGGTGAAGTAGGCAGGTAAAAAAAAACCTCAGATTTAAGGCATGTATTATGACCTATGAAATTACATGTTTTAGTCGACTGGACAATTTACAGCAAGACAGGAAAGTGAAAAAATAAAAAAGAAACTTGATATCGGTAGAATATAACAGGTTACAAAATGACATCTAATCGTCGGCTACAAGATTTGCGGTTAGGCTAGGAAGTCAATAAATGAAACCCGGATATTAGCTCGGTATTGCCGCTTAGAAAGTGACTCGTGTCAGCCGACTACAAGATATACTGCAAGGTAGCAATTTAAAAGAAGAAAAAAATATGGATATTGAACAAATAATTCGGATATCTGAAATTTAGGTTAAATAAAAGACCAGTACCACTTTTCCTCTTGGTTGTACAAACCTTCACCTGATCAGATTGGATGGTATTGATTTCCCTTTTCTGGGGGGAGGTAGTCTCCATGAAATCCTCAAAAAGGACAGAAATCAAGCAAAAATCAACAAGGTTGGAAAGCTTTCGGAAGAGCAAGTTCACACTACAAGAAGAAAAAAGATACAACTAATACTAAAACAAAGGATATACAGCCATTGCATCCTTCCAAAAGTCACCTATGGAGCTGTAACACGGAGCCTAGCTAAACTATTGATCCTCAAAGTGAGAATCACGCAACGTACACAATAGTAAATCATGTTCAGCGTCACATGAAGGGATCAAAGCAAAGCAAAATATATTTGAAGGAAAACAGAAGTCCGAGATATCATAGAATCCATTAGAAACTCTAATAGCAATGGGCTGGTCACATTGCAAGAACGTGAGACAATTTCTAGACATCATGAATCACGGTGTGAATCCACAAGCATCATACGCAAAACTGTTACCAGTAAAGAATAAGATGGTGTTATGAACTAAAGTTCAGAAAGTACTGTTTCTGCAACGCTCAGAATAGAGAAAAAGAAGGAAAAAAATATATCGAACGACGGACTCTAAAGGGTTGATGATAATGAATATCTTCTTTGTTCGATTTGGTGGTACTATTGTTTGGCACTAATCGTTGATTGGTCAGGTTGAAGGCTCTAACATAGAAAGATATCTTGGGTTTACTCCAGGGGAAACTTGCGCAGGCCCTTCCTTGAAATGACGCTGGTCCCCTGATGTTTACAAAATAATTTCAACGAATTGCTGTAAAAGATTTTTAGCTCATACTTTACGTTTTATTTCAACCCGGGAGGCATCAGTCATTATTCGGTCTCTTGTTAACCGTCGCTTGGTTTTATTGAGCGGCACTGATATCGAAAACGGGACTTCAGTGGTGCTGACATTTACTGCATCCCAAAATTTATGGTTGAGCCTAAATCTGTCGACTCAATGGTAAGTATTAATACATAACCGCTGACATAATACTCTCTTTTCATCACCAAAGTAACTAAGAAAACAACTTATAAAAAACTATCATTTACCGAGTTTTGATTATTGTAGCTTAAAGCCCAAGCTTTGAAGAATCTGGTAAAAATTCAACTCAGTATAATACTAGCACTCTGAGAGTGTAGCTGTCAAACTACAGATCTACTGCAAAGGGGCCGCCTGCTTATTCACAATGCTTTGTTAGGCAAATTGCCGTTCTGTTTTAGTACCCAGCGCGGATTGAACTCACTAGAGTTTTAATAATCAATGATCCAAAGTAGATAACCATGTAGTCCAATCTTTTACTAATTATATCAAGACTGACGCAAGGTCACAGTGTTGTGATACTTAATCAGAATCGGACTCAGTACGCTTATATAGGGCCAACCAACAATTTTGACTCACAATATGTTTGTTATGAGGTGAAAATCAAGAAGTAGTGTATTTTCAGTAGTCAGGGACTTTTGATAGCAATAATGATAGAATAAAGCCATTAAATGTATAATGTGAATGCATTTTTAATAATTCAATCAGAGGAATGCTTCGAAAACCAGGAAAAAATGATCGTCAGTTGTCAAGAAAGTAAGTATTATTGACCAAATAGAGATATCATACCTAGAATATGGATTCAGTGGTAATAGTCATATCATGGAAACGTATAAAAAATCAGTGAAAAAATGTTTTTTCAGTAAACTCAAATCATCCCAAAATGTGATCAAGATAGATTGAACGATATTCTCTTTATTCCTAAATTATCAAATGTTATCATTATATGCTAACCCGTGTGCGACATTATTAATCGAGTAAATCACGTCTTTGTGGTATGTTTGAAATAATTCAGTTATTAAATAGACCTTCCCTGAATAAGAATCTACCTATGGGTCACATAAGATATTCCATGCTCTATGAGCTTTGAAAAAGCAACCTGATATATTCATTGTTACCTTTTCCATAGATTACTTTTGCGGAGGAAATTGCTGAAAATGGTATGGAAGGTTTAGCTTAAGAGTTGCGTCACAGAAGGATTTTCATAGTGTTTGTTGATTGACTTTTAAAAAAATCGATTGAAATAGTGCTGTTCCAGTTTAGAAATTAGCTTGAAACCTGAATTCAAGACATTCAACGGTCTGTTGTCACCTTGAATAACTAAATAATAAAAAAAGTGTTTAAACTGAGAAATTCAAACCTCAAAAAATAGGGTTCCCGTGATTTGATCAAAGACAAGTGTAAAGCAAGGATTGAAATCTACTCTTCTCTCAAGCCCCTTGATGCGTCTTGCCATTTCAAACAGATCAGTGACCGATGATGAAATATTGGTAAATCACGAAGATTGTGTTGGTGCAGTCTACTTTGTGCTGTCGCCAGTCAATGTTTCGATTGAAGGAGACATCTATGTCCAGCGGTTAGAACGTTCAAACACTGCCTTTAAGGAAGGGCAGACCTGTTTTATCACTTGTAAAAGTGTGGCATTTCGTCATGGTGATATGCAACTCAATACTGAAGAACAAATCAAAAGAGATTGCAAAAAGAATTCACACTCTTCTCATCTTCCGTATAATTCTCTTAGTAATTAACACATATTCCGGAATAGAAAGAGCCATCTTAATGCATTAGATCTTGAAGCTCATAAAGAGGTGGAAACTACTTTTTTTGATTGAAATGTTTGAAAAAGGTTATCGATAATTATATAACCTGGGTTGATGAATAATTTCTAATCAAACCTGAAATTTTGATATTTTTCGTTATCCGAAATTCGAACAACCCGAACAATGGAATGATCGTAACGGTATAAACACTTGACTATGTCTCGTGGGCTTCTTTGTTGATGGAGTATCATCATCATCATCATCATCATCATCAGTCTTTTAGCATTGGTCTTTGGACATAGGCCTTCTCCAGGATTCGCCACAATTCTCTATCATGGGCGTCACGCAGCCAGTATTTCCTGAATCCGTCCACTTCATCTCTCCATCTTGTGTTCTATCGGCCTCGGTTTCTTATGTGATCTCTGGGGATCCATGTTGTGAGACGTAATGTCCAACGGTTGTCTTCCATTCTTGCAACATTGCCTGCCCATTGCAACTTGAGTTTTTTAATAGTTCCTATGATGTCACGGGTACCCGTTTTCTTCCTTATATATTGTGCTGTCTCGTGATCTCTCCGTGTAAGGTTGAGCATGATTCTCTTATGCACACGTTGCGTACTTCTCAGTTTGTAGGTCTGTCTCTTGGTTTCCAAGCGAGTTGAAACTTCGCTGTAATCACCTATTTTTCCGTGTTTGTAGATAAGAGACTGCCATTCTTTCAGTATCAAAGTGTGAGTATGTGCACACATCAAGAAGCATATTCTGAGTCACCAATGGAGCTGACACATGGAATGTAACCAAGAGACTGACTCGTAGACTGAGATGCATGTAACGTGCACATGAAAGAATCATGAACAAATCATGCTCAACTTCACGTGGAGAGATCATAAGACAGCATATTATATCAAGAAGAAAACGGGAATCAGGAGTCATCATAGCATCAACCAAGAAATTTAGATGGTGATGGGCTGGTCATTTTGCAAGAATGGCACATAATTGATGGACATCACAAAAGATCATATGCATAACCAAGGACAGCAAAATACGCGATTGAGAGAAGAGCTAGACATATTCAGAAAGCATTAGCTCCGCAACACCAACGATAGACGGGTATGGCGACGTTGAAAGACCGATGATGATGATGATGATGATGATGATGATGATGATGATGATGATGATGATGATGATGATGATGATGCATACAACAATAAACAGACTGATCCGACGGCATCAACCGAAAACCGTGGTCACGGCGTTTTCCTCAGCTTATTCTGGTAACGCTTGCATGGCTGTCCTGTCCTGGTATAACCCAACCTGAATTTAGGATTGATAAGTCGGAAACTTCCTTTGACAAGCAATAAATCTAATCAACCATCGCTCATTGCTTTGAATAAGACAACAACTATCAGAAAATACGTTTTGATTCAAGAAAGATTACTTACTGCAATACCTAAAATGATATTTCACTGATTGATATAATTCTATGGTGTACACTTAATTTAGCTGTCAAAACAAAAACAAAAAGAAATTACGTACTAGTAATTGTAGTTTATCTGAATACTTCAGATATGGTTAGTAACAAAGAACCAATCAGATGGTGCTGTTAGATATTTGGAGATACCTCTCTAACTTTGCTATCCGTGTACACGAGAGCTTCCACCATGAGCGCATCCTACCCGTGAAATACGTCATACCCACTGCCCAAGACTGTATCTCTAGGAAAATTAGAATAGACGATGCCTAATCAAATCAAACTATAAATAAAATAATCATTACTCGCCTCTTCCAAAGATGATGAAATAGGTACGTGTTTGCACTCGTGTCACTTCTCACACAATATCCCCAAAGGCCCTCAATGAATTTTAATGACATTTGGTGGAAGGATGAACAATAAACTAAGGGGGGTGGATCCTGTGTATTTTACGGTAATCTTTCCCGAATCGTAGTTATACATGAACTAATTTCAATCGTGTTTTTAGTGACAGTTGCGTGAAATAATGCACTCTGTGGGTGCTTTCTAGTTTTATGGATATGGTTGAAAGATTTGAAATGCTTGGATTTAATCAAGTCATGTATACAAAATACCACATATGTTGGCGCTGGACCAGAGCACATTGATGTGTTCTCCGAAGAACTATATGCAAAGTCTCCAGACTGATTTTGTGAATTGCATTTGTTCTGTTCTTCTCCAAAGTAGCAACTGTCCATGGTTTATTGATGTTGATATTTTCATTTCAATATCCTCAAAGGAAAATAAGTCTGGTGCAGTTGAGTCACGTGATTTTGATGGCCACTTAACTTCACCGGTACACATGATGATTTGATTCCCATAGATTTGGCGTAATGTGTCTACGGCTTGCACTACGCAGTAACGAATATCAAGCTCTGAGAATTTATTCCTGATATAGTTAACATGTCAGTACGCTCTCTCAGCTGGAATAATGAAGTTGTTATTAAAATAATTTCCAGCAATTTGTAACCACCACTCAATTGTCCATCTTTATCCTCGGTAGTTTGGAAGAATATGGAAAAAAAAACGCTTCTAATCATAAAAGAATGAATCGATTGAACTCTAATTTGAGGCTCAATTATATATTCTAGGTTATTTAAAACAAATTGAAATAACAAAACAGCCTTCCACAGATGCCTTATATATAGCATCAGACGAGAGAAAAAGAACCTATATTGGTGGGCAATGGCCAGCAAAACCTGTGTTTAAGGGATTGAGCACGTCAATCTTCAACTATTCCATCACGTAGGTTTTTCATCTAGCTGCCGTCCAAGGACCTGGAAAGCGTGGTAAGCCCTCCAAAATCTTCGTCTGCGGACCTAAAACCATTATATATATTATATAATACTTAGAGAGTACTCAACCCTGAATAAGGGACTGTTAATTCTTGTATTATCAACAGACTGCTGTTTCGTTGTATTACAACTCTTCAGTGTGGCTATAGACTATCAATTACGCCATCCAATACCACGAGGTACGATCGAAACCTTAGCTTCAGACCCGGAGCCTAGTATCCTCTCTCTACTCCACAGAACTGGACGGTCAGTGTGGTTGAATTTAAGCAATATATTTATTTATCGTATATATTCCCCATCCACCGGAGTACTCCATTCCATGTTGGAAAAGCATTGCATCAGCTTACAATGAACGAGTTACTTCACTTAGAGAGTGCACAACCCTGAATAAAGTAGCGTTAATTATTGTATCATCAATAGACAGCTGTTACTTGTTTTACAACTCTTATCAAATCCAGGACCACAAGTAACCTGAGCTTCAGACCCGGAGGCTGGTATCCTCCCTCTGCTTCACGGAACTCATTTATATGTGTGTATGTGTGTGTGTGTGTGTGTGTGTGTGTGTGTGTGTGTTGTGTGTGTGCATCTATGTATGTGTGTGTATTTTTATACAAATCGGTTGGAAATGCATACTACACAATATTTTAGGAAAAGATTATTAAAGATAATTCAATAGAAATTATTCGGTGAATAATGTCATGATTAACTATGATATAAATTACTAAAATCGACTGATATGTTTCCATACGATTAGGAGTTGAGGATCTATCTTGGCTTTCGTAATTCGCACACATCACTTTTACGATTCTTATTCATTCACTCATTTATTTTATTCTCTTTTTTTTCAATATATATATGCATATATATATATATGTATATATATATATATATATATATATATATATATATATATATATATATATCAGATTTTAAATACCCTCTTATGATTTAATTCCATTCATATATATAATAAACCTTTCCTGTCGGTAAAGCTCACAATGATTCATTGACATTGACAATCCCTTTCTTCGAGATGTTTAGTGCATTTCTACGGTAAGATCGTTACCATTATATTTTCTGGTATTAATGTTTTCATCAATTCCTGACCTCCAACTGCACCTTCCTACATGGTTTCATTTGCACAACATAAATGCATGCACATAGACACACACACACACACACACACACACACACACACACACACAAGCATAAGAGTGGAAGAGTTATTTTAGTTGTAATTTGATTATTCTGAAAAGTTTTGTCAGAATACACATTCAGAATTTAATCCCAATAGATTTTGTTTCGTGGATTTCAATTATTAAAATGATAATATAAACATATATATATATATATATATATATATATATTTGTGTGTGTGTGTGTGTATGTGTATGTGTGTGTGTTTGTACGTGTGTATTTTATCAGAAAATGGATGTATGATCCGACACAATGTTTATAAATTGCGTTATATTATATTGAAACTTTATTTGAAATGATCTCTCGCTATTGCAGGGTGAATGTATCATTTGGCCTAGACAACGTCAATGGAATCAACAATTTTAGAAAATGTAAGGATATATATATATATATATATATATATATATATATATATATATATATATATGTATATATGAATCGTTTAAATGGCTATATATGGTTTAAATGTTCATATATATATATATATATATATATATATACATGTATATATATATATCGTTTAAATGACTGTATGCATATATGTGTGTGTGTGTGTGTGTGTGCGTGTGCGTGTGTGTACACGTGCGTGTATGTGTGTTTGTCGTTCGATCAGATTTTATATCTAGCGGAATGTAATAAGTGTATGGTCATTTTTCAGGTTAAACACCCAGACATAAGTAGGTAACTTTTGGGGAATGTCGAAGAAAACCATGCAGTAATCAGGGGAGAGTGATAAAACAATATATCAACACTTTCATCCTCTATGTTATTTCTCTTCACACTTGCTTTAGTGACAAAAAAAAGGCTATTAGATTTAATTTCATTGCCAAGGATTATTCTATGAGGCACTCAAAATCACAAAGGGATAGATTATCAGTGATTAGAGTCATAACACGTGTATCATTTTAGTTGTGTATTTGAGAAATGGGCTTATTCGGTCCGACAGAATAAACCATATATCACGGTACAATACGTAGAACCTTATTTGAAATGGCTTTCCGTCGTTACAGAGTTAATAATTAAATCAATTCAGACAACGTATATAAAATAAACAATTGAAGGTGTGTTACTGTCGCAGGAACCGAGCCTGCCACCATAGCAATACTTTTACTATTGAGCTAAACAGCCACCGGTAATACAAAGACCAAATAACTGCTTCCAAAGCAAATTCTCATCTCGTTTATTCTCAGTCGTTTTCGTCTCTTTTATGTCGTAATTCATTCTTGGAGTTGTTTACTGTTCTCGCCATTAATCTAGTTCGGCCATGTTGTACTAGTGAGTTCCTGCTGTTCAATATTCTTTGAGAGAAGAAGTTTTGGGTTTTTTTTTCTGGTCTGTGTTTGCTGTATTACTTCATAATTTATTCTTTCTAGTGTTTCTTTTGTTCAGTGTGAAGGACTTTTTTTGCAAAAACGTTATCTGCACCTTTGTTTATTTCGAATGTTATATTGATTTTACTTTTTGATGCATGTCTTCATATGGGAGGTTTTCAAGATCTGGGACAATTTTTGTTGCATTCTTGCTTTCTACTAATGCGATATCTTTTTTGAGGCGTGGATTCCACGCTGAGACTGCGTATTGTAAGTACAGTCTGATATATATTGTGTACAGTATTTCAATTGATTGGAGGTCTAAGTAGTCGAGTCTATATCGTATTAAACCTGTTATTTGAGCTGCATTTTCAGACATTTTTTCATGTTTTTATTGTGTATTTGAAAACTGGGATAGGGATATTATTACTCGGTTATATTATACAATTTGTCAGCAAGAGACACTGAGTACCAATAAAACATCTTTAATCCAGCAATATTAGGACTAAGGTTTTGCGGGATCACTGAAAATGCCGGAATACTGAAATTTTAATCTATTTAGATGGAAAACCATCGGAAAATGTCAAAAATTATATCTTATTAACGAAGTATTCTCTGAGGTTCCCATAATTTGATTTTAATTATCTAATTCTGTCAGTTGAAATGTTTTGGTTCTGTAACGATTTTTTCAGTTTTCGAATGCACTCTTAATTTATATCAGAAAATGTTTACAAGATTTTTGGTCAATTTTTGAAATTTTATTTTCATTGATTTTTATCAAATTCGCGAGAACGTCTCTATATTACGCAGATTTCTATCAACAAGGTGGTATCATCATCATAATGAGCTGTGAAGCGTCCGTTCTTAGCCATAGACTTTCCCCAGGATTCGTCTGACCTCTTTATCATGGGCATCACGCACCAAATATCCTCTAAACCTTTCTACTTTGTCACGCCATCCTATATTCTGTTGGACACAGTTTTGCATGCAATCTCTGGTGATCAGCCCTGTGAGTCGTGATGTTCATCAGTAATCTGACATTCTTGCAACATAACTAACCCATCACCATTTTATAGATTCTTTATCTCAGACTCCTGTCTTCTCCTTTATATGATGTTGTCTCCTGATCTCCCGGTGTTATGTTTAGCATGATTCTCTCGCATGCACGTTGCATGGTTCACAGTTTGTGGGTTTATCTTTTGGTTAGGTTCCATGTTTCAACTACATTTCACTATCGAGATGGTGTATTGGTTGCAAGAGGATTTTTATATTCTTAGAGGTTGCACTTGCTCTATCGAAAACTTGCCAACCTAGAGTGATTCCTTTTGATTTTTCTCTTCTTTCATGGAGATTTGTTGTCCTAGGTAGACGTAGTGGTCTACTCGCTTCAGCCATGTGTTTTCAATTTTGATCGTTTTATGATTCAATCCGCAATTTGAAACGAATGAGAAAAATTCTTGTGCCAGATCCATATGATAGTGTCGATATATTCACAAAATACTCGACCATGGGAAGTATCGGACTGCAGAATGCCGAATCAGAGATCAACAACCTATAATTTATTCCCTGTTGCTATCAACCTGAGCATCAAAAAATAAACATGCATAATTCACCAAGAAAACTAAAAACCAATAATGAGAAAAAACTGGTCCGTTGAATCACTGAATAGAAACTGTCATACGACCAATGTCTTTTGGCAGCATGTTTTGTTGGGGTGATCAAATAAAACATTTGGGATAGGTGTGATCTCTGAATAAGTTACTTTTCTCCTTAATTGTTGGATTCGGCTGACTTTTCAGAAAACAAGCACACACAAAGAAAACGGATCAATCTAGCATGAAATTACACTGTAAATCGCCTCCACTTGGAAGATAATTAGGAAGTGTTAAAAAAGATAAATTAAGGAACTCTCTACTCATCATTAACAATGATTCAACGATGAGCATTATTAATGGCTTTTTAACGTCCGTCGTTGGACATGGACCCAGCCCAAGATCTCTCAGAACAGTCAATGGTGGGGGTCCCGACATTAGTATCTCCTGAATTGTCACGCCATCTAATTTTTGCTGTTTACTAGTATGCATCTGATCTCAAGGGATCTATGTTGCAAGTCGTTGCAACATGACCAGCCCGTTGCCATTTGATTTTTCCTTGGTTTTTTTTTCTTCGATAAACCGTGCTGTCCTGTGATCTGTCCATGTGATATTGAGTACGATCCTTTCTGCCACCCTTTTAAATTAAAATATACTTCTGATATGAGATGGCTACGACTGATATGTGACTGAACCGTGACTGGGTGGTCTGCCAACAAACGTTTTTGTCAACACAAACGGAAATTTAGTCGAAATTCTTTTTGTCTGGCACAAAATTTGGATTATTGATTGGCCTACAGACGTTATGACGTACTAACATTCGGGTTTTACTTATACATCTGTTTATTTATTTTCTGGCAGTGACATAAGTCGATAGTTCTAAAAGTGGGACAATTACATGTTGAGATTCGAATAGATTGATAGCGTTTGTAAGAGTTATAATGGCCCAAAGAGAGAGAGAGAGAGAGTGAGAGAGAGAGAGAGAGAGGTGGGGGGTTAAAAAGAGATAAACAGGACTCATAACCAAGGAAGAAAAATCCTTATTTCAAAAAGAGGGAGATAGAGAGGGAGAAAGAGAGGGGGGGAGACAGAGTAAAGACAGACGTATGATATAGAGAGCTGGCAAGGAGGGACGATTTTATTTTTCATTTTTACGTCACATACGTCATATCATTGGATAGCAAGTACAAGAAAGAACGATAACTGATTATACAGTGTATTCATTTCATATATATATATATATATATATATATATATATATATATAACGCTCCTTTATTCAGAGTTGAGTACTCTTTAATCGACGTAAGTCGTTCATTAGAAGCTTATGCAATGCTCTTCCGACTTGGGAATACAGCACTGGTGGATGGGAAATTCATGCGTGAGTATTTCTATCGCTTAAATTTAACCGTACTGACCGTACAGTTCTGTGTGGAGCAGAGAAAAAATGCCAGCCTGGTACTGGGTGGGATAATGGACAGACTTTATCGACACTGAAGAGATGTAATACAACGAAACAGCTGTCGATGAATGACACGATTATTTAATTATCATTATCATATATATATATATATATATATATATATATATATATATATATATATATATATATAAATATATATATAATGCAACATTAGTCATTGTAAAATATATAGATATATTCTGTAAAATACATAATATATACGGTACAGACCAGGCTAGCAGTATAACATAATATGATTATATATTTTAAATATAAAGCAACTTCTGATATGTAATGGATTCATTTCATAGAATGCTCGATACATAAACATTTTTGTTATTGAAGCTAAGCTGTTTTAGAGTAGAGCTGGAAATAAATGGTTGAATGTGGATTCTCTACACAAACTAGCTCATGTTTCTGCTCTCTTGGGGCCTCATCAGGCGAATGATTATCTATGTCTTTCATTCTCGTTTTGGGGAACTTAACCCGATATCACTCACAACCACACTCACAACCTTCTCATCGAATTCCCCAAAACTAGAATAAAAAAACATAGATAATCATTCACCTGATGAGGCCCGGGAAAGGGCAGAAACATGAGCTAGTTTTTGTAGCGAATCCACAACCTACTATTTATTTTGTAATATATATATATATATATATATATATATATATATATATATATATATATATATATATATATATATATATATATATATATATATATATTCCAATGAATAATGTTGCATTTCTGGCAATATTTTTAATTCTGTTGCAATGGTGATTTATTTTAGGGGGTCAACTCATTTGAGAAGAAATATTCTTATTATAAAAAACACACGTTGACAAATTTTATCAAAAATTGCATAAATAACGTCCCAGTTTTTCGGCAGTCTCTTCTTTTTCTTGTTTAATGTTTGGTTTTGCTTTCGAATCTATATATTTATTTTTTCAAAATAATTTTATTCCACAACGCAAAAATCAGATTTGTTCATATGTTGATTTTATCGGAATGGAAAATCGAAAATGAATATCAGCCAAAGAATGTGAACATATTGTCGACGTATAGATATTGTCGACATAAGTTTCTTTCAGTTTTCAACTTGTTCTGGTTGACATTTTAAGCACGTGTCACGCGTACAGGCCGCACCAATCGAGCCAGAGGGCTGAAAATTTGATTATTCACCTCTTGTGCTTAGAAATAAAACGGTTTCGTGTTTTTTTTCTTCTCTTTTGAAAGTGTCCGCCAAAATAACTTTTTAAATGGGGGCTCGTTTTGAAATGTAAGTTTATGCTAAATTGGTCCCTTGTTTTGTGTGTGTTTGTTTTTCTTTGCTTTCTAATTCAGACTTTTTAGTGATCACTGTCCTACGAAATGTGTTTGAAGTAACTTTGCACAATAATGTAATGCGTGCATTTGTGGTACAAGGTCATCAGATTATGTGTCTAAACTGTTCTGTTCCCATCCGTCTCCATTGAGAAGACTAAGGGAATCAGGAGTCAATAGCTACTGACTTCCCCTACAATATAGTAGGCCAGTGGAGATATAATTCAGGGATTAGTACTTGGTGGGTTAATGAGAAACTAGAGAAAGTGTGTGAACTTAGGTGTATGTTTCTATGTTATAAATGACACGTAAATATATGTGTCAGCAATTGTGTGTGTGCGAGGATCAACTCTTGAATTTTGAGAGATAGGAATAGGGATATATTTCAGAATTGCAAGTATGGGTGGATAGCAGTTCGTCTCTTGTCTTTGGGGCCAGCAAGTGTTGAGTTACTCAGAAAATTTAATTGAATTTCGTAAATCGTTTGGGTGAAATCCAATGTGGGGAATATTGCATTTTAGGCGCAGGAATATTTCAGCGCCGTTCTATCTGTTTACTCTATCAAAAGAGAGACATGACAAATAAAAACAAAACCATGGATTGCTTTTATAATCAAACTCCTTTCATTCTCCAGCGACCGGATCTGAACACAACTGGCTTTTCGGAAAATTGTGTCGACGGTATCGCTACAAGTATGATATGCATAAAACGAAGAAACTGCGCAGACATGGCAGTCACCTCTTGTAAGAAAGGATCTGTGGCGGGAAATACCTGGTATCGTCCCTACAATCATTTAACATTCTCCTGAGATCGACCCCTCTCTTTCAATGTTTTAATTGATTACCCCCGATGCAACACGATATCAAAAGACGTGGGTCAACTGACCGTGTCTATTGAGTGACTGACGAGCTTTGTTTGTTCGCTTTAAAATCAAATTGATTTGTAAATTGATTTTAGAAGTAAAGTTTTGATTTTATTGAATACTACTCAAATAACCTGATCGTCAGATGGATATTTGGCTAGTACAGTACACACCTCTTGTAACAGCAATCGTTCTGAAAAGACTGATTTCATGACACAGACATTTTAATGGCACGTTTGTTCTCAATTTCTCACAAGACTAATGTCGGAGATCAGTATGCAGCGAGAGTAAATCAAGGTTTCAGTGCTTTATCTTAACAAGAACCGTAAGTTCAACGATACACCCACCATCTGTGGTAGGAGGAGGGGGAAGAAGAGCTAGGAGTCATTTTTGAGTCAATCTCGTAAAATATTGTGATATGGAAATTTTCTGAGACAAATATTTTCAATAAAATCGTAAAAGGCTTCATTTTCCTATTTTGGGGCCTTTTTCAAATACAATAATGGCGAAATCGTACATTCTACAATGACATCATAACAGTTACTTTTTTGATGATGTCACATCTTCAATGACGTTACATCTCTTCCTACTTTCTTATTTCGACTGGTTAATGTAACATAGATCGACAAAACAGCGAAGAGAGATGTGTGGACTATGTGTAAAAACTAGAATGAGTAAACCCTTGAAATAATGCCATCCGAAGTAACACGTGGCATCAAACCGTGAAAAGGTGATAAAAAGTCGTTTTTGTCTCTACTTTTGGGTTTCTCATTATCAATACACTTGGTATAAAATCCCACCGTTGTGAACGCCATTTTTTTTTATAACAACGTATTCGTTATAACAGCACTCTTGAAACCCCCGAGGGTGCCGTAATAACTGGAGTCCACTGTAGTGTTTATTTAAATACCAGTATTTATTTGTGTTATGTTCGTGTGTTCGTCAGTGCCAAGTCATAGTCTCCCTCTCAAACATGGATACAACCTCTCTCTTTCAGTTTCTCTTTCCATCTAGTAAATGTATGATCCAGTCCCGAACTCTCTCTCTCTCTCTCTTTTGTGAAAGTATGATCCCCTCGGAAATTGTGTCCCTCTTAGCAAGTTTCTCTCTCTCTCTCTCTCTCTCTCTCTCTCTCTCTCTCTCTCTACATATATATATATATATATATATATATATATATATATATATATATATATATATATATCACTTTATTTCCGTCCCTTTGTGTATCTCTCCGGACATAATTTTCTGCATCTCTCTCCTCTCTCTCTCTCTCCCCCCTCCCTCTCTCTTACTTTCTCATGCTTTTTTATAGTTCCTCTCTGTCTCTATCTCTCCCAATCTTTCTCTCTCTTTTGTTTGTTTTTTTCGCTGTGTGTCTATCTGTATCTTTCTCTCTCAAGCATCTCTCTCTCCCAGTTTTCTCTTTGTCTCTCTCTCTCTCTCTCTCTCTCTCTCTCTCTCTTATTCACTCACAGTCCACTCGCACATACACACACTGTACTTCTCTTTTTAACTTTTCAACCCATATTGTAGAGCTATTTTTCACATAACATCCCAAATGAAAAATTATGTCCCCTCCCTCTCTCACCTTCTCTCTCTCTCTCTCTCTCTCTCTCTCTCTCTCTCTCTCTCTCTCTCTCTCTCTCTCTCTGTATCGTGTGAAAGTAAGGCATCCCCTCAAACTACCTCTCTTTGAGCAATCTCTCTCTCTTTTCTCTTTCTTTGACTTTTTCTCTACTTCTCTTTCCCCCCTCTCTCTCTCTTTCTCACTCTCTCTCTCTCCCTTCATGCATCTGCCTGTCTCACTCTCTGTTTCTCTCTTTCCCCTTACCTCAACTGTCTTCCAGTCTCAAAATAGTACGTACAGTATTTTTATGGCTCCTCAACGCGTATCGTAGTGTCATTTTACACATAACATTCCACACGCAAAACTCTCTCTCCTTTCCTTAAACTCATACACACACACGCACACAGAGTCACAAACACACACGCACATTCGAATATACATCTTGCTTTTTTTTTCTCTCTTTTCTCCTTCTCTCTCTTTTAAGTATTTCTTCCTCTCTTTCTCTCCAAGCCTCCCAACGTCTTTTATAAATGCCTTACTCCAGTCCGTATTCAATTGAACGGAAAGAGGAAACGACAGGAATCGTTAGTAGTCGTCAGGATGCAGAGTTGCCAATTTAACGCTTTTCGCGCTAAATTCAGGGTGGTTCATGTTTCGGCCGTGTGAAAAAAAAAGCTGAATAAGCGCAGGCTTGCTGGGACATTTTGGATATTGTTTGCGTGGTCTACCTCGTTGCAAAGAAGAGGATAAACGTTCCAATCTTTATATATACCCTGACACTGACGTCATAACCTCAGACAACCCCAACATACACATGTACCAAAGCGCATACACAGATGCATACACAATTACCAAACGTGTATGTAGCGTCATACCAGTGTGTTCCTGAATTTAGGTATGACATGCAGTATTACATGTACTCTGCATCTTTTTATGGCTTTTTAACAGTTAGTCTTGTAGTATTATCCAACATATTAGACCCAAAGGTAAAATCAACCTCTCCTTGTCTCTCTGTAATTCTTCCCTTGATTTCTCTCTGTCTATCACTCTCTCTTTCTCTGGCACACGCACACGCATCCACACGCTTACGAACACGATTATCTAACCCAAATATAGGCAACTGTTAATATAACGCCATACGCACTCACACACACATACACACACACACACACACACACACACATACGATACATTGAGGCAGGTTAACACGTAGTCTCATCCTACACATATCCAACCTGAAAAAACTCTCTCTCTCTCTCTCTCTCTCTCTCTCTCTCTCTCTCTCTCTCTCTCTCTCTCTCTCTGTCTGTCTCCATTGCACCTCTCCATTTCTCTTAAACCTCTCCTCCCTTTTCTTTCTTCACAATGACACACACTCACGCACAGACACAGGGAGATATACAAACAAAAATACGCTCAGACGGAGAGAGAGAGGGGGGGAGAGAGAGAGAGAGACGAACATATACACACACACACACACACACACACAAACTCGGGGAGAAGCAGACGGACGTTAACACATAGAGATACACTTGTGGAGAGATGTAGACGGACACAAAAATGGAACTGCCACTTCGGTATCCCCCTTGTTCAACTTACAAATTTTTCCAAGTGACGAAAACGTTCCTGAAGAGACGATGGTATCAATAATCTAAAACATCAAACCCCGTAAGAAAGAATACATTCTTCCCTCAATAATATACTACCTCTCTAAACCGAATCTTTTCCAACGAAACTTATGCTTGCATAATGTCTAGTTTTCTACAATGGTATTTTTGTGGACGATTGAATCATTTGAATTGACTCTATGTATAAGAGAGAAAAAATCGATTAGCCAGAATCTTTTGATGGCCTCTGCTTTTTTTCTATCCCATAAGTACGTACTCATTTTGCAGAAAAGTCGATCACATGCACACACACGTATATGCACACGCACACCTTGACCCAAATATACATTCTTTACTATCTAAAAAAAAAAGTTTCTTTTTCAGAGTCGGAGTCCAATTTCTCGTGTCTTCCCGTCCCAAGATTAGACGGTTGTATTTGTGTGAGTGTGTGAGTGTGTGTTTGTATTTTTTGTTTTATATGGTGTACGTGAGTATGTGATGTGTGTACGTGTGCTCGTGCGTGCTTGTATTTTTGTCATATCTCGTGTGTGTGCGCGTGTGTGTGTGGATGTGTGGGTTTAAAAGCAAACCATTTCACGCAAGGAGGAAAAAAAACCTGAAGAGTATTCCTGCACGCAAAAAAAGAAAGAAAAAAATCCTGTTTTAACACCGGCTTTAGTCGGTGGAAATGGCTTTTTACGGACTAGGGTGGAGAGACGGATACTTGGAGAGATTACGTGCTGACCAAATTCACCAACACAAGCACACGTCAAGGCACGGATCGAACACACAGACACACGGATACATTAACGCACGGGACGAACACGCAGACACAGACACACACTCACGCAAGGCGCGAACACACAAACCCTCACTCACGCACAAACGTGGAACCATTATCAATACAGTGTAATGGATCAAGCCGGTAGTGGGATACCCTGAGTAAACACAGCGAGCACCCCCCCCCCCATACACACGGACATACACGTACACGCAGCCGATTGGCATACACACACACAATCGCGCACAGAGTCAAAAAACCCACACACGCACACACACAACTATACATCTAACTACAAACCTGATCGCTCCATGTACACACAATTACAGACAATTATCAACTGAACACACATACACATGCACATACAAACACATACACACGTACACAAACATCAATACACTCAATCGCTTCTCGATCATACAACCAGACAGAAACAATCAGACAAGCACACACATACACACTCACACAAAATAGATCGTCCCATACATACACACTCTCAAAACCGAACACACATACACACACACAATTACAAACGTGATCATACCCTGTTCACACAAACACAGACAAACATCCACCAACCCACATGCACACACAACACACACACATACACGCCCACCGACAAATATTATCGCTCTGCGCACACACGATCACACAGAAACACACGCACATTCACACACACACACATACAAAAAATAGATTGGCTCATGTACAAACATTCACAAACATATACGTAAACCGGGAAAGAAACTAATGAATTAATTGTTCATACTTATCAATGAAAACCCAATCCTCGTAGCTCCTTAAATCACATTCATTGATTCTTACAAAACCCTTTTATGAACCAACTCCGGAAGCTAACAAGAAGAAATCCCTTCAATTCTACATAAATTCTCCCATTAATCAAATTCTAAATTACCTTTGCACAAAACCCAATACATCTGATAATTCCTCTGCACAGATGACCAAAAACCGTGGTGTTCTCCCCTCTGTCGTGACACACATACCTCCACTAAGCTAATCACAAACATGATCTACCAACACTACTCCTCTGCTGCCCACAACAATATTACAGACCAACGATACAATTCCCCTTTTTTTTTTCTGATATGTTAATTTTTTGACAAAGCTCAAAAGGAGCGAAACGTTGGGGAAAAAAAGAATCATTTGTTTTGAACAGTCATCCGATATTATCATTTTACTTTCAAATTGTTGGATTAGTCATTAATCCTTAGCCATACATTCATCTTATCTCCTAAGAGTAGCTTAAATGCGCTGCGAATGTGAGGCGCCTTGTGATTGATCTTCGAGACCAGTTTGTTAACGTATACACCACCACCGAGTACCCTTTGATCCAAATTCATATGCAGTGACTATATTTCTGATCAAGGGATCATATTTTCTCTGTTCTTATGTATGTATATATGTGCGTTTTTATGTGTGTTTGTGAGTGTCCGTGGGTCGTGTTGCTTGTAAAGGCTGCAGAAGGACCCATGCGGGTAGACGGATAACCAAAGTTGATACTGTGAGCGAACTAAATAAGCACATATGCCAAGTATAAACCCCTGTCCTGTACGGACACACACGCAGGAACGCATTCCAATTGAACGTGAAGTTCAACGTCTTACATTTGGGTAGAAAAACCTTTTTATGTATTCACTGAGGGAGATACTAACTTAGCATTGGCCAAAAAAGAAAAAATCACAATTGATTTTGAAAGTCAATAAAAACTTGAAAAGAAAAAAAATTACGAACGAATAACAGAGAAATGAAATAAATAAAATCATGCAGAATACATCCAAAATACTTCGAAATATTTTTGATTTTTTTTTTTTTCAGATTTTGACATTCTAATTATGATTTCCTAGGACATTTTCTGTTCTTCAGGAATACTGAGTTTTGAATTTATGCCTTCACACAGTGTGCAAAAAGATTCAAAGATAATTCATACAAATTGAAACCTCTATAATCTTTTTTGAAAATATCTATTCCAAAACTGATATCAAATATCTAAAAATAACTCTATTTTGTTTTCATGTTTCTTAGTATTCACACAATTTATGACATATAATCGTCACGATAAAGTATTTTAAGTATGTCTAGATTATATAATTATTATATATTGAGCTTATATGTAAATCTTTCTGTTTGTTTGCACGCTGATTCAAGTTCCTATTTTGACATAATAAAAGTGACACCATAGCAACTCTTGAAATTTCTTGTTTGATCATCAAATATAAACAGTTTGAGATGGATTGAGACTTTCCAAAAACTTGAAGTTGAGATACTCGAATAATTAAAGACAGATTGCCCTTAAAATAGCTTTAGCCTCCTAGCGCAGATCCATACATATATAGCCCTGACATTTCCGACGGGCGCATATATATATATATATATATATTATATATATATATATATATATATATATATATATATATATATATAGAGAGAGAGAGAGAGAGAGAGAGAGAGAGAGAGAGAGAGAGTGAGTCATCCTCAGACAGCTGTTTCATTGTATTACAACTCATCAATGTAGCTATGGACTAAAAATTATCCCATCCAGTACCACAATGACGGATCGAAAACTTAGCTTCAAACCCGGAGGCTAGTATTGTCCCTCTACTCCACGGAACTGGACAATCGGTGAGGCTTGATTTAAGTGATATATTTATTTTATCATATGTATCCCTCATCCACCAGAGTGCTCCATTTGGAAGAGCACTGCATAAGCTTACAATGAACAAGTTACCTCACTTAGAGAGAGCTCAACACTGAATAAGGGAGCGTTATAATGAGCCCGCTCGAAATATTTTTTGTTATCTGTTCCATGTATAATTTTCTTTTTGCATTTTTATAGCCCTTTTTCAATCAATAATTGTAATAAATGTTAATTAGATTATCTTTTCAATTCATCTTCGGAGAATGATCTCCCTCGAGAAGTCATCATCTAAAAACGTTCAACTTTATTCATTTACCTGTACTCTATACCGATCAAATCGGGTAACGAACCTAACACACACACACACATACACTTAACAATAACCTGCCTCTTTACAGAGATTGTGCACTGATCCAATCTTATGGAGGTTTAAATGGAGTTAACGCTGCAAACGAACTCAACACACTTGCACATAAACACATAGAAACATAAGTACACACCGGCTCATAAACGTAATTCCTATCTCAATACATACTTGCAAAAACAAATAAAACTTAATGGGTTATGTTCATTGTAAATCTATTTAACGCATCACCTTGTAAGGGTCGAACGGCGAATAAATAAGTAAGATCAGATTTTCTAACGACATCGTCCCTTGTGCAGAGAACCTCCATGATCTCGAAAGAATGCTGGATAAGCTGAATGAAGAAAGTGAGAAAGAAGGTCTTTGCATGAACTTGAGCAAAACAAATATACAACGTACACGTTTAGTGTAAAAACACAGCGATCAGAATAGAAAGGAAAGATCTGGAGAAAATAGACCAATGGATCTGCGGAGAATAACGAATCTCAAGAGCTCAAACGTAGAATCTCTCTTGATTGGCGAGGTTATGGTTGCACCGGCTCAATTTTCAGGAACAAGAACATTCCAATAATCCTAAAATTGAGGATATATAACCGATGCAGCCTTCCGATAGTCACCAGTGGAGTTGAAAAATGGAACCCCACCTAAAGATCGTCCCTCAATATGAGAAGGTGTACAGGAGAGAATTATGCTTGACATCACACAGAGAGATCATAAGACATCGCAGTAAATTGGAAGGAAGATGGGTCAGGCATGTCATAGAAAACGCAAATGACAATGGGCTGGCCATGTTGCAAGAATTCCAGACAACCGTTGGACATTTCAAATCACAAAGTGGGTCGACAGAGGTCATGCATGGGAATGCAAGCGGCAAAATATTAGATGGTGTGAAGAAGTAGACATTTTCAGAAAATATTTTGGCCCTGTGAAGCCCGTGATAGAGAGTTTGGGCAAATCTTAGGGAAGTTCTATGTCCAACGATGGACACTAAAAATTTGTTGCTTCTTATGATGATAATTTGCGAGACTGGCTTGTTAACAAGTACACCAGGAGGCCACATCCATAGAATAAGTTTGTATATAATGATATTTTTGACTCTGAAATCAATATACATTATCAAAACTGTTCTATAAAATAGGGCTTCTCAAATTAAGGGACAGGGCTTCCCTGGGATGGCGTGAAATAATTATTCAGGGTTGTGGAAATATTTGAAAATCTCTATTTTACAGAATAGTCGTAGGTGTACAGAAACTCTTTGGTTAAGGAGGGTAGAGGGCTTGATTTGCACAAAATTTACCAGGGTTTTGTTCGAATTTCATTAGATTTTCCCGAAAATTTACTCTGTTTTTTTCGCGGGAAGGGGGCAACTGACCCCTCTAAACCTTGGCAAATACGCTTTTGAGAATAGTTATAATGTTATGTAACGAATGTAGTTTCTTTTTTTCGAATTGGTTCTACAGAGAAATATACTTTTTCTGGTGCTCAATGCAAAAATGATTCAATGTTTTCACCTTTTTTTTCTAAATAAACACCGTTATGGGTACATCTTGGTAATTCGTCTCTAAAAAGAAATATTTTTCCGTAATACAAACAGCAAAATTCATTATCATAGATATTGGCAACATTTCAACTTGTGACCGTAGAATTTGTGTATGTGCGTGTGTGTGTGTGCGTGTGTGAGTGTGTGTGTTTGTGTATGTGTGTGGGTGGGTGTACATAACGGGCCAGTTTTCCATTTATGCTATAAAAAGAGCCCCACTCTAAAACGTTTACAAAGCTTTTTCTAAAACTTTTCTCCAGAACTTTTAAATTTTTGATTTAGGGAAAGGTTTCCTTCACTTTTGATCCCCCCAAATTTTGCTTTACCTCTACTTTACACCCCTTGAAGAATCATACATAAATGTGCGAAATGGAGAAACATGTGTATGGGTAGAAGATAAATTTCACTTTGACACTATAGTCATATTGTAACTAGAATCCCAACCTCTTTGAAGTTACATTGTAAACAGAAACCCACTCTCTTTAGAGTTACATTGTAAGCAGAAAACCAGCTTCTTGAAGGAAAAAAGATCTCAAAACTAAAAATCTTCCCTAGGTCCATATTTGGTTGGGATGTACCCATGATTAGGTACTTTTTTCAATAGCATGGCAACCAAAGGCGTAAAGATACAAATACGCACGCACCTATCACTTATGGAAACCCCGTTATGTGTTCCTAGAAAGATGACGATCTCTACACTGCGCTCAATAACGTTAGCCAGAGGCCAAACCATCCCTGGCCTGACTTTGACTTACCAGCGCAATCATAGCACATCGAACTGATCGAACTCAAACACACATACTTAAACATTCAAACACACACACCCAAACACGGATATACATAAAATATCCATATATATATATATATATATATATATATATATATATATATATATATATATATATATATATATTATTGTGACAGACAGCTGTTTTGTTGTGTTACAACTCTTCAGGGTGGCTATAGACTATATATTATGCCATCCAGTACCACGAGGAAGGATCGAAACCTTGTGAGAACAATAGAAAGCATGTACAGCAAGAAAGTATATTTGTATTGATGTATTGAACATATCTTAGTTTTGAAAAAAGTGTTCAATACCATCAGTAGAGCGGCTATAAAATGAGTAAAGAATTTTTTTACATTTGCTCATTACACTGTGGTCATGAGACTGCTATTTTCTGATCGATAAATTTTCTAACTCAGCTTTTTGGAAGAATTTTGAAAGCCCCTCATTAATTTCTCATTACCTGTTATTACAGATGCATAAATGCATATTGCAGGTTTCCCAATTCTTGCCTTTCACTGTGACGAAATAACCCTGCTCTCATCCAATACAAGATTACCGATTGGGTTGAGGGTACCCACATTTTTGAGTGGCAGTAAACTGTTAGCTAGAGGAGCGGTAGGAATAACTATTAAATTTTGGTTCTACAGGTATTAGAAACCGTCAACCAAAACTGTCATGGAAACTATCAATATAGGTTTCTTTAGTTTTTTAGATTGACTGGCTATGTATGTATCACATGAGCAAATCAAAATAGGGGACTCGAAAGTTAGACATTTACTCCTTCGTATGTATAAAAAAAAAATAAAGAAATTTTTCTCGTGTATTTTCTAAAATCTGCCTCAACACCCCAACAGGTTTTAGCGACGGGTCCAATTTACAATGTGAGCCTCTGCTAAAATGGTCCCTTGTTCTACATCCGGTAACATCCACACTGTTTTTTTTTTTGTTTTCGTTTTTGCTTTTATGTTGTTTTTTTTTTCGTTAGTTTTTGTTTTTGTTAAAACGGAACGACAGAAGGAGAGAAAAATAATGCATCCATTGAAAACCCCTTTTTCATATGAAATAATTGATCACCCCATCCTCTACAGGGTATGCTGTTAAAAGACGTCGATGACGTGACGGTTTCTATTGAGTGACTAACTTGTTTCCTGTAAGTTATTCCCCGACAGAGGAAACACAAATAACACGACATAGTTGAGCACTTTCTAAAGTGATTGAGTTATACTAATCGTTGCTGTTACGGCTAAATCGGTTCTCATACGGTCACCGAAGTTAAACAACTTCGAATCTTGTCAGTACCTAGATGGGTGACCAATTGGGTATACCTGGTGCTACAAGCAGCAGGGGGATTAATTAGAGAGTACCCCCGGCGATCTCAGAAATCCTCCTATAAGCTGAACTATCTCGACACAACATTCAATAACGCACACCTAGTGTCAAACCTCCCCCTGTCCCTCTATCAGACGGCCCTGGCCTGAGTGCCTCCTGTGCTGGCCCTGTTAATACCACTGGGAGGATACTGATCTCTACACTATGCTCAATAAGTGCACACCAATCCAAACCCTGTCCCTCCCTTTGATTGGTATAACTACAGTGACTGCCGTTGTTATCCTGTTCATCTTTCTAGGAGGCGACCGATCTCTTTACTATACATTCTAACGCAAGCCGCAGGCCAACCCGTCGCCTTTCTCTCTTACTGAATGGTCTGGCTCGAGTGCCTCCCACGGTAATGTTGTTCATCTTTGTTGGAGGAGACTGATCTCTACACTACAATCTATGATGCAAGCAGTGTGCCAAGCGTCTCCCTGTCCCGCGTGGTTAAATTCCCTCCCCGTAGCGATCCTGCTTATCCATGTAGGAGGAGAGCGGTCTCTACACTACGCTCTACAGCGTAATTGAAAGGCCGACCCATTCCCAACCCGTTCAATGGGCCTAGCAGCGAGCGACGAAAAAATGAGTGGATACTTATCGCTACGGCAGTGAAATAAGCCTCGGTAGAAGATCCCCGCTACGTAACACTACGAGGCTCTCAACAGAGATGTACAGTGGCGACTATGGCTATCTTATTACTATTTAACAGATAAATTCTTCATTCGTGACACAATCGCGGCACCCTAACACGTTTTTTTTTTAGTAATCATTACCCTCTCTATATATACCTCTCTCCCCCCTCTCTCTCCCTCTCTCTCTCTCTCTCTCTCAATCGTTGACTCAACGGTAATCGGGACATAAACACGCATACACATGCAAACGCACACATATACGCCAACATAAGACACACACCTATATATATATATATATATATATATATATATATATAATTGAGTGATACGAATTGCATAAGGTTATCAACAAAAAACATCAAATGCATGCTCATTCACACGCATATGAATATAGATATATATGTATGCATATACATTCGTAACAATATACAAAACGTAACCACAGATAACACGAAATGCAAGACGATTAAAGAAACGCACAGGCGTGTACATCCACATACACACACACACACTGACTGATATATATATATATATATATATATATATATATATATATATAAGACGAATATTCAACAAATAAACCTACGCACTTGCACACACATGCAAATACGTGCGTGTGTGTGTACGTGTGTATAGACAACACCGAACGCATACGCTAATCGAATGAACACACATACACACACGCTCAATCTCAGTTAGACATTTTAACACAGACTCACAGACACATCTACGCACACACACACACACACACACACACACACGCACACACATACACACACACATATAAATATATATGTATATATATCATGTCACAGAACTACTGAGCAATAGAGTAGAATTTTTTTTCCGTTTTGTAAAAGAATTTTTCGGAGTTTATCGCAGATTTCTCATTTGTTCTCACATATATTCGAATACATGTTGTGAATTTTCCACTTCTCGCTCTGCCCCTGTGACGAAATAAGGTTTCTCTCGCTCAGTACAAGACTACTAAGTAGGGCCCTGACGATCTCATGCATGACTTGGTCTATCTGTACCTTCTCTTTCGTATCATCTTCGTCTTGCTGGTCAAGTTCCGACTCCGCAAAAATAATGGCTTGACCATAGCCTCCAACAACACCGTACAAACATCGTCATCAACATCAACTACTACTACTACTACTACTACTACTACGACTACTACTACTACTACTACCACTACTACTGCACATGCTACAGCTTGGAACAACAACAACAACAATCATGCAACAGTAAACAATAACGCTTATGTTAATAACAACAACAACAACATTGTCAGTAACAACAATCTGACGGAAGATACCGGTCGTGTATGCAGTTGTGACGTGAGTTTTTAACACAGGATTACCTTGTAACAAAAAGAATTCGCTCGTACCGACTGGATTACTTTTGCGTGTGTATAGGAAATTGCAAATACATATCTATATAAATATAAATATGAATCTAATCTATATTTCTACTTTTTACGGTATAATCTTATTCTTTTCGTGATAGCAACTGTAATAATTTTTTTTTTCGAATAAACATATACGTGTATGTATATATGAAATGTGTCTTAATGCAATCTTTATAAATTCTTTATCCCCGATATTCACTAATTCGGATTCGATTTTAAAATGATCGATTTTTTAATTTATCTTTTCTGTCTTACTTAGTTATATTGCCGTCTTCTTACTTCATTTTGGACGGAGGAAGTTTTTTTTTCTATTCAGTATGTAATAAATTGCTCCATCTCAAAAGGGATAAAAAAAATTATATTTCTGCAAGATATACCTAAATATTCGTGTAGGCAAAATGTATTAATATATATCTATATATTTGGATAATAGAAGTGAGAACGAAGTATACCAAGACATATATATGTATATATATTTATATATATAAGTTTATATATATATATATATATATATATATATATATATATATATATATATGTATATATGTACAGAGGAAAAGAAAGAAAGAGTTGGATTAAGATTTTAGGGAAAACATTGTTATATCCTTGTTGAGGGAACGGACGTGGATTTGAGCCAATCAAAAATGATTACCTGAAAAGAAAGTTGTTAAAACTAACCGTCTCAAAGAATCGGAATACTGGTAAACACATGGAAGAATTTATAAACACAGGAAACGTATTAACCAATAAGGTAAGTAATCTTAGTTATTTGCTTTCTGGTTATCTTATGTCTTCGTTGTCTCAGGATATATATTAGGGACGGCCGTAGGTCCCCAGGCAGTCCTGGGCAAGGAAAACTTCGGTGCCGTTTACTCTACAGAATTATCTCATGTTCCAAAAGAAATCCATCTCTTCATCACAGAATTTTCTTATTTTCAATGTTTTTACCCTTTTTCATTTATTCGTCTTCCCATTTCTATTTTGGAAATCTCAGACATATGAGTGGCCATCCCTAGAACCTGGCGCCCCGGGTGGCTACCTGTGTTCCCGGTACCTTGGGCCGGTCATGACAAATTTTTTTTAAAAACTACAAATATTTTACATTACTTACAATATTCTTTCAGTCTGAAGAAATGACACAATAATTCATGTACAGTCATATACATGAACTTGAAATATTCTTTCGGCGTATGAGATTGACACAAACGCATACAAACAAACACACACACTCACATACACATTCACACATACACATACAAACGTATATGTATATATATGTATATATATATATATATATATGCATTTGCGAAAGGTTTTCGTGCATGTGTGCGTGTGTGTGTGTATATATATATATATATATATATATATATATTAGCAAAAACATATATTCAAATGAAAATATCTTGTAAGTCAATTATATATATTGTTGTGTAAACACAGGCACACACACACAATATATATATATATATATATATATATATATATATATATATATATATATATATATATATACTAGCGAGTACCCATCATAAATCAAGGAACTATTGACGAATGGATCGACATTCCTCTTAGGATCAGAGTATCTGTGCGATCAAGTTGGTGCTCACAGGCACTTCTACCTAAGGTAAGACGGTAGTATCTGTGCACTGATTCGGAAGTGTTACACATTATATATATATATATATATGTGTGTTTGTGTGTGTATGTATCTATACATTGCATTTTATATGTATATATATATATATATATGTATATATATATATATATATATATACGTGGATTTATATGTGTGCGTGTTTCTGTGTATATGCGCTTGCGTAAGTGTACGAAGCGTTCCTCAGGAGTTCGAGAGAATTTGATCAGATTGAAGGAACGATCTCCCTAGTGTTTGTCGCGTCTCGCCGCACATTTCACACATCTCCCGAAATCACTCCAGCAAGACATAAAAAAACTGTTGGATCAGTTTTTGTTATTTTTTTGTTTCGTTTTTTTTTTTTTCTTTTTTTGAAAAAGCCATTTCTCCTCTTTGATTTCCCGGGAATTTTGGGTTGCAGTTCCAACGTACACACACACACGCACACACACACACACACACACACACACACACACACACACACACGCGTAAGAGCGCACACACGCACATACTCCCTCTCTATTTCTCTCTCTCTCCCTCTCTCTCTCTCTCTCTCTCTCTCTTTCAATATACTTATATCTCTCCCCTTCTCTGTATCTTTCTGTGTTAAACTAATGGGAATGAGCATGTCCCCGCATCGACAGCGATCGGAGTTCAAGCCCCGGTAGAGGTGACACTCCGGATACAACGTGTTCTTCGGACGGACATGATGGATAGAAAAACTATTACCA
>OY735214.1:6925667-6930667 GCA_963457665.1 Thysanoteuthis rhombus
ACCCAGATTAAAATATATATATATATATATATATATGAATATATATATATATATCAACAACTTGTCAGAAATACTCCACTGATTTTAAAAAACAGACCAGTCCGTCATATATATATATATATATATATATATATATATATATATATATATATATATATATATATATATATATGTATGTATGTATGTATATATGTATATACATATATATATATATATATATATATATATATATATATATACATATATCCACAACTTGTCAGAAATACTTCACTGATTTTTGAAAAAAGACCTGACAGTCATATATATATATATATATATATATATATATATATATATATATATATATATATATATATATATATATATGCGAATTTGTGAGTGTGTATCACGCCGAATCGGTGAAATTGCCCATTTGGCTGAATATTATCTTATTTCACAAAAAAATTAAATAAATGCGTAGTTTCAGTTTAATCGAGAGTTTATTCAATCAAAACAAAGATATAAAACAACTATTTTTTACCATCAAAAGTTTGTGAAATCAAAATTTTTTTGCAAAAAATATAAGTGGATAAGTAGTTTTGATTCAATCAAAAGTTTTATTTAATTAACACAAGGACATCAAACAACTATTTTTTACAATCAAAACATAATGCAATCGAACTGAAATCAACTTTTTTTACGAAAGTTGAGTAAATTTCACCAATTATACAATTTTGTTGTCTACACACACACACTCTCTCTCTCTCTCTCTCAAACACACACACACACACATATATATATATATATATATATATATATATATATATATATATATATATGACATGTTCAAAATGAAGACTGAAAAAGACTTTTAAGAAAACAAAGGAAGCTTATGATGCCTTACAAGAGTTAGAAAAACTAAAATCAAGAACAGCAATAAGAGTCTTTAGAAAAGACAAACATTGATTCAGGCACTTGGTCATCCTTTAAAAAGATTTTAAAGATCGTGATAGCATTCAATGGGAAAACATTCATTTAAGAGATTCTATCTCATGTAGCAGATATTCTCAAGGAGGAGTTATATGCGTGGGACTTTATATAGAGAAACTTTCAAGCAAAAACCAGGCTTTCATTACCTCTGATTGAATTGTTTCCAAAATATAAGCTGCACTAGTTGAAAACTATCAAATCAATTTAGTCGGCAACTTTCCCAAGTAGCAATTCCAGTCATCCTTTTGAAGATTTTAGCTCTATAGAAAATACTAGAATTGATTCTCTTAAAAATATGATGATTTGCTAATTTGGAAAAAATGACTGAACAATACATTTCTCGTATACATCTTTTATATCTGATTATGCATTTCGTATCAGTAGCAACGTCAGGTGAAATCAGAAATATATGAGGTCCAAATTGTTATGGAGCAACGCGATGATATCAAGCTTCGATGGCGTTGTCCGGTTCTCTGTCGGGTACGTCAAGTTCTTTGGCTTTTTGTTTCTCTTCGATGGTATCGTATTTTGTTTTTAATTTCGTTTTTGCCATTATTAAAGTTATGTGCCTCTTGGCCGTTGTAAGATTGTCTAATACTCCGAAATCGTCAAATTTATATTAAATTACACATTGTCAGAAAGGTTTGTTTCACTTGTGGGAGGCAAGAGGGAGGAGAGAGATAGGTAGGAAAAGGGAGACCAAGAAATGGAGAGAGGGAGAGAGAGAGGGGGGGAAACAAAGAGAGAGGGGGGGTAAGTTTCCCTAACTATCCAAAAGATGACTCTTTCTATAAAGAAAAATCTCGTATGCTGGGAGACCACAACGTAAGGAAGGAAATGTCATTTGGAGATTTTTTGAGTTTTCCACCTAAGCCCCTAAATAGAATTGATGGTTTGTTAAAGTGGGTTGTGAGATGTTGGGCCTGTAGGGGGTACAGGATAACAATGTATAGGAGAGAATTATGGGGCTGGAGGCGTACTACGACACGGGAAGCAACATTTCACTTCCAGGGGGGGCAGCTATTCAGAAAGGATATTTTACGACATATAGTTTTATTTTGATATTGGAAAGTTCAAACCAAATAGCAGGGATGCTCTTCCATAAGAATAGAGCACTCTTGTGGATGAGGAGTTTCTGCGTAAACAAATATATCACTTAAATTCAGCCTTACTGAGCACCCAGTTCCGTAGTCCAGAGTTAGGATCTCAGTCTCCGGGTCCGATGTGAGGGTTTCAATTCTGCCTCACAGTACTGGATGGGATAAAGTCTTTAGCCACACTGAAGAGATGTAATACATAAAACAGCTGTCTGTGGATGACACTATATATATGTATATTCAAGTAATTGGATTTGGACAGTTCGTATCCGACAGAATATGATGATTTTAGAGAATTTATTTGGAAACACATTTGGTCCAGCACCTGAATTAACCGACCATATAAATGAACTGTGAACACAATGTGTATCATTATTATCATTATCAGTAGTAGAACTACTACTACTAGTACTACTACTGATAAAAATGATAATGATTATAATTTTTTTTAAATGATTTTTTCTTTCTGTGAGTAAGTATTCTTATTAGTTTTGATCGTGTCTTTGACTAATTGGAATTTTTGTGCCACCTCAATTGCGGCTTATGACCAGGGGATCATATGTCAATGGTCCAGTTAATGCCCCTTTCTCTCTCTCTCTCTCTCTTCCCCCTCTCTCTTTTTTTTTCTCTCAAACTCCACCCTAAATAATACCCCCTTCTCTTACAAACTCACTCACGCTCACACACGTATCATCATCATTCAAATCATCATCATTCAAATCATCATCATTCAAATCATCATCATCATCATCATCATCATCATCATCATCATCATCATCATCATCATCATCATCATCATCATCATCATCATCAGTCATTTTCAAGCTTGATGCTATCATCCTCCATGCCTTAATGACTCATCATCACAGCTAATTACAGTAAGAGGCATACGTCTACAATATTGGTAACGCATCTTCCCTCTTTTTCTCAGTCTCTCTCTCTCTCTCTCTCTCTCTCTCTCTCTCTCTCTCTCTTACACACATACTATCTGAAGTAAGCTCTATCTCCCTCCCCCTTTATTCTGTATTAATATTTCTCTCTTTCCCTCAGTCTGTCTCTCTCTCTCTCTCTCTCCCACATTCACATATGATTGTCATCACCATCTTCATCCTTAGCCATTTCCAACTCCTCCCATCACGATTGCATTGTCGTGCTAGTTTGGGGGAGGGTAGAGGAATGGAACTCACTTGTTTCGAGTTACCCACTTTTTAAATTCCAAGTTGTCCTTTTCCTAAACTGGTTACCTTCCAAAGGTTATAGAGTCTTGTGTAATCAGCTATGTGACCCATATTATCGGGGAGGGTGTTAAGATGAGGGGTTCATGCCTTTCCCAAAGGTATCAAGGTGAAGTGAACGCAAACTGTCTTGTCAAGACTTTCACGACAACTTTTTGATATCACATATGGTTTGGCTGTGGATGAAGCGGCCCGTACAATGGACTCAACGAGTCGAGTTCTGAAACCTAAATATGAATACAATACTGATGTCGACCGCAGAGGGAAAGGACATATTGTCACTTAGTCTCCAATGAAGATGGCACGAAGTATCATAACCAACGGATTTTCCAAAACGATTACGACAGAGAAAAGATGAGACAAATGGGGAAGGGCCGCTGCAATGATTACTCGAAAAGATTCGCCAACAAAATCTCCTGAAATTGAAGTCGTTCAATAAGGGATATTGTTGTCTCATTGATCATTCAATTAACACATATATTTACATCAGTGATTCTGTACAAGAGCAATTCACGTTCACTTTTCTCTAATACCTTTGGGGAAACGCATGAATCAATACTTGAAGAGATCTGCTCGCATCAAGCTGAGAGAAATTAAGGGAAAATGTCATTATTTGGAACTGTTCGTGGTCATCATCATCATCATCATCATCATCATCGTTTTAGCGTCTGTCGTAAGACAAAGACCTTCCCCAAGTTTCCAAACTGTTCCTATGATATCCCAGACTTCTGTCTTTTCCCTAATACATTCTGATCTCTTATAATCTCTTCATGTGAGGTTGACCATGATTCTCTCATGCGCACGTTGCATGGTTCTCATTTTGAGAGCCAATCTTTTAGTTAGGTTCTATGTCTCTGCTCCATTTGTGACTATCGGTAGCTAGGATACATTGGTTGTATACCCTCCTTATTAGGACAAGTGGGATTTTTTGCGTTCTTGAAAGTCGTGCTTGCTCCATCGAAAGCTTGCCAACAAAGTGTGGTTCTTTGCTTTATTTCTTCTTCTTTTTTATGACTTCATAGAAACTTGCTCTGCATTAATACTTAGGAATGTCATGAATTCATCCCCCCAGCTACGGATAAAATATCAGGCGGGATCAGTCAGAGAGCTTTCCATGGTAATCCCGTTAATGCTCTAAGGAGGAGACTGATCTCTTCAATAACTTTCAATAACGTAGCCAAAAGCCTACCCTCATCTGCTTACCACACTCATAAAGTCTCTGGCAGGCCTACCTGCAAGCAAAGCAAAAGATGATTAAAAAAAAACAAGCTTAGCTACGCTGAGGTCAAACTCATTTTCTTCGTTAAAATCCAAAAGGTATAGAAAATAGAATTCATTTCGCCATGCCATATTCCAGAACAGCGTATCCCATTTCAACTTCTCTATCATTAATTCCTATAAATGGGACTTGTAAACTTTTTTAATTAGTTTTTGTGTACTTTACGTTTCCCTGTTTTTCGTGTATGACGTTGCTGGGCTTGTTTTTGTTTGTTTGTTTGTTTGTTTGTTTTTCGGCCTGGTCTTTCCCATTTGTGATTACAGACGAAAATGAAGTCAAAACTTAATAGTAGGAGTTTGACAATTACAGGTTATGCCCCTTTAATCTAAAAAAATATTTATTTTCTCCCCCCTATATCCCTACACAGTCTTTCCCACCTCCTCCAATGGTGATTGTATGGTGCTGTTGTTTTTTGAGAAC
>OY735214.1:6935667-6943167 GCA_963457665.1 Thysanoteuthis rhombus
TCATCTATACAATGGCAGGCAATGAGGGAAAATTCAAAGTCAATGAAGCAAAAGACAATGGCCCTTATGGAACTCTAACAATACAAACCCCAATCTTAAAGATACTAAGCGTGACACTGATCTTAAAAATACTAACCTCCCCAAAAAGCGCTAACCCAACAATTGGAGCGACTGCAATTTTGAAATGGGAAGGATAACTCTAGCCACTTATAGATGGCTGAAAGATACGTTTTGAGGCAGTCATTATTACCGAAGGCGTGTCATCAAATATTAAGGAGGGCATGCCCTTATTATGGCCCAGGTCATATTTTCTATTCATTCTTTAAAATCAATACATGTAAGATGAAAAATATTTGACGATAGATATCAGGCAGAGTTCTGTTAACAGCTGACGATATCAAACAGCTGGTACGGGCATTCTAGGATGCCAATAATGTTGACCAGATCTGTGAGTCAGCAGTAGATTAGTTTTGGGGGATGAATGATCAACACACTCATCGCGGGTGTGAAAACACACACTTTTCTCGCGTCTGCTTCGTTTCAATTACAGAAGCTTGTTCCCTACTGAGAGCCGATCTTTCTTTCTTCGGTCAGAGAACACATATGTATGACCGTCTCCCTACGTACATTTTCATACACATACACACACTCACACATAAAAGCACTTATAGAGATATATACATAGATATATACATCGACCTGGACACAGGTGGAAATTACTTTCTGAGAACTGATGATCAATGCACTCAGCTGGGGCGTTTAAACACGCACTTATCCTGCCATATGCTCCCCTGCAATCACAGAAGTGTGTTCCATGTTGGGTCTGCGTTTGAGTGTCCATATGATTGAGCCTCTACGTAAGTACAAGTGGCGCCCTCTGTCTGCAGACGATGAAATTGGATTCGATTTTTTCCTTTGCGCCCTCGTGAATGACACCAGAATTCCCCTGCGAAATACGCCTTTTTCGAAAACAGTTGAAGAGAGGAATTTTTTTAACTTCTTTCTCAAGACTAAGAGTTTTTTTATGATTTGTAACTTGCTTATTAGGCGGGTGCACACTTAGGTATGACCGTCTCTCAAGGTACTTCTGTCTGTGGTAGGCACACTCACATACACACGCAAAACACAGTTACTTACATATATACTCATGCACACACACATATAGACAGGTATTTTTCTGTGTACACACACATACAACGGTACTGATCTACGTTTCTCTATGTATGTATGCTACATACATTGTACGTCAAACATTTTCAAGGAAACATCAAATTTTCAACCGTGTATTAGATTTGTATTTCGGAAAAAATAAAAAAAAACGTTTTGGACGCACTAATATATATATATATATATATATATATATATATATATATATATATATATATATATATATATATATATGTGTGTGTGTGTGTGTGTGTGTGTGTGTGTTAGGAAGCTTTACAACTTTAAGCACTTGATATATTTTTTCAAATTCTTCAAAAGATTATGACATTTCAGTGACATATCTTCCAATATCTATTAATTCAATTCATATAATTTTTTGGAGACTTTGATTTCTTACTGAGAATAACATAATATGGTACTAAGCGTGATCTTTTCTTGTTGGAATCATCAGCTGATCATCATGTTACAGTTTCGGGAATTAGTAAACAAAACAGAATAAGTGTTCACCCATGTCAGTTTTGATCACTGGCAGCAAACCAACTCATGATATCTTCTTCAAGAATGAAAGTTACCCTTGAAATTTCTTGTATTTCTACCAATATATTCAACTAAAAACTTGACCATTTTATTTTTAAGAATGAGCCTCTCACTCATATATATATATATATATATATATATATATATATATATGCTACACGCTAATAGCAATAACCCCTTATTTATATCCATATTATCACCTCTTACTGGGTCCGTTGTAGTGAAGTAATTCCATGACAGATAGCTTCTACGTGTTACAATCTTTGCAAATGCGTATTCAAATTTTACACAAAAGCTGATGGAAAATACTTCCGATGTCACAAATAAAGCCTTTCCTCGGATAACTACCCTTGGGTCAGGCATGATTTCTGGGCTGAATCATTAATACTAACTAAAAGCGTCCCTAGCAGTAACTAACAATACCAACAGACTTGACTGGTTTCTTGTCCCAGTTGGAGGATTTCAGTTGAAAATATAGTCTTATCATATCCTGCAATTCGTATGGTCAAAGATGTGACGCCATTTCGGGTGCTTGTCGCGTGTAAGTCTATTTCATAAGTAAAAAAAAAACTCAAAGAACCGTAGGAGGAAGATAATTTTTTTAATATTTGAAGCCCAGACAGGAACAATTGTTGTTGTGGCCAGTGTAAAGGGATTTACTGCTTATTTAATTATTTGTATATAACACACATTTTTTCCCTAGATTTTGAAACCTAAAGCTCGAAGAAGTATTATGACAAATTAAAAGGCACTCCCATTCTTCCCGTTTAAGTGCCTGGCCATGTTCGGGACGGGATGACCAGAATTAGTTATATCTATTTTCCAAGCTGAGATGTGCGTTACAAAGAGTTTAAATCACTGACCAAACATGGCCATTTGTGCGTATACGAAGATCATTTACAACAACCACATCGGAGATAAAAACACGGAGATCAAAATCGAAGACACAGAACTGGAGAAAGTAGACCACTACATCTACCAAGGTCAACAAATCTCGATGAGACTCTCTAAAGAAGAAGAACTTGAGTGAAGAATCATACTAGGGTAGCAAGCCTTTGGCAGAGCACGCTAGACCTCCAAAAAAAAAAATAGAAAATCCCATTAATCCTAAAAAAAAGTCCTGCATAACCAATGCATCCTCCTAATAGTCACTTATGGAGCTGAAACATTGGACCTAACCAAGGGACAGATCTGCAAATTGAGAACTATGCAACGTGCACATGAGAAAATTATGCTGGGCCTCACATGACAGCAAAGTACATCCAGGAAAAGGAAAGAGTCAGGGACATTATAGAATCCATTACAAAGCTCAAATGGCAGTGGGCAGGCCATGTTACACGAATGGCAGACAACCAATGGACATTTCAACTCACGACATGGATCCCCAGAGATCATATGTGGAACCGTGGCCGGCAGAATATCAGATGGAGAGACGAGCTAGACAAATTCAGTACTGGCTCTGCGACGCACATGATAGAGGAGTGTGGCAAATCCTTGGGAAGGTCTATGTCCAACGACGGACATTGAGAAACTGATGATGATAATTTTGATCCTCTGAGCGCGAGCTCATCGTGATTCTGTGTGAATCCGTCTCCGTATTTGACCCAAGTACTGTGTAAATTTTGTATTTTAAAACATAATGCGAATTATATCTAAAATCGTATTTTTAGTCGAAATAAACTGGGTATTCGGTTGAAAAGGGTTAAATTCATTTGCTGCAAATTCTAAAAAAAAAAATCACTGTGCATAGTATTCGAGAGATTTTTTTTTCTGGGATTCCAAAGCCTATAATTAGATGCGTGTTTTACACGAATAATTACGGTATTTTTTCATTCTTTTCATACCTCCCCAACCATTACCTGTGAGCCTAGATATGGAGCGTTAGTTCAGTGATGTGACATTGGAATCAACCGATATTTATTCCGTCGTCAACGGGATCGGAGAATAAGCAGGTATCACGTTGACTGTCCTTAAATTAACCGATCGGATAACAATGTCAGAGCGCTGCGCGTTGAACGTGAATTTCAGCTCGAAAGTTGAGACGATGTTCAACATCAGACAATCTGGAACGACCGGCGTGCTCCATTTTCCGAACTGGTTGCTCGTACAGACTTACAAACAAGAATCTCGTGTATTATGATACTAGCTCGAAACACGTTCTCCTTAATCAATTTACAATCACAATCTGAGATTCCACAATTATAACATCGTGACCCCATTTCTATTCTACTGACTTTGATCTCCATGTGGTGCCTCACACTGTTAGCCTTGTGTCAGAGATCATCATCATCATCATCATCTGCAGACTCCATGAGTGCAATGCTGGAATAAGGCTTTTTGCAGCTCTTTCCATGACGACCATGATTGTGCCATGTCTTACTGGCTGATCTTTCTATCTCACCTTGCCATTTTATGTCTTGTCTCTTCCTACAGCGTTTGGTGTCCCGTAGGCACCAGTCTGTTCAGTGCCTGCACCATCTTTTGTCCATTCTTCTTGCTATGTTTCTAGCCCAACTCTATTTTAACGCCTTCTCAAAACATAGATAAGCTCGATACAGGCCCGTAACATAAGTATTTGCCCATGTAGAGATTGTCTATGGGAGTAGCATCTTTGTACTACTGATATCTGGGCAAATAAAGTAGCAATAGGGGAGTGGTTTTCCCAAGAGCTCATTCATCAATTTCCCCCTGTTAACTGCTGTAGGGTGCAAGTGACTAGGCATTGTGATTAGAATGCAGAACGAAATTCATTCATGCCTTTCCTAGGTGAACAAGAGAGGGTCTGCAATCGGGAAACAGACATTCTCGAATCATCATCTTCATCAGTCTGCTAGTGTCCGTAGTTGGACATTGAATTTCCCCATGATTTGTCAGACAAAAATGGACATCGCAGAGCCAGTACTTTCTGAATTTATCTAGCGGGTCACGCCATCTTACTTTCTGTTGGCTACAGACTCGCACTTGATTTGTGGGAATCCACGTTATGAGTCTTGATGTCCAGCAGTCGTCTGACATCGTTGCAACATGTCCAGCCCATTGCCATTTGATTTTTCTAAAAGTTTCTATTATGTCTCAGACTCCTGTCTTTTCTCTAATAGAGTATGCTGTCTTTTGATCTCTTTATGTGAGGTTGAGCATGATTTTCTTATGTGCACTTCGCATAGTATACAATTTGAGGGTTGATCTTCTGCTTAGGTTCCATGTTTCTGCTCCATATGAAACTATCGGTAAGACATATTGGTTGTATACCCTTCTTTTCAGAACTAGTGAGATTTTTTTTGTTCTTATTTTGGTGGGTTTATTCACTGTATCTACATCCTTCAGAATCTGGTAGATTTTTTTATTTATTTATTTTGGATTTTTTCCGATAAAAAACGTTGGAGATGTCATGAATAAAATTTATGACCATAATGAAATTTATTTTGCATGACTTCAAAAAAACTGTTCGACTGCTGACTATGATACCGAATACGTTATATATTTAGACTTCCGGGGCCGTCGTGTGACTTTCGGGGGCATATACCTAAAAATTAAATTTACCTAGTCTTAGTCATTTTTTTTGGGGGGGATGTAGCCACTTTTAGTTATTCAAAATGGCGAATGCAAGAATGGCCGCTCTCCCAATGAGTTATTGCAAAGATTGTGGTACTAGTATTGGACATAAACAAATGCATCTAAGATTCGAACTCCGATCCCGTTACTTGTCAAAATAACCGGACACTACTCTGCATCTCCAAGTGCCAGTTAGTATGTTTGTCTGTCAAGAAGGCATATCCCAAGTCAACACTCTAATGGATTCTATACGAAACAAACTACGTCTTGCATAACGGGTTCAATTCTCCAGCGTGTCCAACAGTTGCTGTCTTTTCTATCCGAATTTCATAGATGAGGAATAGTGACGGATTAAGAGGGTGCTAAGTGGGCTGAAACCAGGGGCCCCAAATATCAATGCATTCCCCCAAAATTAGTTATCAGAAAAAAATCTCCATGATTGACTGATAATAAGTATGTGAATGAAATTCAATATAATCATAATTCAATTGAATAGAATTTCTTCTTTACTCACAGTAGTTACCATTTAGATACGAGTGTCCCTGTTAAGATTACAGCCCAGGGTGGGTCGAAGCAAATTTTTTCAAGCCCTGATGAGGGCTAGATAATTAATATGTATGAATGTTTTTTTTCGAACTGTTGTCTTCATCTCGGCACATCTTTCGAATGCAACGTACCAGCCGTTTCATTCTACAGTCTCCCCCAGATAAGTGATGTAAGTGAGGAGTATTTGGAATGTTGGGACAAAACGACCCCACTAATGAGTGGTAGCATAATTCCATCGTTCTACTGTCTTTTTTCGGGTTCGGAAATTGTCCCCATCTCCCTGACGCCGTTAGATGTAATATATACCACCGTGCGTGATAGGCTAGTTTCGTTTAGTTCGACCATCGCTTGAAGTCTTACAAGGGCTGCCCAGAAATTATTATGGGAGTATAGGCCATGGGCTAAAAAAGGGATTGGTGCAATTTTGGGAAGGGTCCATGGTTTTTGTCATAGCTATATATTAACTTATTTTACACCCCGTTCTTAGTTAGTATATTGTGTTAGTAGACGTTAATAATGATGCGTTAACAAATATTTTGCCTGAGAATATTACAGGAAAAATTTGTTTTTACACATTTTGAAGTGTTATATTAACAAGAACTGACTTTTTTTCTACTGACTCAAGAAATATCAAAAGAAAAGAAAAAGAAAATGAATGAATTTCTATTTAGAACTCTTGCATTTCATTCAAAAGAAAACTATAATCTTTAAGTCTTCTTTCATACATTTTTTGAAAATAATTTTGCTCTGGGGACCGGATCGAGTAATACCTCGAAAGATAAGCAGTAAAGATCGATATCTTCATCTGATAGCATTAGCTGTCTTCTTGCTTTCTTTTTCCCGTTACCAGATTTGAGGTTGTCTGTTTCTTTGGCATCAGATATCTGCACGCTGCCTAGACTTCGACATTGAAGTGAAACGTTTTTATTTCTTTCATTCTTAATAACTTGTTGTAGATTAGTTTTGCAAATTCCTCTTGTTAAGCAAAGAAAAAAAAAGAACCTGACAGATACCCCTGGCTACTCTCAAGATCAGTCTGCCTTTCTACCATTTGATGCATAACAAAAATAATATTCTTCGAGATGTACTCAGAAAGTCTCTGTGGTTGTTCTGATATTTTATTACTAGTTTTAGACTACATTGTTTCTCAATAAATGAGGTATCATCACTGAAAATATTTAATTACAGGTATTACTTATGATTGTTGCTTTTTATCTTCAAACTCTGGGCCAATACATCATTGGTATACTAATTTATCACTAGTCTTGTCTCCATTTGCTGAATCTGTGACCTGGGGTTAGGAGAACTATCCATTTACTTGATAATAACAAAATCTCAGTCGATATATTTTATGAGAATTCTCTTTTTTTTTTTCAAATATTGAGTGGTATTTTTTTTATAGATCAAAAGCATTAATTACAATTAGTCGAATGAAACAAAAGAGTTTCCACGAATTCAACCTTTGAGAATACGAAAATCCTACGGGTCCTCAAAAAAAAGGGTAGACTACCAATGCATCCTCCCGATAGTCACCCATGGAGCTGAAACATGGGATCTAACGCGAAAGATTTAATTTCAAACTGAGAACTCTGTGACGTTCGCAGGGAAAATGCATGTTTAAGATCACTTGGAGAGATCACAAGACAGCACAGTATATCAGAGAAAAAATGGAGTTAGATAAATCAGAAAAACCACAGG
>OY735214.1:6945667-7000667 GCA_963457665.1 Thysanoteuthis rhombus
TGTGCCTTCGCCTTTTTGCAATGGAAACAGAGATGCTATTTTAACGCAGCTACTCCTCTGTCGTACCTTCGAAATCTACCGAAGTATCATTTCATTTAATTGCTTTTTACTCAACCATTTGTTTGACTAGGTCAAATGATACTTTCACCGTGTAATGACGAGAGATCATTCTAAATAGAGTTCTGAAATAAAATATATATAATTATTTCTGTAGCATTGCATATTCGATGTAATAAGAACATATCTATAGAAAAAAAAGGATCTTATAACAATATATATATATATATATATATACATATATATATATATATATATATACATATATAATCATCCACAGCCAACTGTTTCGTCGTATTACGACTCTTCAGTGTGGCTATATCTTGATATTTACTCCAGTGCCGCCAGGTGAGATTGAAATCCTCACTCCAAATTGGGAATTCGGTATTCTACCATCTACTCCTTGCAGAAATGGACGGACTGAAGGAACAAATTAAGCTGTATGTTTTTTTGCCACAGAAAAACAAAAATTGAATACATATATAGATTTACGGGACGTGTATCTAAAAGTTAATTTACATATATGGATCAACAAAGAAAGTATCTAACGATTTAATATCAACGAAGCAAATAGGCTGTCTACACCAATGACAATTTAGTCCCTTCCAAACTTCAGACTTCAGTACTTACCCCAGCATTCTTTTCACTTATCGAAACAATATCCGAAGTCTTCATCATTTATGTAGTACCGCCCCCTTTCGAGACCGCGTACAAGATCAGACCAAAACGTATTCAGCCATAAAATATCAACGAAATATAGCATACTTGAGGAAATGGTAAGATAGTCCCCTTCAAAATACTCCATTTGGGAATCAATGTAGTTATCCAAGCGTATTTTCTACATTTCAAAATAGGCTGCAAAGTCCCCGTTGGGCATCTTTATCAGCTGCCTCATCGCACTCTCGTTATCATCGTCCATGTTTGGAGATCTTCCTTTCAACAGAGAAAATCAAGTCGTGCAGAGATAAATCAGGGTGCATAATGTCATATAAGTGATATATATGGATATTTTCGGTTTCCTCATCTCGTTATGTTCAACAAGCTAGTCCTCCAGAAGTGAATTCGATCAATATCTCATATTGTATAGCCTTGTACTCAATATGAGCAAAACTTAATAAATTATTATGCAAGGGTCTCTTTTATCAACGGTTTTGATTCCACGATCTCAAAGTCTTATAGTCAAGTACAGGAAATAACGAATCATAAGATTTGATTATTACTGATTCCAAAGCACATAAAATTGACGCTGGCAATTTGGATGTGCCAAAAAGGAGCTGTAAAGATTTCATGTAGAGAGAAAGAGCTACATATGTAGAGAGAAAAGGTGGATTTTCTCAACTCAATGAGAGAAAACAAAGAATCACTCTAAATTGGTATGTTTTCGGTATAGCAAACTCAACATTCATAGAACCAGAAAATCTCATTAAGCCTCAAAAGACAAGTACACAACATATACAGCAGATGCATTCTCCTGATAGCCAACTTCGAAGCTGACACATTGAACCTAAACACACCTAACCTCAAAATGAGAACCGTGCAGCGTGCACAGGAGAGTACTATGCTCTAAATTCTATGGAGAAATTACCAAAATGCATAGTTGTGAGATATAAAAATCGAGTCAGAGATATTATTGAAAACATTAGAAAACACAAATACCAACGAGCTTGTCATGTTGCCAATATGTCAGACGACTGCTGGACAACGTGAATCCCAAGCGATCTTAAATGAAACTGAGACCGGCAAAAAAAATAAAACTGAGACTGGCAGAAAATAAAATGTTGCTTCGAATTAGACGGGTTCTGAGGGTACTCGCTCTGCAGCACTAATGATAAAGAGATCCGACGAATCTTTGGGAAGGGACATGTCCAACAACGGGTGCTGAAAGGTTGATTACGATTGGGGGGAGTATGAAAAGCTAAAGGTTCTGAACCGAATAAGGCGATATATGGAAGCCCCAAATTATAGAATTTGTGATAGTTTTTAACCCTCATTTCCTCAGAGTGTTAATTTTTCTCTCGGCAATAGAATCATATTCGGCATGCTCGTACGAAAAGTCGAGGTTTAGAAAAATAATAGATTTTAACACCTCCAAAGAGATTCGACAGGAGTTAATTAAACTTTGTCAGAAATGATGATGCTATTTCGAGAAAGCATCACGATAGATAATGGCAACGCCTCTGGGATGCAGGCAGCGCTGTTAATTTAGCACTTTCCATGCTAAATTCCGCGCGTTTCTTGTTTTGCTTTTTTTGTTTTGACTGAGTGGAACGGCGCCATATCGGCGCATGCGTGCTTAAACATTTTGACCATTATTTGGCATTTGTTGACCATTTTTAGTATATGTACATTTTTTTTTTTTTTGTATTTTTGCCATTTTTTTCCGTAAAAGCGAATGTTTGGCGTGAAGCCAAATTGGAAAAGGCGGGCCAAATTTGTACAGATGTCGTTCACTATTCGAAAACGGGATGTTTTGAGTGTAAAACGAAGAAACAATTACGATGAATTCTGGTAGGAAAAAAGTTTCAGTGCTTCAAGAGCCCAAAATATTTTTTGTTTCATGCCTCCTTTTAGTAAAAGCATGCATGTAGTGTGAAATGAATTTTTGAAAAATATGGGAAACTATTATTACTCAGTCGATCTTTACCGAACCTATTTTGGTACTGAAAATGGCCACAAAACGCCAAAATTACCATTCACCTTTTTTTTTGTTCTCTTTTTTATTAACTGATACTTGCAGAATATTTCCATGTTCAAATTAGGGTTCATCATTGTTTTTTTTTTAACTTCCTTTCGCTTCCATCCTGTGCCCCACCGGAAGAATAACGTCTGACCGTTTTTCTGTCCTAATTCGTCCAGTCTTTTTGCCTATTTAGAGTGATCGGCATGAATCCCTAAATCTTAGCATACGTTTTGCTTTTTTATTTTTTTAGGGTCGGTAGTTTTCACTTATACAGCTTCTTACAAGGTCGCAACCAAATTATTTGCATAGTTCTCAGTGCATGTCTGCTCCTACACTAACGTGCTTGTTTTTTTTATGATATCGTCAAATTTCATGTCTGTTCACACAATATCTCCGAGAGTTCTCAATGAATTTTAGTGGAATTTCGTAGATTGAAGAGCAATGGAAGAAATGATTAAATCTTAGGGCAGATCAGTCCGAAACTATCCCTCCTGACAATGACTTCTTCTATTGTTTTTTTTTTCCAAAGTACTTTTTTCATTATATTATGATACTTACTTTGTGTCCTTACGCTGGTTATGGCCTAAGCCGTCTCTGTGTAAAGCTTCACTTCAGGTTTCGCTAATGGGAAATTAATCCATGCATTTCCCTAAAGACATTAACGCAAAGTGATCACAAATTGTCTCGGTTGTATTCCGAACTCAGTTAGCCAAGGCGATTTTACGTACCGTTAACTGCTCCACCAACTTACACCTCATAATGATAAACAGGCAACCTAAACTTTCAATATAGTCATTATATGTTCAACCAGTTTTTGAATAGTTCTGTGTCACCGACTATGTATTTATGTGAAAAGCGTACAAAATTGATTTAAAAGCCTGGAAATTTGAGCATTATTATGCCCAGAAATAAGGTCATCATTTTTTTTTTCGAATATTCCCAAGGAAAAAAATGCACAGGGGGCTAATTCACAACTTAAGTTTAATCAAAATTCACACTCGTTTTTTGTCTGGTGACGGTCACAAGAGGTTTTTAAAAATTCCAACTGATTATTGATCTAGCTAAAGGCGAGAGAATCGACTCTTTTACAGATCATCCCTCTGTTCCTAATGTTTCATTGATCACCCCCAACCCTGCTAGGCCTACAAGTTGTTGAATGACTCACAAAGCCAATCATCTAATTAAAACTCTTTTTCCGGATGCAAAAATCAAGAGTTTTTCAAGCACGCATGCGCGTGAGCTCTTTCAGCCACTTCCAGGTCGGCTCAGAAATAAATCTTTTGAGGCACCTGCAAATGCGCACGTCCGGTTCCGGTGAGCGGGGAATTGCCGCCATTGTAAAGGAATGGATGAACAAAAAAATGTTATATCTCTGAAAAAAAATGAAAAAAACAACAACAAAAAAAATTTGATTTGCCATAAAATAAAACCTTTCGATTTTAATACTTCGATTTCCTGGAATAAATTTGATACATGAACACATAAACAAACAAAAGCACTCACACATATGTACATAGAGAGGGATAGTAACAGAGACAGAGAGATATAGCAAGAGAGGAAGAAGGAGTAAAGAAAGATGGAAATTGCACTATCTATCAAAGTCTCTATATATCCATCTGTCTCAGGTTGTCAATCCACATTTTACCCATTCACTCACTCATTAACATGTCCCATATATATATATATATATATATATATATATATATATAGATAGATAGATAGATAGATAGAGAGAGGGAGAGAGAAAGAGAGAGAGAGAAGGAAAGAGAGAGAGATTGTTAGATAATAGAACAATGATATATAATAAATATACAACAAACGTGTGTATACATATTACTGCGTTAGTACATTTCCGTTCAGAGGGAGTGCTCGATACCATCGCTAAAGCGCTTCGTTTGAAATTTTTTTTTAGGTAAAGCAGAATATATAATCTGTAATGGATTGCTGAGAAAACAATCGCTCATTATATATATATATATATATATATATATATATATATATACATATATACATATATATATATATGTGTGTTTATGTGTGTGTGTGTGTGTGTGCATGTGTGTGTGTGTGTGTGTTTGTTGGATAAGTGAAATTCCACTCTGGGAATGGTAGTTGTTTTTACAGTTACTGTACATCAATCTATCCATCTATACCAGTCCGTCTGAATCCGTCCATATATGTATATATGTATCTATCAATCTATCCATGTAATGTGAATCAATTCAAATTCATCTATGTACGTATGTACATATATATATATATATATATATATATATATATATATATATATATATATATATATATATATATATATATGTATATGTACATATATAATATATATATATATATATATATATATATATATATATAAATACATGTGCATATAGGTGTTGATCCGTTCAAATATAGCTACGTACGTATGTATCTATCCATCTATCTTTCTGTATATATATTCATATCTATCTATTCTCACGAGCCGACGTTTTTTAAACTTTTAGTTTTCATCTGCATTCCTCTCGCCGGTCCTTTACCTCCTTTTTTTTTTCATTTTAACATTTTTTCTCACTCATCCTCTCCCCCCACTCCTTTCTATTCCACCCTCTCCATATCCATATCCTCACCAAAGCTAAAATTTCGATCTGCCTCCTAATCACCTTCCTCCCCACATCACTTCCGAATGGAGAGGCCGGGGCTTGCCCCCATGACTTGTCGGATATCCATCAAATGGTCGTTTATTATCCAAACATCTACCAATAATCTAGGAGAATCTTTAAAATTCGCCGACTCTTTGATCAATGTGCTCTTTGGAATTGGTGTGCTGGCAGAATTTTGCTGTTTAAATCCGTTCTCGTCTGATTCCACTTCTAGATTTTCAATCAGAGGGTGTTCCATCGATTTTCGATGTCGCCTCAAGTCCTTTAAATTCGTCCTGTCCCAGCGCCAGATATTGTGACAAAATGTCTCATCACTGGAACGCCAGAATGGCTGACCGAGAAGAAAGTGTAAGAATGAGCATCTTACAGTAGAAAAATGTTGTATACGACCTAACTTTTTGATCAATACGCACTGGGAGAATTATACTGCTTGATCCCTTCCTCACCTGATTCTGCTTTCCAAGTTCGACTTGAGGGGGCATCCCGTCGATTTTTGATGATGCATTAAGGTCTTTGAATCTGCAGTACTGAATATGCTTTTTTAAGTGTGAAGAGCACAGTCTTCCTCAAAATGTCTTTGCACTAAGGAATCTGTTTCACTCATGAAATGTCAGATGTTAAATAAAATTGCTTAAAGTTTTCAGTTGCCAAAGAACAAAACTTTTATATCATACATAGATTCTTGCCCCTCCATGTGTTGCTAAAAAACGTTGATATTTCACTAAATCTAAGGATAAAGCTACGAGGATGGCAAATCAATTAGCAGTACAGAAAATAAGATCGGTCGGCCAAGTTCAAACTTTGGCTTTGAGAGTTTGCATCAATGCCCTTTGGAAAGACATGGACCAAACTCTCTTCTCAAGCTACGTGTAAACAGCAGGTGAGACTGAACTCTTCAGCATTGGTTGGGAATAAGTCTTAGGGACGAACAGCTCCTAATTCAAACTGCAGAAGCTCTGTTTGTAGACTCTTTTCGTTCGGTTCAATGGGATCTTCTCATATCTGAAGATCAAACTCCTTCCGCCGGAAGCTTGTTAACTTAAACTGATTCTTTGGTTTTTTTTTCTTTTTGCTGATGCAATGAACGAACAAAACATCTACTAAAGATAGATTTATGAAATGCTTTAAATAAAAGGTTGGCTGTGACTGCCATCTATCTCAATGTGTTTATTCTGTTGGCAAAGTACAGATCTACATACATTTTGGCTATGTTCATCGATAATGGCAGGAACTCTTTGTACTATTCGTTCTTTTAATTTTTGTATCGTGGCTGGTCTCATACTCTAACAGCAAGTTCTTAAAAAAAGATCTTGCGAGGTTAAGTCAGATGATATCACCAGCGATTAGATAGCGCTACGTCGTATTAACCTGTGGCCTTTTACATTATTAACTGCCCAGTCACGATCAATGCTACCTTAATGTAGCGGGACGAAATTGATAATCAGTGTGTGAGATTCTCCGCCACAAATATTACAAAGAAGATCTAAATTCGTCACTCAATAGAAACTGCAACGATTCCAAGGTCTATTGCTGATTTGGGGATGATCAATTAAAAAATTCGAAAAAAAAATAGGGTGATAAGTAGATGAATTACTTCTCTCCCATTGAATTTGGCAGTGAATAAAAAAGTTTCAAAATGAAACAGAAAGCCGGACAACAAATAAGGGGAAAAGTTAGCAAAAGATTACATTGCAAAATGCCCACGCTTCCAATTAAAAATCTATATTCGGTGGATTTGGAATAAAAAAAAAAAGAAGGTTTTCTTCAAGACGTAATAAGAAGTAGATGTACACGTGACATTTTCCACCCTCTAGCTCGATCATTGTGACCTGCAGTTTGGGATATATACATACATAAATGTGTGATCGTTTTGGTGAGAGTTTTAGTCGACGTTTTGGCAATAATATCCGGGGCCACGTTGTCTCCAAAGAAATATGATTCTACGACGCAAACAGACGGAATTGGACAACAGACTGTCACACCAGGGATATTAACTTTCCCGTCTAGCCGTACATGAGGGTCTTCGGATGCCCAATACATCAATTGTATCAATTTATCCGTTCATTTACTTGTATAGCACCTCATCAGACCATCAAAGTCGATGATTGAGTGACTGATTCATTGTCTTGCACCATGGCCACGAATGTCTCGCCGATTCCGACGCGTATATGCGTATAATCATCATGAAACGCTCGAAACAATCAAAGAATTCACGGATTCTCTGGCTTCAATGATCGGAAGACAACCATTCGTCTGACGCATCACTCGACAGAGATACGTTACTTTCGAGAAACAAGTTCAGAGATGCATCCATCATCCTTACGTTCATATCTGAGATTTCTGATATTGAAAGCATCCTAAAATGAATATTAGTAGCATTACTACTACTACTACTACTACTAGTAGTAGTAGTAGTAGTAAGAGGAGGAGGAAAAAGAAGATAAGGAAAGTTCACACGACAATTTGGTTACAAAAAAATGATATATTTAAATTAAAGTAAGTGTATAGTTATCATAATTAATTTTTTTTCTGGAATTTTTGTGTATGATTTCTTTCCATTCGATTAGATGGCTTCAAATGGGTATGTCTGAGTACATTAGAGAAAAAAAACTTCTAGTTATATCCAGGGATCAATTGAAAACCTCAAATGGCAATGGGCTGGCCATGTTCTGAGAACGTCAAACAGGCGATGGACATCACGACACACAATGTGGATCCCCAGGGATGATAAGGCTGCAGCTGCTGTTGGTAATGATGATAATAAGCTACATTTTCCCCTCGTGGGGAGGTAGTGAGACAACTTGATTCTTTCCTCAGCCGATTGAAATCCGATTTTTTCCGTAACCTACTGCTTGCTAACAACATAGAAGTAATTATCATGGATTTTTGACTAGTATTTTCTTTCATCTCAATTTTTATAGTTACATTTTTATCACATCTCTGCCCAGTCCTATAATTAACGGCAGTGCGTAAATAGCGCAGATCGGGAAATATGAAAGATAAGCTCTCGGTGAGACTATTTACTCACTGTCGTAGATTAATGGCCTTAGCAAAGTTGCGATAAAAAAAGTAGCTAAAATTGAGACCAAAGAAAATGGTAGTAAAAAAAATAATCGTTAACTGCTCCATGTAATAAAGAGGAATAGGACGAAGATTGCTGCTACTAACAATAATAATATATAAACCAACGATTTTCAACCAATGTGCCGAAACACATTAGTGTGCCGCAAAGCATCATTAGGTGTGCCGCAAGAGATTTGAGAACAGTCGATCTTCCCTCAAGCATTGGCCGTGGACGGGTATTTCTAGTATGGATACAAAAATAACATTTGAATACGTTCCGGTATCAATGGGTATTAATGCGTAGTAAAAAGAAATATGCTCAAATAATATGCACGAATAATAAGCAGAAAACCCCGATCAACAATATACTATTCGCAATAAAAGTAAAATATCATTAGATTGTTGAAATTATGAACACACAATTATCGTTCATTTTCTTCTAAGTGATCGAATCTTCCCTTTAATATTGATGAAGGAGCTTAACCATCAAAACGTTTTGCTCACCGTGCTGTGATCTGAACACGGTTGGAAATCTCTGATTTAAACAATTATACGTATCGCACCGGGGGATTGGGGAAGGGGGGGAGCTGTAGGTTTATAGGTTAGGTTTGATCTTCTGCCAAGCCATCTAGTTGATGTGGCTAAAATGCTAAGAGCAGCTGGTGCGTTTAATCAGGTTTCTCTGGATCAAAGGGGACGTAAGTCTTACCGAGATCTTATCCACGCTAAGAACTCATTGTTGTAGATTCACAGCGTGAGCAAAGTTAGGATGATAAGTAACTATAAAATTAAGATGAAAGAAAATAGCAGTCAAAAATTGATAATGGTTGACAATGCTCCATTCAACAAAAATACTTGAAGATAACATCGATATATGTATATATATATATATCCATATATATATATATATATATGTGTGTGTGTGTGTGTGTGTGTGTATATATATATATATATATATATATATATACACACACACATATATATATATATATATATATATATATATATAAATAAATATTAGTTGGTATCTGAGCAGTAGTAGTAGTTGTGGTAGATTTCTTAGCTCAAACAGTCTCTTTATCATTTTCTTTATTTGGGGGTGGGAACGGTACGAAGAGCTTTTAGTAAAATCATTGATACAATGTCGAATCTTAATGATGAAGAAAGACTAAATAAACTGGATAAGACCACATTGTTGGAGCGCAGAATCGAAGGTGACTTTATGGAGATGTTCAAAGTCTGGAATGGATTGAACGACTACTGCAAAGAGGAAATTTAATCGCTCTGACCGAACAGATAATTTCATTTGGAAACTAGAAAAATTGTCAAACCTTATTATTATTTTTTTTTATTAGCAAAAAAGTAATAAATTACTGGAATACGTTTCCAGAATATGTTCGAAACAAATGTAGCGTCAATAGTTTTTTAAATGGTCTCAATAAAATTACCCATTATGGCATAATTAATAAATTGAAAAGGGCAATTCTGGGAACTTTCATATTAAATTTTCAAAGAGATATGAGTTGATTGAATTTCATCTTTAAAGTACAACAGCGTAAAGAAAATAAATTGTATTATTTGAGATGGCCAGGGAGCCATTTTATTAAATAAATAATCAAGCAATCTTTCTGGTACCTTTTATTGTAATACCAGGTCGTTTGACATTCTGCAACATTTGGCTGGGCAGCATGAATTGAAAATGAATTAGTAGGTCCTAAAGAAATGTTAACCCATTTGGCAGCCTAACTAATATCGACATCACTTTGCCAATTTTGCTAAGGAGACCAGCCATGCTGTTTATCTAGAGGTCATAAATTATAAAACCACCTGGGAGTTGCGGTAAAAAGCGACAATATTATCAGGAACGATAAATTAGTCCAAAATAGGTAGTTACACGTGGAGTATCGATTATAGTTGTGCTAGCATGACTAACTGACTGACAATCTGACAAATCAACTTAGCAAACGCCTTACATCATCACCATGAAGCCTACCTTCCCACTCCTTCTATGAAAGAAATACTCTTATCCGACGATGAAAAGTGATATTTTAATATAACGACATCAGAACATTGATTTCTATTTTGCTACTTCCAAAGACAAACATGCGCCAGTTACACGAATTAGATTATATTTTACGACGATATTAGTGTGACGGAAGACATCTGCATATGAGTAATTATGATACGTATGAAATGATTAAGGCAATTATCAACCGCCAACTTAAATTAAGCATCTTGAGCATCCGTAGTAACAATTCATTTCGCTGACTGTTTAACTGGTTGACATACCGAGACGAAATCTTAGAGAAAGTAGATTTTAAACGAGAGATGTTGATGAATGTGCATTTAGAGGAGAGGGCTTTCAAAACTGGGGGCTTCGGGTGGAATGATATTATCGAGGAATGGGCTTTTAAAAGCCCTGAAGATCGAACTAACACAACTATAGTCCGACGTTCAGCCTCGTTTTAGAAAATGGAGAAATGATGCTAAGTGCGAAAGATCAACTATGGCAGTATTTCTGCAGGTTTCCGGTGTATAGAGATACAGATATGGTTATTTGATCAAAAGAAAATATCATACTATCACAGTCAGTTTACCAGCATGCTGTGTTGGGGGTGATTAATAAATTGTGAAAGAAAGCCTATCAATAGATATATTACTTATGATTTTTCTTGGGAACAAGAAGTGTCCGAATTTTTCAAGATAAACAGAACACTACCAGACATGAACATAATCAAAACTTGCTCACTAGTGCTATCACAAACTAAAAAAAAATATGTAGGTAGGAATTTTCAAGAAAAACCAAAAAAAACATAAGAATTTTTATTTTAATTTTCAGCCCTCTAGCTTTATTAGTGCAGCCCATACCCGTTATACATGCATAGCTACTCAGCAAAACCAACTTGAACTAATAATTTATCGTTGTTGCGGGTTTTCGAATCCCCAACAGCAGTGGCGTCTATTAATTGGCAAGATGAATTTCCAAATACGATTGCAAATCTTGAAATTATGTTGCTCAGGATGCCGTTATTGTGAACAATGTATATTTGCTAGCCCTACAACAGTGCGAGCAGTTTAGAGATAGTTCAATAAGTTCAGATCTAGACGTGGAATAATCCAAGAGGAAAGCACACATCGGTTCCTAATTATGAAGAATGATAATAGGTAGGCACAAAAATAGTTGAGGGGTTTTTGTTATTTCAAACTTTGATGCTGATTATTTGAATGAAAAATTCATTGGTTCTACGACCCATAAATCTTATACTTCCAGAATAAATGGACTTGTTTGTTATTGACAAAAATGTGTCGATTTTGAAGGTTCTTATTTCGATAGAAACAAAAACTTTCATCCGAAGCTGAGGTATACTGCTTTGAAATTGGTGGCCAAAAAACTGAAATCTTTTTTGCAACGACCCACGAAAAGCAGTCCGAGAACAGAGCACAGTCTGAGCGCTTTCTAAACGTCATCTTTAGGAACATTGGCAGTTTTTTAGCGTCTTTCTCAGTACATAGATCTTATTTGAGATATACAAGACCTCTTTAACATGGGCATCGCATTGCCAATACTTTTCAAACTTTTCTGGTTCATTACACTATCTTTTTTTCTGCCACTGATAGGGAAGGTTAAAAGATGGAAACAATAGGTGCCACATGGAATGAAAGGAATGAAGGATGGTAATAACGTACCCCTAGACTCTCAGTTGATTGTGTCTAAGTTCGTTTAATCGAGATACGTAGTCCTGCGGCATCATACATACGTACGAGACATTTTTCTTGCAAATTATGTTTTTTAATCATTTTGAACTTCATATCCATAGTTATTAATTTGTGATTTTTTTACGTTTTTGTTTTTTTTTACAGAATACTAAAACCAATGAATTCCATCGAGATTGGATATTTATCATTAGAGGATCGCTGGAATAAAAAGATTATTGCTTCAAATGGGTCATATTTTGATTAAATATTGACGGTTTTATATATATATATATATATATATATATATATATATATATATATATATATATATATATATATATATATTCTCCATCACACGATCCAAAAACGATACATCATACGTAACTACCTGATAATATCTATGAAAATTTCATTTCGAGAATTTTCATAAAACCATAAATCACAACTTTTTAATCAAGGCTATTCTCTTTTTTGTCCGATCAATTTTTTTTTAAATATGAGATTTTTTTTTTCTGCTGTTGCTTTTGTTATTTTTTGCATACCATCTTTCAAATTAGCAGTAAATATATCACCAGGGCGATTTTCAGTTGCAGAAACTCCTCTCTTCACAACCTCTTTGCTCACAATGATAAATTTTCCATTTGAAACTATCTGTATATATATATATATATATATATATATATATAGAGAGAGAGAGAGAGAGAGATTATATTGTATATAAGAAAGATATATTAGGGAGATTTGAACACAAAATATACCAAAAAAATGCCACAAGATTTTGTCATTACATTGAACTATCTTTCAGTATTCGTTTATGTAATTTATTTGATTTATTTACGGAACAATCGTGATTTTTTCTCATTTGGTCATCAGTTGTTAACCATGTAACCATTCCGAAAATTTAAAAACAAAACAGTTACATCACAATTGCTCCTGAATACCGTTGACTCCCTCACCCTGCTGTCTAAAGTCACAATGACTTTCTTCCCGAGATACCATAACTAGAAATATTAATATACCCCTCAACGTCAATTTTCCCTAAAATTGGTATCTTGGGTATCTGAAACCTAATAATCCATATCTTTGTAACCACATAAACTGTCACAATTAAGTTCATAGATTTTAGGACATGAATCTAACCGGATGTAAAATAACTCTTAATGGTCCTGAGTGCAGGTTTGGCGTGCAGGGCCACATACGTGTAAGTTTTCACAAAGTTTAGAGACAAGGTGAATACTAAAAACATATGGTAGTGACAGCCTCCCATCTTCAGAGTGAAGATCGGGCCCCCTTTAAATTTGAAGCGAATGAAACTTTGTGATAAGGATAACAAAGACGAGGAAACTTTAGTGAATGGACCAACGTATAAGTTTTACCTGTGATGACAAAGTTGTGGAAGGGTCAGCCATGGGTCAAGGAAGGGATGATTAATTTTTAGGGTGGATCTAGTGTACGGTGTTGGCAGAGGTATTTACTCTCGTGGCGTTCTTCAGGTATTGTATTGATGCATTGATTCATTCGCAACAGTTTTTTTTTATCTGAAAATGTCGTATGAGTTATGACATAGAAGACCCAGTTTATTCCCTTGGTGAAAAGGAGGCCATGTCAGTTTCCAAAAAGTCCATTTTCATCCACCCTTGGCGATCCCGAAAGTTCCCTACATCCCCCAGTACGTTCGTCGCTAAAAAAAACAATAAACACTTTTCATACTTGACACGTTGTCCCTGCACAGGAGCAATCCAGGCAAAGAATCATGTTTCGTTTTACTCCAAGCAATCAGCTGTTGACGGCCAAGAATGCTGAGGGTGTATAGAAAATAAGCAGAGACCCGTTTGATCTATTTTCGTAAAAAAAAAAACTCCCCGAAAATCGTCTTATTTACAAGAATACTGTTACTACTGACTGTGTGCGCTCGCCCAGGGCTTTGTTGTCGAAACACAAGTCAATGAATGAAGCCAAAGGTGGGGAGGCGTATGCGAATGACGGTGACGGGCTTGTCAAAAGGAAGGGTCTTGTCGAAGAGGACAGCAGTCGCTATGGTGACGATGTGTGCAGTGTCACTCGTAGACCCAATTCAAAACCGATCTCGTTGCTATTAAATTAATTGTAAATGCCACAGACTTCAGTGGGAACGTTTAACAAACGAGCTTGCCCATTGGTTGACCCAACCACAGGTTCGACAAAGCCACTGCAGGGCCATACCTTGCTCTTTTCCCCCTCATTTTCCCCATCTTCCTCCTCAACAACCAGCCGTCACAGAGAACGGGATTATCATTTGGCAGTTTTCAAGATCGAAATTGAGCTAATTTGATACTGAATGAAGCTATTTGGGTCTAAAATAAAGATTTGCTACTAACAAATATTCACAAGAGATAAGAATACCTTAGACACAGATAAAATAATGTGGCATAAATTAACATGAAAAAGAGATTTAAAAAAAGTGTATCTAAATCCAATTTTCTTGTAAGTTTTGTCTGATCGTTGATTTTAAGTTGTATGGTTATTATGGAACTACTTAATTTGGCTCTAAGACCATTCACATTTGTTCTGAAGATGGATTTCAAATTATATGATTGGTTTGGGACTGAAACTACTTGAGTTGGTCCCAAGACCATACAAATTTAGTCTAACGGAGGATTTCGAGTTATATTATTGGTTTGGTACTGAAACTACTTAATATGGTCCCAAGACCATACAAATTTGGTTTGACGGTGAATTTTAAGTTATATGATTCGTTTAATACTGAACTACTTAATTTGGTCTCAGGGCCATACGTATTTGGTCTGATAATTTTTCCTGCTAGCTTAGTCTGATGATTGATTTTAAGTTATTTGATTATTTTGGTATTGATGCTACTTAATTTGATAAGAAGCCCATATAAATTTGATTCCGTGTGGTGAAAAGAAAGCACATTGGATACACTGTTTTTTGTACGTTTGCATTCAGCCAAGTCGGTACTTAGATGGGTGACCGCCGTAAGCTATGATAGTGATGAGACTGATGCCATCTCGGGTTTGAGTTTATTCTGCATGTTGCTACGCTGGGATCAGAGGAATATATGACCTGTGAACTCCCGTGCACGGTTACTTGATGCCGTATCCAGCGTAAGGGCTCTGACTTACAGCCAAAGATTTCTGGCAACTCTAACACAGGTGCGAACCAGCTACAGACCCACGTATCGTTCTCCTCCCACTCCTCCTCCTCCACTTCTACCTCCGATTTGCAACAATCAGCTGTAGTGGACAGCTAAAAGTGCTTCGTTTATAAATAAACATAGCAGATGCCGGTTGGAATAATATTGGTAAAAACGCCGGCCCAGAGAGATTTGCAAAAGCGACAGCGAATCGAGGTGGGGAGATCGGAGAAGTCCAGTTATGGTTACAGCGCATGCGTGAAGCGAACGGCGTTTTCGGTGTCGTCTGCTTGTATCGACTTGCTGCAATATACTAAACAAAGATGGATGTACACTACCTGTTCTCTCTTTCTGCCAAACTCTACGCAAGGAATTGATGAAAAAGACAAGAGAAAGAAAGAAGAAAAATCGTGGAATATTTTTTTCTCTACTTTTTTCCCTCTCCTTACGCACCATATAAGCAAACGGTAAGTAAAAACTTTTCTTTCAAATATTTCGATTGATTATAATACACTGATTTATTCGGGTTAGTGTCCTCAACTTGGTTGTTATCGGCACGATGTTTTGGCCGATGTACCCTCTAGCCTTCTTCAGGTATCTGTCGTACTCGGTAACCTTCTGGGGATTTTGAATCGAACTGGTTATTTAATCAACGGTTCGTATCGTTTTTCTGCAATATACTAATCGAAGTTGGATTTTTATTACTTTCTTGTACGTTAGTTAATTCTTATGAAGAAAAAAAAATCTCGGATATATTGAAATTTCTACTACTATTGTGATATCATTATTGATTTTGGCTACTCACCGGAACCGTCACCCGAAACTGTTGATATAGGTTCTTTTAGTTTTCAAGTTGGTCTGGCTGACTGTCTGGCTATATGTCTGGCTAGCTTTTTATAACTCACACAATGGAGCTACGGGGCGGAAAATTCAAACCTCTACTCATTATGTTTAGTAAAACGTTTCTTTTGTTTCTTTGTTGTTTTTTTCTGAAAATACCACTGAATAGATTTTTAGTGAGGGGTTCAATTTGCAATGTTAGTTTTTACTAAATTGACAACTTAGTTTGTGTCCGGAGCATTTACGCATTCTTTTAAAAATTCAGACTTTCCTAAGTATTCACTAAAAAAATTGCCCAGCAAAATGCAAGATAAGCAACTTAATCGCTGATAATCCGTTTTTTATCCAATTTTTTCATTGATCACCCCGAACATCGCATTCTGCCAAAAAGACATGGCAGTTTCTATTGATATGCATTTTCTAATATCTTTTGATTTTAATTACAACTTAGCTCGGGCCATAATAACGGTAATGAATGAAGAGACCAGATCTGTCAGGGTCGAAGTTTTCTTCCTTCTTAGGGCAACCTGGTCGAATGAAACAATTTTAAAAAGAAAAAAAATTTAGATTTTTTTAAGTGAAATGGGTCAGTATTTCAAATGATGAATATGAGGTATTTTTATCGGAGAAATTTTTACCTTTAAAAGGAAGAGTCCATGGTTACGGACAGATGTTCAATAAATCATACTGTTCACCATAAGAGTAAATCGATTTTTGTTGTAGATTATTTTCCCAGATACAAAGGTGCATCTCCACTCGATGATTATTTTCGGTTGAAATACATAAAAATCAAAACTTTTTGCCTAACTTCATATTACAATTTTTTTTTTCTTTACACATAATTTAATTAAATGTGCTATCATTTAAGATGGACATTGTCAACACTGATTGACGTAGTGAAATATTACTCACGACCCTTGCTCGATGCTGTAATCCCAGTTATTTTTGTGTAGGTGTTTATGGTTGGGTTTAGATGTCGGAGATTGCTTTTTAGATGATTTTCTACGAGGAAAGTAATATTTTTAATGAATTAAGTAATATTTTAATTGAAAAAACATTGAAGTGTAAAATCGCATTTAATCTAATATGTAATACATTTATTGCTATTTCTAGGTGTTGTAAGATGTTTTTAACTAAATATTAGATGTAAACTTGACAAAAAAAGTTGCAAGAACTGCCCTACCTAGATCTGTGCCCAAGGGAAAAACAAGCACATCCATGGTCTGACTTTCAGGCTTTTTCAACATGATAGAAAGGTAATATTTTTTAATTACTGTTGGAAAAAGATAAATACAAAGCCAAATAGTAAATAAAACTGGACAGGTCTTTCGACGGATGCAGTTATTTTGTTACTTACTTGTTTCTATAAGCTGACATATCATAAGTCGTTAATGAAAAAACATGAAACGAAATTGTCACTGAAACTTTCAAAATAGGTTTTCTCAGTTTCCAAGATGGTCCGGCTGACTATGTATATACGTATGTATTCAGCACGCGCACTCACTGCACGAGTGTAGCTGAAGGGCTGAAAATTTAAACACTTACTCTTCTGCGTTTTTAAAAACTTTTTTCAAATTTTCTCAAAATGAGTTTTTAGTGGGTTATCAATTTTCGATGTAAGATTATTCAAAATTCGACCTGAGTTTATGTCCGATTGTTTTTGTTTTTTCAAATTTAGTCTTTTCTGTGATTACCGCGGAGAGCGGCAAAAGGAGTTACTTGAACATTGACCACTGTTTCCATAAATATTTTCATTGATCACACTCAACATGGCATGCTGCCAAAAAAGACGTTGGTCACTTATCGGTTTCTATTGAGTGACTAACCAGACTCGTTATTGATTTTTTTTTCCACTACTATTCACCTATATCCTAGATTTTTTACGCTGCTTTTCGTCTCAACTCAATCTACGTCAGTGATTTAATAGTGCAGATCAGAAATAAAGAATAATCTCTCAGTGAGAGGGTCATGAGTTCGAGTCTCACTGGAACCTTATTCTTTATCTATGATCGACGCTGTTGAATCGATGCTATAGATTCTCATACTTACTCTATGATAACTGTTATCATTGTTCTTATTATCAGTGCGAAATGATTCGGAATTAATTGCGTCCGCAAGTCTGCGTATGTAAATTGGCTTGAAAGATGGAAGAAAATTTCTTTCACTCTTATCTTTTTTTTTAATTAATTTGTGAAGATCGAGGTATATCTATCAAAATGTCAAAAGTCTCGGTAACATTGTGTACATCTATCGATTTGTTAGTCACTCCAGTAAAAATTGAACCCCAAAATCTCAGTGCCCCTTATCAAACCTCATAAATTTTAGACTCACTAGTCCGGCAGTTTCAATGGATCGGAACAGTGTTTTGAAACTGGTGTTTGACAGAATCTGACACCGGACGGGGGAAAAAAGACCAAACGGTATTTAAGTTAACTCTGTCGTCGAAAAAGAAGATCGTAGAAAATTATAACATAATACTTACTTGTGTACAGTCTTTGTGACCGGATATATCCCTGAAAGAGATACTAAGAAAATTTCTTTCTCTTTATGATTTGCATCAGCACATTTCCAGGTAAAATAAGACTTTGATTTAAAAAATCTACCCAAGCTCAACAAACTGATAGATTTTAATTAACTCTCCAGTATGTACTTGATATTTTACATATAATGATTTATAGGTATCAGTAAATTTTTTTTTTGCTTTTCCTGTAAATCCACTAAGCAGAGTGAACTTGTGGTACAGAGTGGTCGCTTTGTTATTAAGGACTCAAGTAAGCCTGAGATAGGTCTACGTCTATGTGGGCTGTATCGAGTTAAGTAATACATCTTCAGTATATGCGTTATTTTGCCATGTTCCCACTACTCCAGAATTTTTACAGTTTCTGCCGAATTTGTGAGATCCATCTGTACTTGATGGTATTTCTTATGGGCAATGGAAATTAATCGGCGATGCCCATCTCCTCCTCAAATAATGCAAGAGGTTGCTCCGGTCCACATGCTACAAAGTTGTATATACACAGTAAATAGTAACTCAGAATATACTTTATATTTACCAAGTTTAGCTTAGTTAGACTTAAGCCCAAATTGGTAGAGCTCCCAGAGAGGATCGAACGAATTAGATTGAAACAGTCGGCATCAAAATATTGTTAGCTATTATCACACTTATCGTGAAACTAGGGGTTTCATGAAATTACTGAAATCGATATTTTCACTATCTTACTGTAACAGATTTGTATGTGTGTGTGAGTGTTGATGTGCACGTGTGTCTGTATAACTCTGTATGTGTGTGTGTATGTGTGTGTGTGTGTGCGTGTGTGGTTGTTGGAATTTTATCATCTCATCTACTAGACAAAAAGTCGGCAACTTTTTTTTCCTCAGAGGAACTAAAATCACATATCAATAAGTGAACAGACGGATGCGATAGAAAGTTTGAAATACCGTTTTTGTTTTCTTTAGATAGATCTATTTATATTGGGTCCGCTCGAATAGTGAAATGGATTAGCAAGTCTGCTGACACACACAAATGGTCCTGAGTTCGATTCCCAGGAAGAACAGAGAGTACAGGAAACTCAACATTCGGACAAATTTCCCTCGTTCAACAGGTAATTTAGTATACATTAAGCTATATGATTAGAGTGGATATTGATGTACAAGGGTATGTTCATAGAATTATAGGTATAAAGTCCAAGTCTCAACAAGACCTGAAACTTGCAAAGATCTCTATGACAGCGCATGCATCAGAAACTGGGACTTCATACTCCATCACCGACCATCATACACCGTTGGTAGTTGATTCTTTAGGGACCAGACGCTTTAACTTAGTTAAATTTTGTCTCAAATCAATGAAGAATGAAATATCGTTTATGCTTGAACAAGAATTCCAGTAAGTAATCAAAGTAGAAAATGTAGTCGCAATTTATTTACAATACAATTAAGTGTCAAATCAGACTTTGTTTTCCGTCAATGTCTATGCCTATCACTTTTAACACACTTTGTGGGCGCGGCCGAATCCTCTGCTAAACCAGTGCTGGTCAAATTTATTCTGGAAGGTTTGGAGTGTACTGGCTTCTACCACTGAAGCCGGCAAACTGTTCTATGGGTTCATCACGCGATAAGCGAAGAAGTGTTGTCCAAGACTTGTATTAGATCTGAGGGGGCGGTGGATTTCAGTTTGAATACATGGCCTTGAGTAGCGCTTCCACTTTCCATAACAAAGGGACAGTCTACATTATAAAATCCGTTGGTGTAGTTGCATGTCTCTGTCATGCCCACCCCCTCTCTACTGTTCTGCATGCTCGGTACTTATAGTTTCGATCAAGGCATCTTGAGAATCAATTACAAAATCCAAAATATAAAAAGTAAGCGAAATATCTCAGAACTTTTGAACTCTGTTTACCGAATCCGTTTTCCATGTTGGTAACCGTCACGACACCACACACATACATAGCGACACATACATGCACACTAAAGCACACACATTCAAATACATATACACACGCGCAGATACCTGCATAAATCTTCCATTACGGACCTGTTAACAGCAGGTTGGGTTCATTCAAGACAATATCATCCAGAGATGTTGCAGGAGAAAGTGTGTGATCCGGGGGAAGCACAAGTTTGACGGCGTGCCTCTTTTTTTGTTTCTGTTTCCTCAGATTGTTTTATATGTTGTTTGGAAAACTGGCATCCGCTGGGGTGTGGAGAAACAGGGTATTGGTCCCAACATTCTTCCTCTTCGGACACTCAGAATGTTAGAATCTTATAGCTGATAAAGAATGATGGGACAGTACAATATTTCATGCAACCCCTACTTATATTCCCATATAAAATAAACGTTATTACTCTTTGGTGCTTGCTCTATGGTCCTGGCCAGGGTCAGGCCGCGATCAGGTGCACCATCCGGAATCTGGATCATATAATGGGTTGCAATCGCTACCACTACAGTCGGCAATGCAGCACTTCCTTCACTGATGGAACGCATATTGTTCGATAAGAGTGACACTTATATTCCAAATACATCTTGTTGCTCCCCAACCCTGGAAATAGATGCTTTTACCCCTACCATGAAGACATACCATTTTACGAACCCCATCCTATAAAGAATCAATATGCGCTTATGTTGAAAGAACCCATGTCGCTGAACACCCCTGTCAGCAGCCACATCTTCCTTCACTGGCAGTAGTCTATTCCATAAGTGAACTTTGGTAAGGAATCCAAGTATGACCCTCTTGCCGGTCAGTTATCTTCTCACATAACGGGACAGAATGGTCTTCGAGGGACAATGTGGGGTAATGCTAATCCAGTGATTTTTTGCAGATCATTGCCACTGAATAGTGTAATTTATGTTCATTTGATACCCTTGAGGTTGTGACCTTGCATACCTTTGCTGAAAAGATTATATATATATATATATATACATATATATATATATATATATATATATATATATATATATATATATGGTAGTAAAAATAGAAGTATTTGAATTAAATTTATTCTACCAACATGTTTCGCCTTTGGGCTTTATCTAATATATCGCGAGACGTTGTTATTTGAAATGAACGAACATCTCAATATTGTTTCATTGAAATTGCCACTTTGAATATGCTGGAGGGCAAAATATGTTTGTATGATGAATTTAATTTAGATGCAACTATTTTCCATTATTGTCAACTCATATATATATATATATATATATATATATATATATATATATATATATATATAATTATCATAATACCATATAGAATAACAAACTACATGTATAACATGAGCTATATATTGAAATCATAGCTGAAAGGGAGGTGGTTTTTGATCAACATTGCAGGGGTCCAATATTCACAAAACTGTTTTGTATTTGGAGTCCTCGAAACTGTTACATAGTAAACAATTGATGATCCCAACAACATAAAAAATGATTAAACACAACACTAAGATAACAAAGTATACGTAAAACACCGAAGAAAATTCCATGAATTACATTGACAGATATTGGGAAATAAGTGACACAAAAAAAGTTAGAAAAAAATTGAAAGTGTTTTGTAAAGTTTAGTGTTAAAAGTCATAAAGCTTTCTAGACTCTCACTCATTCCCGTCTCTTCCTTCTCTCTCTATGTATATATGCATATATATATATACATATATATATATATATATATATATATATATCATTAGTGTGTCATCCTCTGACAGCTGTTTTGTTGTGTTACAACTCTTCAGTGTTGCTATAGACGATCCGTTTTCCCATTCAGTACCAAGACGCAGGATTGAAACCTTCGCTTGAGGCCCGGAGGCCGGTATCCTACCGCCAAGCCACGGAACTTGACGGTCAGCAAGGCTGAATGTAAGCGATATATTCTATTTTTGCTCAAATCCCCCATCCACCAGAGTGCTCTATTCCTATGGATGAGCATTAGTAATCCAAGTAATTTCAGATTGAATGCTTCACAAAGTCAGTGATGTTTTTTCCTTTCTTTTTGCTGTGGTCGCCACAAATCTTGTAGAATGCATAAATAGCTCAAACAGGGCCCTCGAGTTGATCTCAGAATTTTTCAAGAAAAAAAAAAGAAGAAATTGTTTCCAAAACATTTATGCAGGACTAAATGTCAAACTTTATCAAAGACCCAGAGTGAAATCGAAATTCAGCTGCTAGCCCTTCTCTCGACCACGTTTGGGGTGAAACCATAATTTAAAGAGTACCTCTTATCTCAAAAAGTAACGCCAATTCAGCAAAACTAATGTGTTTTTTGGATTCACCACCTCAAAAATACCTTAAATACTTTGTTGGGCAACTGAAAGCGAGTTTATTTCCGTCGGGCTGGGTAGTCTGATGTACACCCCTCTCCTGGTTGTGCCTCAATTTGAATGAAAAACACATTGTATTATGTGAAAGATAATGTATACCATTATATCTAACAATTATTATAGATGTTACGCAACTTGCTTCTTAGCTAAACACTTTCGCAAAATTAGATCACACATGGTGAAATACGATCTATCTACATATTATCAGAAGTTTAGCAAAATTGTCAAAAGAGGACGTGGGGTGTCAGGGAAATGTCGGGTTGGTTGACAAATCCACCCGAGTGAATAGAATTAGAAAAAAGTGTGTAGGCAAAAGTGGATAATGACTGATCAGTAATTTCTATTATAATAGGTAATAAAATGGAAATCAATATTGATTACAATCATGTCGATACAGATATACCAAAAGTGATATCATGAGATATCACAAAAGATGTATAATAACTGTAATGATAAAATTTAAGACGGTGTCTTTCTAAGTATGAACGCGCTCATCTGCTGGCATATATTTAAGAAAGTTGACAAATCGGAAGTGAAATGACTCGAGACTAATTAGTACATCCCAAAATCTTAATTGGCTCTGATAGCTAACATTTTTTTCCCAAAATTTTGACTAGTATGGGGAAACTCAAATCTCAGACAAAACGTCAGCTATCGAGACCAATAAAGAATTTAATACGTGCTATTTAGCCTCAAGTCTTCTCTTTTCCAAATTGTCAACTTTATTGTCATCATCTTGTCAGATCTGTATCAAATGGCCACATATATATATATATATATATATATATATATATATATATATATATATATATATATATATATATACATATATATACAAGCAAGCTATATCATCATTTACAAACGAAAAATAGTATACTTCACTGTCGACATATTATTGGAGACTACCTTATAAAAACATACCTGTAATATTATTGAAAATATCAGTACAAACATACATAGATATGCTAAAAATCAACCACCATTGATTTATTTTTTCATTTCTGATTACGATGAATTTTATCAATATTTTATAGTTCCAGCCTCTTTAAAGAGCAGTCAAATTCCTCTAATTATCTTAGACGTGAAGAGATAAACCAAACCCTGAATAATTAGATAAACGCGTAAAGTCATATAAAAGAGATCCCTAACACTTGCAAACAGATTTAAGCGATGTTAAAATACTTTAAGGAGAGAAGCAAAACCCAAAGAGCTGATGGTTCAACAACATACTGATAACGAAAATACCTGCACCATATCCTGCTAATGTATGATCTTTAACGACCAACAAGCGAGGCAACTCCATTTAATAAAAAACAAACACATAACAGGCAATGACCAATCAGTAAACAAACAAAAAAAAAACAGAAAAAATACATAAGGATAGAATGGGAGGGAAATCTCACCACCGAAAAAATATCCTGAATAGGAATCTAAAATAAACCGAATCATTCGTCAGGAGGAGCGCAAACAGGGAGGAAATAATAACGTTTCTCTCTAGCAAATCTTTACTCCATCATATATATATATATATATATATATATATATATATATATATATATATATATATGTATATATATGTACAGTTTATTCTCCGTCTTTCCCGTCTCTTTCAACGCGAATGTATGTATTATAGAAATTTGAAATTATTTTACATTTGGTTGAATTTCAGATCAAGCATGGCCAAAAAAATGTCTGAAGTTTTAGGCATTTCAAACTTCTTATGCAAATCCTTGTCTGATATTACCTTTACGTATCCAATGGGATTCATTTCAGGGGACTTGTTTCGCCAAGGAAATTGTTTGAAGCAGTGTCTGAAAATTTAACAAATTTTGTTTCATCGAAAAAAAAAAAAAGATGCTGTACTTAAGAGCTAAGGAATCATCACTCCTGTCGATTACCCATTCATTCCAGTTTGTGATATTAGTCATCGTTGAAAAAAGTCCTTTCTTGTCTTGATTTAGAAATGTTTTGCCTCTTCTCTGGTTTTTAAACGAGGCCTGTTCTCTCGATAAGTTAAGGATATTCACCTCTTCCTTGTCTATCTCTTCCTCCCACAATCCCATTCCCCCCCCTCTCTCTCTCTCTCTCTCTCTCTCTCTCTCTCTCTCTCTCTCTCTCTCTTTGCATGTGTATATAAGCCAGTTTTTTTTTCAAGTTTTTCTTAATATACTTTTACACCATCTTAGTTTTAACCATCAATTTTGTGTATCAAAGCTGATTGTTTATTTTCCAAGTGTCCATGACGCTTATTAGTGTCGATCATTTCGATAACGTATTCGCATAATGAGAAACTTTGATCGTTCGGATACATTTCGATGACTTTTCATCTTTTCTTTGATAATTGAATTTTTCAATAATTAACACCGGCTTTTGCTCTTAATTTTTTTTCTTCACCCTCCAATTGTCATTTTACCTACATTCTTCTCGGACCAACTCACATTCACAACAAACGGTGGATTGGGAATATATATGCATAAACAAATATATCGCTTAAATTCAACTTACTGACCATCCAATTCCATGGAGTGGAGGGAAGGATACCAGCCTATGGGTCTGAAGCTAAGGTTTCGATCCTACCTCCTGGTACTGGATGGGATAATGGATAGTCTATACTGAAGAGATAGTCTATACTGAAGAGTTGTGATACAACGAGACAGCTGTCTGTGGATGACACAACAGATATAGATAGGTAGATAGATAGATGAGCATATGTGTGCGCGTGTTTATCATTATTAATGTTTACCATCAATGTCATGACGTTCAAAATCAGAAACTAGTTGCTTGAATATCTAACAAGATGCACAATAAAATCAATAAGAATCACATAATTGTTTAGAATGAGATTATAATTGGATTATGATCAGACTTTAACGGATAAATCATCGTAATTTTCCCCAGAGACTCGCATCACCAAATGCTGTCTTTTATGGTATGTAGCCCGGTTGTTACACTTACTTGTTACCTCAATATATCGGAGTCAAAGTATGAACATATATATATTTAATGTCTCATGGCTCACTGTGGTTACGGACAATATGCCTTGGAAACACTGGCTCTCGTACAAATTCGGAATATATGCAAAGCCGTGTATCACAGGGTATATTAGGCGTAATAAGCATATAAGATCGTTTGTATCTAGTGTAGATTCCATTAATGCTCTTAGGCGTACACCAATCGCTACGTTACGGCCAATAGCACCAGCCAAAACTCCCTCCCGATAATATGACCCTCTGGATGCAAACGACATGAAATATATGATTCAAAGAAGATTCAAAATGAATTATTTTTAAAAATGTTTTCACTGCTTTTTACGTTCATTTTATTTATATCAGTTGCTTTATAGCAACTCAACTCAACCGATTATCCTTTGATACCGAGTAAATACCGTTGATTGGAAAATAAAGAAGAAAACCTGGCTGTGATTCAAACCAAGATCCTTTGAAGTGGGTGTAAGGATTGAACCCACATCCCTTTTGGGGGGCTCCGTTTAGCATAGCCTGTTTTAACAATAACACCTAAAAGACATCAGGACACAGAAGTTCAAATGACTTCCTTTAACTTATTTTTCATCCCAATCGTAACGATGTCTATTTACTTCCTGGAAGTTCAGCCATTTGATACATTTGTGTTTTTTTTTCTTTTTTTTCATCAGACAAAGTATCTTAATTTTCATATTTCGTGTCTGCTTGTTACTTTTGTCTCGATTCTATTCGTTGATTTTCAATGCAAGCTTTTTCTTCCAGACCAATCACCCTTTGGAAATTAGTGAATATCTTTTGATTAGAAAATAAAAAATAAGCCTCTGGTCAGAATCGAATCTACATCCCGTACAGAAAAGTACCGTTTAGCACAGCCTGCTTTGCCAATTAAGCCATCAAGACTTCAACTGGACAAAGAAGTTAGAATAACACCCATCAACAAATCTAGTATTTTGTCTTCCAAAATGAACTGATGACAAGTTAGACATAAACTGCATTTTTTTTTTAATTTGATATTCATATTTCATAAAAATTTATTCACTGGTTGACATATGTGCCAGTTTCTACAGAACATTCGACACAGCCATTTTGAGTGAGAATTTTGTTTAACAATCTCTTATTTTACCTCCGAATTCAAAGATATATATATATATATATATATATATATATATATATATTTATATATATATATATATATATCCATGTATATGTATATATATGCATATATATATATATATGTATATATATATATATATATATATATATATATTTATGTTTGTGTGTGTATAAATATATATTGCACATATATGTATATATACTTTCCAGTCAATCGTTATGCGTCGTCTGATTTTATTTCTGCGGTCTTTCTCTAGCTTTATCGAATGACCTGGGTTAAAGTATTCTTTTGCTTATCTAATGCTTCACCGTCTATACCTCTGGTCTTCTTTCGGGACTTTATCATTGAACATTACTTTTGTCTTTGTTCTGATCATCTTAATTCCCATTTTGGGTTTTTTTTTCTTTTTAGATCACTTAACACGTGTGGTATATCCTCTGCAGTTTGAAGTATTAATGCATAATCATCAGGGTACCTTGAATCGATCAAATATTTACCCCGTCCATGCTTACCTTTATCTTCCCCCAGTCTGTTTCTTGACAAAGTGTGCTATTTGACTCTGTGAAGAGTTGGTGAGACTAGATCTCATGTCTAACACTTTTCCGGTCTTTAACTTGTTAGCGTCTTGTCTTGTATCAAGTCTATCTATTGCAGTTCAATCATCGTATATGTTCTCAATTACTTTTATAGAATCCTCATTTATACATTGCATAACATTCCTCTTTATGTAGCCTGACAAAAAGAAATCATTAATCATATTAAACCTTGCCGGGCTGCGATTGCTGCGCGTTAGCTAGTGCCAACGCCATAATGACGGGGAGAGAGGTGGAACCTGAGAGTCAAAAAATGTTCTACATTACCTTCACGATATCCGTCGCCTTGGTCCTCTCCCATCATCGCCTTTGGGCTTTTCCGCTGTCTGGAACATTGAGTTGAAGACTGCTGTGTGTTCTATTGAAACGGAAGCTTTTTCATAGTATTTGTGGGCTAATGGTTTGTAAACGTGTGTAGGTGGTCTAGCATCTATTGTCGATTAGGCGCTTCTAAAGGCCGTCTGCGCGCATAGTTGGGTTTATCTTAAAGGTATGCTAATATACAAGTATTTTCGAGAATACTTTGTAAATGTTTGGTTGTGATGTAATAAGGTGCTAATTGCCAAAGTCCTTATCGTCTCCCTCTTTGTACGGAAGGCTTCCTATTTCTGATCAATTGGGCAAATTCTTTTCTCGTAAGCATTGTGTGAAAAGTTGTGCTAATCTATCGTGACAAACCTTTCTCGCATCTTCTAAAATATCCATCACCTTGCTATCCTCGCCTTGGACTTTTCCGCTTTCCGTATTTCATAGTACAAAAATACTCCGTCAGTCGTTACGTCTGGAACATCACTGTTTTCTATCGATTTGTGTGTGTGTGTGTGATCGATCAATCAAGTTTAACAATGACTTAACAGATTATTGTTCTCGGTATTCCATTTTCCGGAGCGAAAAATCGCTCAGCCCTTCTCTTCTCATTCAACAATTGTAGTGTAGTGACCCCTATATTTTTTAGTCAAGAATAACATACGAAACTGTTCATTTAGCGAGGTGTCTAAAACGTCATATCCTTCAACAACCCTCTTTAAAATCCCTGATTGCACGCAGTCGAACGCTTCTTTGCTTCGAACCGGTCAACTTCTACCTTTCTGACCCCAGCATCTTGAGCTGATTATCTTCCTTTATCCCTCTCTCAGTTTGCACCCGGCGTAGTTTCTATTCATTGACCGTAATTATATATATATATATATATATATATATATATATATATATATATATATATATTGTCTTGTCACTTATCTTCCTCGATGTGAGTATGTGCAAGAATTTTATAGTCACGAAATACTACTATTTTGGGCGACCACGCAGACGCTCCGTTCATTATTTCGCCTGTTTCGCTCCTTCTTACACCTGCCCTTACTAACTGCCTGTTTTTTATAATCTACCTTGGTCAACATACCACTCATTATAACAGGAATGACTCAATGGGCTCCATTCGATAGATAGACAAACGTTAGACACTTAACATTACGAGTCTCTTCAAATTATTCTTTCCTATATTTCGTATTCACGCCAAGGAATAACCTGCAATGGCATGTAACAGACTAGGCATGTATTTGCTGGATCTTGAGATGTGGCATAGCTCAAGGGAGTGTGGACTCGTATTCATCCTACGGATTTCTCTTGCTAAATTAACATATGCAGCTTAGACGAAAATTAGAACCCCGTTCGCAGATTGCGTTTTCTACTTTGAAGACTGCTACGCTTCTCAACACAACGACCTCTTGAATACGTTTGAAAGGGAAAAAAATTATACGAAATGATGCTGCAGTATTCAATCACTAATATACGTTTATTCGTTTACTTATACATTTGAATGGTTATGTTTGCGCATGTGTTGTTTTGAGTGTTTTGAAAACATTAAAAAAAAGGCACTAAAGAAAATTACTTGAATTCCATTAACAGATATTGCGAAATAAGTGACTGAAATGGCATGAATATTTGGAAATTTTTTTCGTTGTGTATTCATTGTTGAACGCTGTAAAGCTTCCTTAACTTTCTCTCCCCCTCCCTCTCTCTCTCCCTCTCTCCCCCTCCCTCCCTCTCTCTCTCTCTCTCTCTCTCTTTATATATATATATATATATATATATATATATATATATTATGCTGCTGCAAGAATCGAATCTGCAACTGATAGGTCGCAACTTTAACGTAGCTTCACCATATAGTAACGGGAGATCAATTAAGGTAGAGTTTGAAAGTCATATAACGCTTTATAATATTTCTGTTTCATTATATAACCACTTTTTTAGTAATAGAATTGTCTGCTCTGAGAAATGGACAGTGATTGAACAAGCTAAGAATGAGGACATAAAGCTGTTATTTGGGCCATCACTCTACGGGTGGCTGTTTAACACAAAAGTAAAACTTAAACTACAGTAGCTATCTAATTGTTGAAGGTTCGATTTCTGCAACAGCCCATTTTGTTTGTCTATTCTATTTATGCTGTCAATGTACAATATATAATGGACCATTTGAACAAATCTGTACTCAATCTATGACAGTTCTATTGGTGGTATTGAGAACTCTCATGTACTTAAATCAACTAGATAAATTGATACATAAACAGATGTTTGTGGTACATTTTATCCCTTATATATATATATATATATATATATATATATATATATATATATATATATATATATATATATATTCACATGCATGCATATATATAGATAGATAGATAAATAGATAGATAGATGTGTACGGATAAACATATGAATCCATATATACATATATATATATATATATATATATATATATATATATATATATATATATATATATATAGATTAGGGATGCATTAAAATATGATATGATGTTATACAATATCCGATGTATGAGGGGTATTTCCAGGAGTGTTCGATACGTTCAAGTTTTAAAAAACAAAATAGAGCAAACAACAGCCAACTAATATAATAAAAGAAAGACTCTACCAACTAGAATAGTAGATAAACTTCTTCAAAATGTCCCAGACAGGAACTGAAAGTGAACTGAATCATTCGCTGGAAGAAGCCAAAGCATGGCAGAAACATAAAAATGTTTGTGACGTGATTTCCTATTCCATTACATATGTATATATATATATATATATATATATATATATATATATATATATATATATATATATATATATATATATATATATATATATACTAATTATTCTTTGGGGAAAAAAGATTCGTAGGGACGCGGTTTTCCGATGATACAGTATTATTACGAAATCCTTTTGTGAGCCGATATAGCGTGAAACGAACAAGTATTTATTGATATAGGAAAATATTTTGAGCACCCTAAATCCCCAAACCGTTGGGCTGGTGAATTGTCAGAGGTCAGGCTGATGTGAGTATAGATGAGAGTAGAAGTTGGCGTGCACTGCCCATATAATGGTCCACTGTGAAAGAGATCAGGAGGCTAATTTCGCTCTCCTCTTCTTTCCGAAAAAAATATAAAAAGAATGGCTTGAGGTGATCTTTAGATGGACGGGCACTATCTGTATTTGAAATCCATTGGATGATCTTCTTAGGAAATAAACTAAGAGACTTGTTACGGTGGACGGTCCAATTTTTCAATTTTTCAGCAAAATTGTTACCTTTGAATGGAAGATTCGGACAGAGAACCAAGAAAATCAAACCGTTTATCATATAAAAAGATTGTGCAGAGAGAGAGACACAGGTATGCTTGAACTTTCAGAATATATTGAATATGTTGTTACGTTCTAATGAAAGAGTCCATGGTTACGGACAAAGACCCAAATAAATAACGCAGTTCATTATATAAGTAGGAAGAGATATCCAAAACATGCAACTTGTTCAGTCGAGACATCAAATATCTTGAGTGCTTTCAAAAGCCGAAGTTTTGATCGATCATGAACATCAAACAACAAGTCTACGCCACAAACCTTTCAGAAAACTCGTCAACAGCCTTGGAGCCAAGATAATCAAACATTGGCTCAAATGGAAAGGTCATATGCGTCATATAACACTAGATTCCCACGATAGATCCTTTAGACTGAACTCATCACTGGCAAAAGACCTTGCAGCTGCTTTCTTGGGTATTACAACGGTCAACTCAAACAGACTTTGAAGACTAACATCAACCGATAACATGAACAAGCGGCCGATTGCAAACTGTGTTGTCAAACAATCTTGACGTCGCAGAACTGAAGAGGACAGACTACAAAGACGAAAGATCCACTAAGCCCTGAAGAAATGAAATATTTGCAAAATGGGAATAGACGACTACGTACTTAAACATGCAGAATGTCCGAAGACCAATGACAAAAACATACTTCTGAAGAGTAAAATTATATCAGTAAACCTTTCACAGACTGATAGGTGACTGAGGGTCAGTTAATGCCGAAAGTAGTTTAAATCCGAATATAAGCAAGGATGCCCTTTTTAAAACCATATTCAGAGGTATAAAAAGCTCTCTTACGATGTACCGTTCTGTGTCATATAGTAAATGGTAGTGCCTTTAAACTGGCTCCTGCTTCAAACATTAATACTTACGCTCAACGTATCACATTAACTCTTACTTGGCCCGTTTGCAATCTGCAAAAACGACTTGGGGCGACAGGCAGCTGAAATGGCGTCACTCACCTCACAATCTTACTAAAAGCAGATAGAAAAGATGGAATCATGCTTTTTCTAAGGATATTCGTGCTAAGCAAGTATAATTTTCCTAGCCAGAGTTAGAACTTGGTTCACCAAGTCCATTTGTCTAACTCTTATCCGCTTCGTCGACCTGTTCTGCAATATATATATATATATATGTATAAATATACATATATATATATATATATATATATATATATATATATATATATATATACATCAGCAAACATCGACGGTTCGCTGGACAAAATGATTCCCTATTTCCTTCTGTGGAGACCATGATTGCAATAACATCTGCAAGGTCTTACTGCCAAAACTTTCCATCTTATCCTTCCATCTTGTTACAGGCCTCTTCCTACTGCATTTACTATCCTATGGGCTCGAATCACTCAGCCTTTTGTTTCCTCTGTAGCCATCTCATCCTACCATATGTCCAGCCAATCTCCATTTTGCTACTTAATTATTTGGTGCTATCCCTAACAATACTGTTTCTATCGATTCTGTGTTGGTTCTCGGTTAGATTTGTCTAAGCAAGAAGTATGAAACGAATGCATGATACTTGCTACGACTAACAAATGCACATACACACAGACACAGACTCATATATATATATATATGTGTGTGTGTGTGTGTGTGTGTGTGTGTGTGTGTGTGTGTGTGTGTGTGTGTGTGTGTGTGCTTTAATATAACTCGTTTTTGAATCCCTGAAACAGTTATAGGGTGAAACTGATGGTCCAAACAAGAAATTCGTACCGATAACCATAATATTGAATTAAGTGTGAAGCATAAAAAACACTGAAAACATAACATAGATTACATTTACAGATATTGAGAAACGATTGACTGAAGTGATGAGATGTATATACATACATTTATTTATATACGCATTAAATGACTTTGAAACACTGTTTGATATGATCATCTGTAATAATGCAGTGAATGTATCATTTGGCCTATGCAGCATAGATAGAATCAACATATGAAGAAAATGGTATTGCTGAATATACATATGTATATATATGAGCAAATGTAGGTACTTATATATGTTCATATGTAAATACACGCACGTACATATCATATACATATATAAATCTGTATCATTCTTTCTCTCTTTCTCTCCCTCTCTCCTCTCTCTCTCTCTCTCTCTATATATATATATATATATATATATATATATAACTTATTCTTTTTCACTTCCCCACTTTATATTTAGATATATATCTATGTATACATGTATCTCCTAAAATATGTATATTTCTTTAATCAGCATCGGTAATGGTGTATGTTTCCTGCCTCTAATAAATATATCGATTACGGATCGAAATCTATCAGTGTTATATTTTGAGGTGATGTCTGCAACATATACCCCCAACCCACGCTCACAGTTTTGTTTTAATCTCTTTGTCTTTGATGTTTGTATTTTCGAAGTACAAACCGAATAGCGGTCGCTATTTCTAGTCACCGCACCAACTTTGGCTACCTGTTCATGTAAAAAATAACAGAAAAGAAATGAAAAAAAATGCGGAACTCTAAATAAAGCTAAAGTGGATTATTTATACGACGCCATTTTTAGGCCTCGTTTTAGATCTGTTTTGGTCTGGTATGTAAAGGTCTATTCCGAGCCGAATTCAACATTTGATTTGGCCCAGTGCGTAATATTTCTTGGGGGTCCCTTCTATTTCTGTATTCAGCCATTATTTTCAAACAGTTAAAAACCAAAGCAAAGCATTCATAAAAGTATGATGTTTACTTTGACATAGGTCTTTTATAGATCAACAAGTAAGAGTATCCGCCAAGTCATCCATTTAAAGAGTAAACAAAAGAACCATAGCTTTCAGACTGGTAAAAAAAAAAGTCACCTTTCATTTTAGACTCTTTAAGAAAGAAAAAATATAATTTTATTTTTGACCACTTGAAATTTTTTTTTTTAAATATTCACCTTCACTATTGATCACTTAGGACTGCAGAAGAAATCTTTTTTCACCTTTAATCCCTTAGTGAGGAGTCGATCTCCACTTTTGACCCCTCAAGAGGGGAGGGAGTTTCCCTTTCCTCAAAAGCCCTTATAAGGGAAAAAGTTGCCTTTCACCCCTTCAAACGGAAAAAATATCAAGTTTCATATATTTTCTGGGAACCCCATGCCAAAATACCGTTTGAACTGCCTTGGCTCTAAGGGTGAGTTGAAGAATTGAGAACTTCAGGATCTTCCCTCTTTGTTGTCATCAAGAAATTCCTGCCATTTTTTCGAGTTCTCAATATGATTCGTATGAAGTAATTTTCTTCAATCATATTTTGCTTTTTCTCGTACTAACATTTTAACAATCTTTTGTGATCCAAAGGAATCACATGATAAATGCCCAACGTACCATTTTTAAAAACTTGATATTTTCGTTTTTTTTTAGAGCAACAATGATATTCTTTTTTGAAGCTATAGCATTCTGCATTATCGTAGCTCCGATGTTCAAACTTCAGAAAAGGAATTTAAAACTGGGCATGGTAGCACTAAAATATCAAAAAATATCAACCTTTTAAAAACAGTTCATTCGGCGCTCATCATTTGGGTATCCTCATATGTATTAAATAGTAAAATAACCGTTGCTTAGCCAGCAGTGTACAAAAGTTGTAAATATGAAGCACTGTAAGGTCTGGGAAAACTCATGGGAGTAGCTTGAAACAATCATATCTGGCAGATGACAAAATCTTCTGCTCACAAACTTGCAAAAGCGAATTCGATTTCAACTAATTTTTCATTCTCTTTCTCTCTTCTTTCTTTTATAGAAGGCTGATTCCAGCCGTTTCCTTTAGGGATTAGATTGATGTTTCACAACCTACAGTTTGATGTATTCCTATCCTGCAATCTTTGTGTTACGTTTCACTTCTACCCCTAAATGGACGGACAGACATGATTTATTATAATGTAAATTATATTCTATTTTTTCAGTTACTTTATGACCAAATCTTACTCATACTTGTATATAAATATTTATATATATATATATATATATATATATATATATATATATATATATGTGTGTGTGTGTGTGTGTGTGTGTGTGTGTGTGTATGTGTATGTGTGTGTGAGTTCGTATGACATTCAATGATTCTTTTAAAGAAAAAATAGCCTATCATTGGAATGTAAATATGATTTCCAATTTTTTATCATATCTAATCAATATGTCTATTTTGTATCCTTGTTGAATAACCAAAAATATATATACATTCAATGAAAAGAAGTTATTTATTCCTTCTTCAATCTCTAAGAGTCTTACTAATTTCGCCCCCTTGATTGACCATTTTTACAACCAGAGGAGAAATATAAGATGATCGGTCAAAAAATATGCCTGTTCAACTTAAATCTTTGGTATCCGTCAGAATTTCAAGGGTTTTTCAATTATAAACCATAGAGTGTCTTGAGGACGAATTGCTGGGTTACCTTTTCTTTTTCTACCAATAATTCTCTTTCAAAGTAGCTTCCCCTCTGGACGTACGTAGAAAGCAAAACGCTGTCACAGAATTTCTGTTTTCGGATGGAGAGAGTGCTGGAAGCATTCACATGAGGTTTGTTAATGTTAATGGAATGAATGCACTTGATGTAAGAACAGAAAGGAGATGGGTCAGTAGCCAGCTGCTGCTGTCAATGAGAATAAGGTCAAACAAGTTGATGCTCATTACAGAACATTTCGAAATTCTGTGAAAGCCTTCAGGTGAGCCAAGGTAGTGCCTGCAGTTTAGTACAGTCTGTTAGCTCCTGAGAGCAGAACTCAGAGAAAAGCTTCTTCAAGTTAAGCAAAATTTGAGGTGAATGCAAGGCCTCTCACTGCAGCTTAAAAGCAAAGGCAAGCAAACACAGTGCATGAATGGACAGCCTTACTTCTTCCCTTGTACAGTCGTACCCCAGCTCCTTCGAACTTTCATCTGTTTGGGCCCACGAAGGAGGTACTTAAGAAACAGTTCTCCAATGGTGATGAGGGGGAAGATATATATATATATATATATATATATATATATATATATATATATATATATATATATATATATATATATATATATATATATATATATATTAGTGTGTGTCTGTGTGTGTGTAGGATGCATAGGATGCATAAAAACATCCGATACATCTTGAAAATCGTATTTTAGCAAATTAATACATTTTTTAGAAAATGACAAAATATAAAGAAAGTTGAATAAAATGCAAAATTCGGAAACACCTCAAAACAAGATTGCTCATTAAAGAGTTATGAACAAATCTCAAAAGTCTTTGGCGTAATTTCTGCCAATTTAGAAGATGTATTAGTATGTTAAAACAAATCTTATGTATCGGATGAATTTTGCACCCATTGTACACTGGCAGTTCTTTTTGTTACATGTATATATCTGACATTTACTTTTTTTGTTTTTCTTTACAAAGGCGTTAGACACCAGAAGCAGTTTGGGCCTTTGATAAATCTCGATCAAGCTTGGCAGCCCACCAACATATTTCAATATGATTATCCAAATTGCGCTGTCAAATTCTGCATTCTGATGGGTAGACTAGTAAGAAAGGTTACTGCTGATCAACTCCCTGGGGGTCAGTGGGATTTTAAAGCAAACTGTGATGCAACTGACATGGCTTTTGTTCTGAGAAAAAATTCAATGAAAATGTCACGAAGAAAATAAAGGGTTATACGTCATCTTTCTTCACTTGACAGAGGTATTTGACATCATGAGCAGATAGGGTCTTTGAGAAATAGAAAGCAAGCTCTGTTGCCCACTGAAATTACCCAATGTCATAAATTGTTTGCAGGATGTGCAATTTAACAAAGTCTGAATCAAAACCTACAGGTCGTTCTAAAAAAGATGCAAATGTCTTTTTGAAAATCAAAAAAACTTGTTCTTGAACTACATTATATTCAAAAACTATTTTTAAGACACCAAAGAAATTGTTATCAAATCAACCAAGCAAGTGGAAAACATACTTTTTCTCTTTTTGCTTGTGTCTGTGTCTGTGATAGTCTCTGAGCGTAGGACAGTACACAATATCTAGAATCTTTTTTTCAATAGTTTTTTTTTTTTTAATAAGAGCCCTTTGGGGTCATAATGGTCGCTATGGACCAACGATTAAAAAATCTCGTGCTGGTATCTTTTTTTTTTTTTCACATAATGTCGGATAGAGTATGCATTTTTTTTTAATATAATTTAAGATATCTTTTAGATAATTAGTTCTGATTCACGTGCGGGCTACGGTTATTCATTTATGCGACATTCGGATATTACAAATACTTTTCAATCTTACAAGAGATGTTCCAAATGATTTCCTCTAGCCTGGAAACAGGTTTGCACCCGTTCCTTTAAAACAACGTTGTATTGGAAAACGATATAACTGACACAGATGAATGGTTATTAGATTTAGGATTGTCTATCCTGCAATTATTCTTACTGCTAAATACTGATTTTTTTTTCAAAGTACAAAGTTGCCATGTGATTAATTTTTAGGCATAAGATTAACGTGTACATAATTGCTAAACTCTTATCCGGAGGGTGACGTCATTTATGACATACCCTGTACTTTTCAAGCTCCTCTCCAATCCTGAACAATTCAAAATCAGGTTGTGTACCAACTCTGTATTCAATATTCTCCAGCGAGATGTTCAAACAGCAGAGATTGATTACGGTGAAAATGTTTACGTCTGCACGCGTGTGCATCCATACATGTGTACATTTTCAAACGATCAGGTTACAACCTGTTCAATCCAATGCTACCCAGGCCCAATCAAAGACTGCAATAGTACCACTGATGGAACCTCTGACCGCTGACGAAATAGTTTTAGTTTCCCAATCAGAGTCTGTTCAACGAGAGGTATCATCCTACTTTGCCGATAGGGAGACATGGCCCTTACAAAAGGTGAACTCCCTAACTGAGTTAAATCACAGAATTGAAGCTAAGGAGATTAGATTTGGCCGTGAATTTGATATTTCCTCAGTCACCAGTACTCTTCCTCTAGCCGCTGTTGAAAAACTAGCCCATCTCACATGGACTTTATATTTCCGTTGTAAAGATAATATTATAAGCGGTGATGCCTCTGCTGACTCCCGAGTCTTATCCAGATCAATCATTCTACTAGACTCCATGGTATTGTTCCAATTGTCCCAGAGACAATCGACAAAACCATAACCTTCATGTTCCCTGATTTGTTTCAGTTTTCTCACAAGGTCAATTTATTTGTTAAGCTGTTAATGTTGATTCAATTTGATTTTGTGGTCCGCTGGAACAGCAAAATCCATAATATGTTAGACTTCTACTTTACATAAAATGGATTATTATTTCGTGCCTCCGCATCTCCATACAAGATGTGTTCGTGGTTATTGCTTGTCATTCAGTGGCGTTAAATCTGTGCCAACCTTCAATACCTTACTTAGTCTTTCTGCAGATCGTAGTGATGCTGTGATCTGAACAATCTCAATTTTTCTGTGAAAATCTAATCCATGTAATCTCAATATAAAGGATTTTCTCATGGTTCTCTGCACCAACCAATATTCAGTCCATAGCTTTCTTATATCTCAGGTAAAGCTCTAGTATTTTCCCGAATTTCTGTCTTTTTCTGGGGTAATTCTATAGTACCCTACAACAGAATACGAATGTGCCATAATTTTGTCGATGAAATTCTATTCCACTACGATTTTAGCATTATTTTGTTGTTTTTTTTTCATAACAAAAAGATCTTAAATGTCAAAAATGAGCTTCTAAAGGGAAGGGCTTTCAAAGTCAGTGGAGATCGAACAAAAGAATCTATGGTCTTGGTTTATTCTGCATCAGAGAACAATTCAAGCATTTACTTTATCCAGCAACGCACAGGATTGAGAATAGTACTCCATAGGACTGCTTAGTAGCGCAAAAAGGGGCAAGAATGTTGAGGTACATTGTTCTCTCATTTAACCATTCACCTTGTGGTCAACTTGCACAGCGAATTTCAAACGGTGGTTGCGCCTCTTTTTCGTTTACGACGATCTGATGCAGTCATTTTGATTGGAGGCTGTGGTCATTCTGGATGTCCGAGTCCCAGATTAACCTTTGTTCAAGGACAAAATCTAATTTATGCTGACACCATTTGTTTATATGGTCAAAGCCAAGCCGCTTGCACGGCTCCTAGTATATCACTGTCCCAACTTAATCGTGTCTGTTTTTTTTTGGTATTATTTCTTACCCAACGACTTTCACGCTCATATGATGGTCACTGGTTTACATACGAGTAGCGATCAGTGCTTTTCTAAGCAGTGGGGCTGAATGGTCGTGCGAAAAAAATAATTTTATGCAGTAATATTTTAAGGCTATGCAAGTCTTTTTCAGGCTTCGGATGAAGAAGAAATGCTACAACTAAGCAACTGAAGAACGATCTCCACATTGTTTTTGATCTAATGCAAAGATGATCATGATCATCTTCATCCTTCTAGTGTCTGTCGTTGGACACATATATACAAAAGATTTGCCACACCTCTCTATTATGGGCGTCGCAGAGCCAGTACTTTCTGAACTTGTTTAGTTTGTCACACCATCTTATTCCCTGCCGGCCATGTTTTTTATATATGATCTCTTGGGATCTACATAGTGAGTCATGTTGTTCACCGAATCTCTAATTTGCAACATGACTTACACATTGGCATTTGGGTTTTCTTATGGTCTGTATGTTGTCTCTGACTCATTTTTTCTCTGTGATAATATATAGTGCTTAGTGAAATATGAATGTGATGTTGAGCATTATTGTCTTCTTAGCAAGTTTGGTTAGGATCCATGTGTCAGCTCGATTGGTCAATCAGGAGGATGCATTGATTGTAGATCTTTTTTTGTGATCTGATGCTATTTTCTTGTTCTCCATAGCTGACCTTGCTCTACCAAAAGCTTGCCAACCTTGAGAAATTTTTTGTATATCTTCCTTCGAGAATTTCATGGTGATTTAATGTCTCACGTAGCTGTTGTTGTATACTTTCTCCAGTTCTGCATCTTCGATTTTGATTGTCTTGTCTCTGTGCTCGTTGGGTTTCTGTACCAATTGGTGCTTGAATTGCAAAATATCGGTTCGAATAGTGATGGGTGGATTATACGGAAAAGAAACATCAATTCACCGAGTAAATTATGTATTTCTATCAAGTAATTGCATTTTCAATAAACTTTACAAAAGTGAAAAAAAAAATTCTGCACACTGAATGCAGACAATGAAAAGAATTTCGGTATTGACTGGTGGTTTTCACTAGGTATCGAGTGACAACAAGTCTCCTCAGTACTGTAAGACTCGTTTTTCACGGGATGATTACGGTTCTGCTCTGGATTTCAAGTTCCAGCGGATTTCAATTTTCCCCTGGCTTACTTGATGAACTTTTTGGGACTATCGTCGAGCTTCGACCACGATTGATATTAATGCCACTTTCTCGTTCCATGATTCTTCAGTTCTCTGACAAATTTAAGATACATATGCAGCTCTTCGCCCACTTATAACTAAAACCAATGGTCTTCAGATACAGCAAAATCGAATATCGGAACTCATTCCTTTCTGTTCTTGTTCATGAAACCTAGATGTGGTCTTCCAAGCCGGATTAAGTTATCCGTTTTGATATAAAAATCCACGGGACTTTGTTCCATTATCTATGCAAGATCCAGGACTGTACATTTGCCATTAGCCTGTAAAATGTCTAAATGTAGTCGCAGGCACAATATCCAGTGGATCACCCTTCCATACCCAATCATGGCCATTTCGTCTTCCTTCCGGTCTATAATGCTACATTTGATCACTATGCAATTGATTGTCTCATCTTAATCTCTGCTTTATCTACATTTGCTGTTCTCCAGAACCTTTTTTTTCATTAACCTTCTTCTTCTTCTTCTTCTTCTTCTTCTTCTTCTTCTTCTTATTATTATTATTATTATTATTATTATTATTATTATTATTATTATTATTATTATTATTATTATTATTATTATTATCATCATCATCATCATATGATTTTCTTTTTATTCACTGTGGCTGAGTTTCAGGTAGAAACTTAGTTATAGCATTGTTATTTGCCCCTTAGTAGATAAATACATATACATGTATATATACAAATACACACACACACACACACACGGAGACATATATATATATATATATATATATATATATATATATATTATATATATATATATATATATATATATATATATATAATAGCGAGAAATAAAAGAAACTACACAAAAAACAGTACATAGTTGAATAAAAGACGTAATATTTACATGGACAGTGCTTTGCAGCGAGTATGGGCGGTGTCTGTGTGGACACTTTTTTGTATCTGATAGATGCTTGGGTTTCCTGCTATCCTGCCTAAATATATGTCGACACCCCCTTTCATTACTTCAATGGCTCATATAATGACACATATTTTTCAGTCTTTAGTTGCCACATCTCCGTGATCTCAATTTCCAGGTCTTTGTACTATGACAATTTTCCAAAATCTTTTAAAGATACGTTTTTCGTGTGATGGAATGGCCATATCTATTAATAAGCATTCCTTTTCCTTTCCTGTCTTTAATCATAATGTCTAGGCGTTTGACTTTGATGGTTCGATTTGGGAGTACCGGGGATTTTCATAATATTGCAACAGCTTGTGTTTCAGTCAAAGGTTCTGGATGGTATTCATAACAACGTGCTGGGTGTGGTGCACCCTTGTGTTCACAGACTATCTAGTGGATATATTATTATTATTATTATTATTATTATTATTATTATTATTATTATTATTATTACGACCACACCAATTGCCAGGTGGTCACAGCTGGTGCCTAAGTGACATCAAGTCTCTTCAGGTCTCCAGCCCACCTTTCGACATTCTCATAGTCCACAGTAGTGTTGTGGTTTATAGTTTCACATTGGTTGCCCAGTGGTTATCCCTGAGGGCTAAGTGACAGAAAGTCTCCTCAAGTCTTCAGCCTTCCTCTCATATCTCCGGCCACATATTACCTGTGGCTCGTTCCTCCTCAAGCAATTGTGGTATGTGTTTCGTTTTTGTTACTCGTTTCTCTTTTCTTCTCTCATTCAGGCCATTGCTAGAAGCCGCAGTCGAAGATCTCATATTTCGCGTACTTTCCTCAATATTCGTGCAGTCCCCTGTAGTGCCGTGGTCTGTAAAGTCTCAATCCTTCTCTTTATCTCCAGCTACTCCAATCTTGCTTTCAGTGTATTTTTTACAGTTCACAGTGTACCCATCATTACTGGTATTACCCTGACGTTCATGCTCCATGCTTTTTTCAGTTCTCTTGCCAGGTCCTGGTATTTTCCCAGTATTCTACTCTCTTTCCTCTTCACTCTATGGTCTGCAGGCACGGTTACGTCTATTATTTGGCAGGATTTCCTCTTGTTGTCCACGATTACTAGATCTGATCTTCTTGCTTGGGTGTTGTTGTCAGTTTTGACGTTAAAATCCGAAAGTAATTTGTGATTTTACATTTTCGAGGGGCTGACTCTAGTTTGTGCAGGTACCACTTTCCCACATTGTTAAATCCCATTGTTTGCTCAGTTCCCAGTGCATCACTGTTGCTACCCTATCATGTCTGTGTTTGTACACCTTCTTGGCTAGTTGACTACATTCACTAGTTATGTGTATTACGGTCCCACCCCTTTCCTCACATGCACTGCATTTGCTGATTGTCTTAATTTTTGTTTTGATATAATCATCATAATCGGTCTTTTAACGTCCGTCGTTGGACATAGGCCTTCTCCAGAATTCGCCACAATTCCCTATCATGGGCATCATGGAGCCAGTATTTCCTGAGACTGTCAGGTTCGTCTCTTCATCTTGAGTTCTGTCGGCCACGGTTTCTTATGTGATCCCTGGTGATCCATGTTGTGAGACGTGATGTCCATCAGTTGTCTTTCATTCTTGCAACATGGCCTGTCCATTGCCATTTGTGTTTTTCAATAGTTCCTATGATGTCACAAACACCTGTTTTCTTCCTGATATACTGTGCTGTCTTGTGATTTCTCCAGGTAAGGTTGAGCATGATTCCCTCATGCGCACGTTGCATACTTCTCAGTTTGCAGGTCTGTCTCTTGATTAGATTCGATGTTCCAGCTCCATAATTTTTACTGAAATTCATGTATAGTCCGACTTTTTTGCTTTCTTCGTTTAGTCCATCTAGCATTAGTTGGAGGTCGTGTAAGTTCTCATCGAAAAAGACGACGTTGTCTGCAAATCTGAGGTTGCTCAAGTATTTGCCGTCTATTTTGATTCCTCTATTTTCTCAGTCCATGTTCCGGAAGATCATCTCAAGGCAGGCTGTAAAGAGTTTAGGTGAGCTGCTTTCACCTAGTTGTATTCTTTTTTGGAGCTGAAACGTTGTTTTGAGCCTCCATGATGGGCAATTCTGTTTCTCTCTCCAGGTTCCTTTTTTTTGTAAGCATGTCCATGATCTTTCATTTTCAACATCCTTCATCTGTCTTTTAAAGATCCGTTTAGCATCTGTTGTTCCCATTTCCCTTATTGGCTCTGCTGCTCAATCGTATCATCTTTTTGTCGCTAGACGCGCTGCTTCAGGAGCTCTTTAAAGCATCTTCACTGTTTGCCAGCACATACTTATTCTAGACTCTCACACCCTATGAACTCTTTGATGCTAATGAGTCTTCTGATGCCTTTTTCTGCGTACAGCTTATCCGAGTCATCTCTGGGATGTAGGGCTTTGCACATTGTTAATTGACTGAAATCTTTCCTTAGTCCCTCCAACGAATGGTACTGTGTAACTTACTAATGCAGCCCATGTGTTCATTTCATTTATCTGATTCCAGCTGTTTAGTTCGGTCTCTAACATTTTCCTTGTCCTCCTAAGATATTCTTTTTCTATTTTCTCCTTCGTTTATTCCCATTTTATTGTATCACGTTTGAGATCTTCAAGGTATTAGTATCAGTCTTGTGTGGTCACTACGCTGATTTCCCTGCTTTCTTGGACTTCGATCCCTTCTGCCATTGCAAGCCTTCCTTTGTACATTACCATAATTGCCCATTTTTCTATTCCGAACTCGATCTCAATGTCATCACTGTATTCTTTCACTTTGCTGAACAGCGTCTCGAGTTCTCTTTGCATTCAATTTTATGTCTTTCATGTACATCAAGTGGTTTGCTTCATCTCTGTTTCAGGCAATTTGTATTCTTGGTTGTTTTTCGGGATTCTACTGAGTGGTATCATAGATAGAACTAATAGGTCCTTTTGGATGAGGTCGGTTCTGCTTCTGGTCATCCATTCTGGGGACTTGCCCTCATTTTGGCAACTTTTTGAGTTGGTGGGTGAGCCTGCTGTGTACTTTTGTTAATTTCTCAAACCAATATCCGTGGTCCTGGTGCTTTCCAGGTGGCTATTTTTCTATTTTGAGAGCGTTTTTCAATGGGGTTTCGTTCAACACTTTTGGTTCCCCATTGTCTATGTCCTTAAGTTCTTTTTGTACGCTCCCTAACTATTCCAGGGGTTTTGTTTTGTCTTTTTGGGTGTCCTATATACTATCTCTGAAGTTCATTGTGTCCGAGGCATCAGGCAGTATGTTTGTCTTCTCTCTCCGTTCAGATTGTGGTAAAGCGTCCTCTCGTTGTTTTTGAAATGTGCAGTTCCGTGTGAATTGGGCAGACCTTTGCCTGTATCTCTTAAATGCCGTCTCTTTGGCTAGTGTCTTCTGGTGTATCTCTTCCACCGTCACAGGGATACCTTTTTGTCTTATTTTGTATTTGTCCCATAGTCTCACACGTTATCATCATCATTTTTATCATTATTTGCATTTTCACTCAAGTTGCTTAGTGATACCTGAAGGAAAATTTTTGACAGCATACCCAAACCCCATCGAAAAATCTTGAGCTGCCTTCTTCACACTCTCACAGTTCACAGAAGTGCCGTTGATTACAATTCCACAGCAGTTACTTGATGGTTATCGTTGAAGGCTGAGTGACAGCAAGTTTACTCAGGTTGCTAGTCTTCTTTCATATCCTTCTTACCTGTACTGTCTCCACTATGCCTTCTCCTTGGCTGTTAGGCTATTGCTAACAGCTGGGGGTTGTAGGGGGATTTCACTACTCTCCATGGTATCTGTGCAGTCCCTGGTAGTGCCATGGTCTCTATAATCTCAATCCTTATTTCCTATTATTGGTATCACCCTGACCTTTATTTCCACGCCCTTTTGATTCCCATGCCTGGTCCTGGTATTTTTTGTTTTAGCTTTTATATCTCTTATATATTCACTCTGTGATTTCTCAACACAGCCAAGTCTATCATGTGGCCGCTCCTCTTTCCTTTCTCAACGTATACCGGGCATTATTTTTATTTTATTTTTATTTTGCAACGTTACACCAGCTGTCCTGTAACTGATGTCAAAATAAAATCCTATCGATGGAACCTGGAGGAAAAGGAAGACAATTTTGTCGTAGACGAAATATTTACCAAGAAATACATTAACGTTCCATTTTGTTTTCGTTAAAGCATTTCTTAAGACAACATGGATAAGAGGTTCTTGCAGGAGCTCAAGCCAGAATATGTAGAATTCTACTGACAACATATCGTCAAATCTTGGCTTCATTCCATATCTTCCTAACTACTTACTTATTCAACTTCGCTCTGTTTAAAGCATATATATATATATACATATATATACATATATATATATATATATATATATATGTGTGTGTGTGTGTGTGTGTGTGTGTTTGTTTGTGTGTGTGTGTGTGTGTATAGTGTTATTCTTTCCAAAGGGGTTTTAATAGTGAAGAGTGCTCAATATCAGGGATATAACATATCTGATGAGTGCATAAGCAGAAAGCAAGAATTTTCTGTGAATACCTATTCACATGCACACACACACACATGCATGCATATACACATGTGTGTGTGTGTGTGTGTAGCTCATATGTTTTAGTAATTCGAAAGATTCGGGAAAAGAAACTTTTTTTCTGTTACTTAATCACAATGCTCGAAATTTATAAAGGTAAATAGAATTATCAATGCATTAAATTATATATTTTCAAAAAATAGCCGGTGAACGTCAACATTCCGTGCCTTACACAGTCCTCGAAATGGAGAGCATGCAAGGTAAGAAATGTTGACATCCAACGGTGAATTTTCTTTTAAATTACATAAATGTATTGCAATGGCCCAAAAAGCTGTTATAGATCCTTATTCTCTTTCTGATTATTCATGGTCAATATCTGGTCTATTTGTTTTTTGTTACTTTTCTCTTTCAAAGCAACAATCATGTTATTATGAAATGTATATATATGATCTGACATGATGATTATAATTGCATCATATTATATAAGAACAAGATAACATAATATTTGCTTTGGAAGAAACAAACAGCACAGATTTTGAAACTGAGGTCAGAGCTGCTGCACAAAGCTCAAAACGAAAATTTTATCACTAAAATCTAGACATATTAGTCGTATTTGGTAATTGTTTATCAATTGAAGCAGAATCAATTACCCTGTCAAAAAATGTATGTGTTTTGATATTTATACGTATTTTCTTCACTCATAGCTTATGCTAAAAGTCCTACGCTAGCTTAACCTGGCCCGGAGTTACGATATTTAATCGATGACAAAAAATGGATAAGACTGGCTACTTCCCTATCGTACTCCAGTCCGACTTCTCTTTCGACTCAAGATTACAACTGCAACTTTTGTATCAACATATTACAAATGGAAAATATATATTTTTGTGTAAACGTAATTATTTATTGAAATGAAGAAACATACACATATCTGTATGATAGATTTTCGTTATCAATTTAGCTTAGTCAGTAAGACAAGCTTGAAATCGTGGTAGAGGAATGTAGATTTTACTTTAGGCCCCTCATATGCAAGAGGATCTTTCTTGTCGTTATTGTTGTTGGTAGGAAGGCAAAGACAATTCAAAACTTCCTACTGAGGTTTGAAAATAAAAGAATGGCGTGAATCTTTTTTAAATGAGCGACCAGATGACAGGACGTTGGACAGTTAACGTGATCTCAGTTTTAAATACAAGAAGACGTTCAAGATATCCTGCCACTCTCTCATTCAACATCGGTGATTCGGACTTCTTTTGTCAATGTACCTGCAAGAATGTTAAATTGGTGATAAAAGTTAAACATCTCACTCCGATAGAAAATATATTCATTATTCAGTCGCATCTGCATTTTTCTCGCGGATATTCAGATTTTTCCAACCTATGTTCGTGAGCCCAGGGGACATTTTCCTGAAAACGAATCATTAATTCAATGACGAAAAGCATTTTTTCTTATTGAAACGATCACATGACAATGTCAGCAGAGCCATCAGCCATCCGGATCCCAACCAGAAAAGCCGATACCACGTGGCAAATATACTGCAATACCTTTGTCCTTACAACTTTAAAACATAGACATTGCAGCCCCCTTTCCAAAATCTCCGTCACTCTCCCTCTCTCCCTCTCTCTCTTTCTCGCTATATATATATATATATATATATATATATATATATATATATATATGTATGTGTATATATATATATATGTGTGTGTATGATGTCGAGAAAGCTTTACCACTTGTAACACGAAAGGTAATTCTAAGTATTCATATCTCTCAAGCATTTTTTAATACTATATGTGAATTTTTCTTGTTTGGATCATCAGTTGTTTACCATGTAACCGTTTCGGGGAGTTAAAAACAAAACAGTTGTAATAAATTGGCTTTTCAACGGTGTTGAGCGAGCATCACCGCCAATCAAGCTTTGATTTAGATTTTTGACACGTCATAATTTTTCAGGGCTATGCCTATACGCATGATAAAACTGTTTTGCTTTTATACAAAGCATCATCATGATATATTGTATATGGATGTTATTCTATACTATACACTATGAACACACACACACACACACACAAATACAGGCATACATAAACACATACACGTAGGTATATATACATATATATATATATATACATATATATATATATATACATATATATATATATATATATATATATATATATATATATATATATATATATATATGTGTGTGTGTGTATCCTGTTTCATGCATACTGTCATTTTGACGGCAGTGGTACATTAGTATGAATGATTATAACGATAGCATCAATGGAAGCAAAAAGTAAAAGAATTACAGTTTTGATATATGTACCTCCCAGTACGACTAGAAAGTTTGAAAAGAAAAACCATCGAAAATTGTTCTCTTGGTGTTTTTTTCTGCTTGTGATTTTTGTCAGTTTGGATACTGACCTCGAGAATTGGAGATAACGACTTTTTACGCTTAAGAGGAGGGGAAACTACTGCTGTTGTCTTTGAGGGATTTTTTTTTTTACACCAGAATAAGTGAAATGGTAATTTCCTCTCACATAGATATAATGTATTTTCACACTTGCGTCAAAACAGGTCCTGCAGAATCAAAAACTTGTTTTATAAGTGAAATAAATATCACTGTTCCTGAGAATGAGAATATTAATTCTAGAAAGAATAATAATATCATTTTTCATTTTGTCCCTGTTTAATCTACTGAGTGGTAGACGAGGCGCTGTATATTTGAAGTTGATTCTATCTACCTATTTAGTTGATGCAAAAGTTTTAACCATCAGAGTATTTTTCTGGATCTTTTTGACCTTAAGCTGACTTTTGACTGAATTGTATATTCCATTACTTACATTTCAGGCTAATGGATAAAAAAACAATGGAGAAAAACTTTTATTCGTATCATTTCATAGCATTATTATTGAGCCATCAATGTATTTTTCCTGAATTTCTATGACCTTATGCTAAGTCTCAGTTGAATTGTATATCTCCTCATATGAGATAAATAAAAAACATATCTAACATCATTAGAAACATTTTATTCGTACAATTTCATGCTATCAATATCAGATGATTAGAATATCTTTCCAGGCTTCATATGATCTTATTCCATCTATCCACTAAATCATATAAGGTTCTGGTAAAACTGATCCATGATTATGAATTTAAAATATAATCATGCTATCTTCCAGGTATGTTCCTGGCTGTCTCATAACGTCAGTCGTTGGACATAGACCTTTCCCAGGATTCCCAACACTTCTCTATCGTGGGTGCCGCTGAGCCAGTACTTTCTGAATTTGTCTAGCTCGTCTCTCCATCTATTACCCTACCGGTCTCAGTTGCGCATGTGATCTGTGGGGACCCATGTCGTGAGTCACGGTGTTCATTGGTTGTCTGCCATTCTTGTGTCATGGCCAGCCCGTTGCTATTTGAGTTGTTTAATCGATTCTATTATGTCCCTGACTCCTGACTCCTGTCTCTTCCCAGATGTATTGTGCTGTCTTTTGTTTTCTCCAAATGAGGTTGAGCATAAGTCTCCCTGTGCAGGTTGCTCTGTGATATCACACTGCTTTCAATCTAAATTAATCAACACTACCCACAACAAATTGGTTTGAACACTATTTGTTGGTTTAGGTTATTCATGTAATTGGGGATTCAATTAATTCACATACGTATTCATGTATTTATGTATCCGGACTTAACCCAGATCTGACCGCTCATTGGCAAAATTTGAAACTTTAAACCCACACATTCGACTTTTTCCCCTTCAACAAGTATTTAGTGGGACTGGTGATTTCCAATATAGGTTTATTCAGAATTCATTCCCTAGATTGCGTCAATCAGTGCTTAATCTATGAAGGTAAAAAGAAGAATATATTGGTGGCAGTGATTCGTAATTTCCGTCCGAGTGCTAGTTGTGTGTTCAAGCACCGAATGAGGATTCTGGTTTTAATTCGATAAATTCTTCTACGACATGTTGAAATTGTTTGAACCATTGATTGGATAAAAATCTCCCTCTCTCTCTGTGTCTCTCTGTGTCTCTCTGTCTCTCTGTCTCTCTCTCTCTCTCTCTCTCTCTCTCTCTCTCTCTCTCTCTCTCTCTCTCTCTCTTGCAAAACAATTGATCATCAGAAGCTGACAGGCAAGGAGAATACGCTGTTGCAAGTGGACAAACCTCTCATTACAGCTCAATTATTGGTTGTAGAATCGCAATAGCAGCAAAAATATATTGCATCACCATTTGGCAGAATCCCAAGTAGACTCACCTGCCCAGATTTGTCAATCGTTTAATTTTTCTTTAATTTATCCACTCAACACGACATGCTGCCAAAGGAGACTTCAAGGTTTCTATTGAGTAACTAACAAAACCAATTTCGTCGTGGTTAGCAGGAACCTAAACAAAAATGGTTGATCGGGAAGTGCTTGTATCAAGACAAGATAAGTGTTGAAACTCTGATCAATTCTATTTGACGTGACTCAGTTCCGGAAGACTTTTAACCAATGTAATGCAGTTGATGATTGGTCAAGAACTGGATGTAACTTCACTAAGACCCTATTACGGCGCAAAAGATGGCGCTCAGAATATTTGCATAAACCTAATATATATATATATATGATAAAGAGACACACACAGACGGACAGACAGACAGACAGAAAGGGGGAGTTTGTGTGTAGAGGGATATGTGTTGGATGATATTATTAGAATACATGTTAAAAAGCCACAAAAAGGAGCTCATTGTGTGTGTATGTGTAGTACGCGCCATACGTACATACAAAAATGCTTGCGTTTAATGCAGGTATGACGCTATATACACGCTTGGTAAGTGTGTGTCTCAGTGTGTATGTGTACGTGTACTTGTGTATGTTGGAAGGAGGCATGACGTTATATGTACAGTCATAGTATAGGTGAGAAATGGCACCTTTATCTAATTTTTAGTTTAAACCAGATGTATAGATTGATTGATATTAAGTAATATATCATTTCCAAACTCTGATAGATTGATGAAAACAAGCAGATATTCACAGTTAGACGGATAGATATAGGTAATAACAGATACAAATAATATTAACATACCTTAATATATAGATATATATCAACAGACAGATATATATATATATGTGTATATATATATATATATATATATATATATATATATATATATATATATATATATATATATATATTGAGAGACGGGTAACGATAACATATTTAGATAGATAGATGAAAGTGGAAACATATTTGCTGATAGATATATATTAACAGATAGATATCATAAATGGGCTTTGATACGTAGATAGATAGATATCACATATTAGTATACTCAGATACATAATTATTAACAGACTATCTATCGACATATCTATCCGTCTGTCTGTCTCTCCCTCTCTCTCAGCATATATAGTGAGAGACAGTGAACGATAGATATAAACAAACATTGATAAATAAAACGATGGATATATACATGCATCAATATTTGATCATTCCTGCATATCATAGATAGATAGATAGATAGATAGATAGATACATACATACATACATACATACATGCATACATACATGCATGATATATACATATATAGATACATGCCCGCATGAAATCAATATTGCTAGATTAAGAAGATTCCTTTACGCTAGTAATTATGTGAATTTTACTGTCTTAAGCACATGGCTAACATTTGTTGAGAAGTACAAACTGCGATAGATTGACAGTCGAAATTAATATTACAATGGACTAAATATAGTCTTTTATGCAAGCAATTATGTGAATTTCAATTTATTCTCGCAAGAACAAATATAATTGACATCCTTTTAAAAGTACAATCATCGAATAGCCTTGTCGATTCGCTAGTATTTGCATGAATCTCTAAACACATATTTTCTCTATTTTTGGCCTGCCTATTCAAAGTCACGTTTGCTGAGCGGTACATGACGTTTACATCGTCTTGCGTAAGCACAATCGTTTGTCCAGGGATTTGGTCTTGTAAAAGCATACAAGATAATGAACAATAAAACGAATGATAATATCATTCGAGGGAAATCTTGAGTCTTTTTATTGTTTGGAAAGCCTTTTCAATCACATGCACATTCGCCAAATGGAGATTTCTTTTTCTATCGACGACTTAATTGTCCAGCTGGTAATGAAAACGTATTCTCTTTTATTGTATGCTGGCTATTTAGTCAATCTGACTGTGTAAATAAAAACACACTCCTCTTGTATTTCGATGACCAGTGGAAGTAGAACATTTTCTAGCAGAATGGCGAGGATTTAGAAAAATGTTATCTCTAAGATTGAAATACAATTACTGCTTTTAAAGAAATATAGATATGAATCCTATATTTAAATTTACTAATGGTGTAATATATAAGAAAACTAATAAAAACTGCCTAGGAAATGCATGAGATACTTCGATCACTTGAGCATATCCTGGGTATTTGAGTCATTCAGCCATCTCCCTCACGATTTGAAATTTGAACAACCCTATCCTCAAGTTTTGTCAGTTGGAAACCCAATCTCTTGGTTTGGGCAATCGGATATCGTGATTTTCCAAAGTTTCAACGATTGGATTTTGTCCCCTCTAAGTTTCATCGATTGGTTAGCAGGATCTTTAATTGTAATTGAGGGGGGATTAAGAAACTAGGAAAGACAGGAATTAACTGATTTTATTATTAAAGTTTTAAGAATAATAAGTTACTCCTCTCACTTTTTCCAGATAGTGATTGCTGAAAACGTTTGCAAAAATATTATGGTTGAGTGAAGCATATACCTACAAACTGACCCCAAAAGGAAGAGCAAAGAAACAGTTTTTTTTTAACCACGTCTGTACATGAGATACATAAATAGCCAGATAGCCAGCATGACTAGCTAGAAAAATTGGAGAAACCTATTTTTGATGACAGGTTCGGTTGGTGGTATCTCATATCCTTCACTCATACAGATATTAATGTATTATCCACCAAGTCCAATAACTTGTAGGTATTCCTTTAAAAGTGTCATGGTTATGGTTATAAGTATATTTGAAAAGCTGTTGTATTATGAGCAACGGAAAGTTTGCAAGGGAGATAGTCTTTAATGTATATTGATTTTAACCTTCTGTCTACCTGAGACAGCACAGGGTCATGTTCAGGTGATTTTTTGCATTATGATCAAAAGAATTACTTCAACATCTCTCCCCCTGGGAGAGATCAAGTCAATATCCTTCCCTTGAACCAGACTACAAGGACTGTTTGTAATACTAATTTCCCTTCAATTTGATCATTATATATACAAGTTGCTTCCTAAATATCGAGAAATCTAACCGTGAAAAAATACTTGACACCAAGTTTCCTCTGTATCTTCCAAAGTAATCACCTTGGTCGTGTACACAATGAACTTTCATGGCTGCAGCTCATGAATATACTCGAGCGCTGTTCAAATTCATCATATGCATTGCAGTACGTGTAGTGAACTTGGTGGTAGAGGGTAATTATTAAAAAAAAAAAAAGATTCATTGTTTTATCAATTTATGATTTCAGTCATCTTGTGTTGTTGTTCTGGAGAATGGAGTTTAATCTATAGAATCCAGATTTGAAATTGTTTTTTCTTGAATTCAATTTTGTCTAGCAGTATACAAAAGTCGTGACGATAATCTGGTACTCATTTTGCAAAGTTCAGTCAAAATTAATTTACCAGACTACTTGACTCTGGTACAACACTATGGAAGAAACCCTAGTCGACACATGGTCTGTGATTCATCCATTTATCGCATGCATCAGTGTATATATATATATATATATATATATATATATATATATATATATATATATATATATATATATATATATATATATATATATATATATATATATATATATATATATATATATTATCATATTATCATATTATTATTATTATTATTATTATTATTATTATTATTATTATTGTTGTTGTTGTTGTTGCTGTTGCTAATATTATTATTATAGATTGTGTTTGATTATATAACAATTGTTAGATGATCCTCCTATCATTATATGATTGATGTATCACTCACTTAAGACAACGCAAATAGGGTAGTTCAATAATTCAATACGTTGAAGCAGCTACCTAATGAATGCTAGGTTCGATTCCTGCAGCAGTCCTGTTGTGGAAGTGAGTGATAAACTAATAGAGTATGAGGGGAGATCATTTTGAAAAAGTTTCCTAAATCAATTTAAAATCATTCAGTCAGATCACATACATCCATTCCTTTATATATATATATATATATATATATATATATATATATATATATATATATATATATATATATATATATATATATATGACAATTTATCTCCACTGAACTCAAAATTGATTTTTGTACGTCATATACCATCTAACTTCCATCAATTTCCTTTTTCATTAAAATCATCAAAAGAATAATCCTTTATATTCATTGATAATCCTTTATTACAATTACTACTTTTTATAGAAACTTGAAACGAAACAGAACTACATTCTAGCCGGTAGAAATACTTCAAAGGGTTATTCCATGAATATACCTTACATATATGTTATCTGGCGTTCCATGTTCGATTTCCTCACCTGCCTAACTATATATCAGTCTGACAAGTGGACCAGAGCAATTTTTTTTTAGCTTTCCCTGGTTCCAGCCAGTACAATATCACTCTCTCTCTATCCATCTATTTATTTATCTGTGTTTATATATCTATCTATCAATCTATCCATCTATCTATCTATCTCTCTCCCTATCTATCTATCTATCTATCTATCTATATATATATATATATATATATATATATATATATATATATATATATATATATATATATATATATATATAATAGGCTAAAGGAAGGATTCGGAACACCAAGCCAAGTTGACGCTGCGAATAAGATTTCTTTATTCAATCAAATATCTTTTGTTGGTCCAGAGTTTTTTTCAGGAAAACTTCTGACAAAATATCATTCAAATTCTTACCTCCAACAACTT
>OY735214.1:7005667-7138167 GCA_963457665.1 Thysanoteuthis rhombus
TGACATATATGAATAGAAATTGCATTTTGTATGCAGGGATAATGGTAATCTGCATTGCAAGAGCTCGGGGAATATGGCTCTGTGGAACACTGACGGATTTTTATCAATGTGGGTTTTTTGTATCGATCATTTTTTTCATTTGATATCATTTTTTGTATTCAGCATTTTTATTACGTCACTAAATGAATCATATTCAATCTTACTACATCATTTGATGGGATCAAATTCTAATTTCTGCATCAGACATCTGCGCGTTGTTATTCATCTAATGTGTGAATGGTCATCTTGTAATTTTTTGTATTTTCAACAATGCTAATTTAGAGTAATATTGCCTGTAATGTTTAACCTTTTTCGGTGGTGGGTTGTGACCTGAGGTTGATATTCTTTCTTTTTTTTTACTTGGAAACAAAAGCGTTCAGAATAGATAGATAGTACATTATAGGGACATAGTCTAACAGTAATTAATTCCAAAATACACATCAAATTTTGAAATAACAAAAACTGAAATTATTCTCGCAATTTACCGAATATATAATTCAGTCGTAGTATGTACTTACATTAACTAAAATTATATGCAATGGTGAAAAAACTAATGTAATAATCATCATTATTGAAGGCTAGCAGCCAAAGTTAGCACCAGATCAGTCAACATAGGTTTCTTTTAGTTTTCAAGTTGGTCCAGCTTGATAGCTGGCTATGTGAATCACGCATAGGAGCCGTACTGATGAACTAAAAATCTGAGAATTCTAACATTTACTCCTTAACTTCCTTGACCCCGATATAATGCTAGGCGAACTGAATGAAGGCAGCAAGGAAGTTGATCTCCTCATGAACCCCAGTAAAACAAATGTCATGTTCAACAAACAAGTTTCAGTCAAAGAAACAACAATCAAAATCGAAAACCGGGAACTTGAGAAAGTAGACCAGTACATCTACCCAGGACAAGAAATCTCTGTGAAATCCTCAAAAGAAGACAAAATCAAACGAAGAATCACTTTAGGATGGCAAGCTTTCGGCAAGGCGAGCTGAACCTTCAAGAACAAGGAAATCCCATTAGTCCTGATAAGAATGGTATACAAACGAGTCCTCCTCCTGATAGTCACTTATTGAGTTTAAACATAAAGTTTAACCGAGATACTGACAGTCAACTGAGTAAAGCCATGCACCGTGCACTAAGGTGAACCCAATGCCAAATGGGGGGATCAGAAAGTAGCACAGTACATTAAAGGAAAAAAAAACAGGAATCAAAGATATCAGAGAATCAATTGGAAAACGCAAATGGCGATGGCCTGTCCATATTGCAAGAATTGCAGACAACCAATTTACCTCACAATATGGATCCCCAGTGATCACATGCGACACAATCTAAAATAGCTTTATGACTAAACAATTTTGGGATATACTGGCTCTGTGACGTCCATGAAAGAGAGACCTGGACAATATTTGGAAATATCTATGTTCAATGATGGATGTTAAAAGGCTTTTTCGGATGATGTTGATGACGATAGAAATTATTATTTTGTTGTTTTTTTTAAATTCCACCCTAAATAGTTTTTTAGTGGTCTAATTCTCAATTTACTTTCATGGGTAATTGGTCGGTTAGTTTGTGTCTATGGTATTTAACGTTTTTCTCCTTATGGGTTTTGTTTTTTCGAAACTTCAGACATTTTTAGGGATCACTGTCCAACAAAAGTTGAGATAACATCAGTTCCTATTTAGTGATTTTCAGGACCTGTTGTTGATTACTTTTGCTCTCTATGCATACTCAGGCGAACTATTATTACTGAAACTCAATTCTAAGGCCTCTGAATTTTGTGGGGGGATTAATGACAGTTAAAGTGAAACTTTAGTTCTTTTCGGATGGGTAAAAATAATCGAAAAGATGAGAAAAAATTGAGATTTCAATTTTATTGTTTCAAGAACTTAGGCTTCAGTTCCTGTGGACAGCAACTGTTTAATGGCTTTCTTTTCTCACTCCATCAAAAGGAATTCTCAAACTCAAGAACGTGTTGAAACAAATAAATCATCAAGTTTTATTTGTGCTTTAAGACCGCAGCGAAATATTAATGATAACACTGTGCTATGCAGTTTTCGTTCTCAAGTAACACTTGTTATTTTCCGATTGTTTACGTGCATAATGTATAGAAAATCGTTATTATTTCCTCAAAACATCCACATTTGAGACCGGGATAGTGAGATTCATGTGTAATTGTTTTGTGTTTGGCTCGTAAGATCGAAAATATGCAATTACATCGTAGATTAATGAATAGATTTTTAATTATCATAGCCCTGGTGACAAAAAAAAAATAGATAGGAATTAATGACATTTCTATATTTTTTAGACAGAGTGAATTACAAAAAATATCGCTTATTACATAGGAACATGGGAAAGGTTTTTCAGAAGTTATACATTGTTATCCAAAAGCATTAAGATCGTACGTACGATGAAGTAGAGTAGCGGGATGCCAGATGGGAAAATTGCCCGATTGGAACTTATTACTTTGTCTCACTGTAGATCAGAGAAATCCGGTGCAACAGCTGAAAGGGCCAGTGTTTGGTTCACGGGTCTGGTTCAAGGATACAGAGAAAGCTGCTTATTTTAATCACGGATAAGATCATAAAACAGATTCATAATTAGAAACTGGCAACAAAAAACTGTCGCTAAAAGTGTCAACATTGGTCTCTTCTGTTTTCAAGTCAGTCCTTCTACCTGGTTGACTGGCTGACTATGTATGTATGACACTTACAGGCTGCATCAATAGAGCTAGAGGGCTGAATTTACTTCTGGTTATGTCTACAATTTTTTTTCTCATAATCCACCGAAATACAGAGAGGTTTATTTTGCAATACAAATATATGCTGCAACGATCCTTTATTTTGCAGCTGCTTGATTATGTTTAATCCAAACTTTTTTTAGTGATCATTGCCAGGCAATTTGCGATTTTTTCAATTGATCACCCCTAGCGAGGCATGCTGTCAAAATGTTGGTCAAGCAACGTTGCCTATCAATTGACTATCCAGACCCGTTGTTTTTTAATCCGATTGGTTCAAAAATTATTGAAAATAATTTTTTCCCGGTTATTGTTATAAAACCCTTAGTTTAGACCGTATTCTAAATTAGCTAAAGTCACGGATAATCATTATGCAGGTAGAAAAGAATATGGCTGGAATATCACCTAAACAACTTCAGATTCATACAAAGGGTTGGAGGGAATGGTTCGTCGCAATGGTGTGAGACCTATGGTATGTTCATTTGTCTGTCTGTGACAGCAATCGATGAAATGGATGCTGGCACATCTAAAAACTGACGCGAACATAACTTTTGAAGAGTCGAATATATCAATAATAGTGACAATTCATCATGAAAACTGAAGGTCGGATTGTTCAGTTGTCGAAACGTAAGTGTTAGACACGGAAGACGATGGAAGTATCCTTAAGGGATCAATTTAGTACCTTCGTAATAACTGCAAAAATCAGGAATATCAGTCAAACCAGTTATATGGCTAAATCAGTAAAATTTCCCTTCGATTATGATTAGTTCTAATTGTGAGTCAGAGCTTTTATCTTGCAATGGATCATATTGCATTGGATTATCTTGCAACGGACAAATGCATTCATCTTGCAATGTATTATCTTGCAATGGACGAGGGCTTTTAAACCGCAATGGATAATAGCTATTACTCTTCTGTGCCTTCCAATGTTGATGGGTTGATGTGGCCCTGTAAGGAATAATGTCACGATTCATTCTGGCATCTCAAGACTGCGCCGTTAAGAATGTTTATGACGACACTTCCGAAGTCATTCTTCAGAATGAAGGAGGCCCAAACGCGTCTTATTCGATAGAAAGCGATTCCACTTCGGCCTCAGTTGTCAACGGTAGAACTATTTTTGCAGTTTGCTGATTGAATAATATAAAACAACAGGTCTGGTTAATCACTCAATAAAAAACACCGAATGATCAATTTTTGGCAGCATTTGGTGTTGGGGATTATCAATTGAAAAAGGTGGAGAAGGAGGAGTGATCAAGGAATAAGTTACTCAGGTGTTTGGGGTTTTTTGGGGGGGGAAGGAGTGATCGTTGAAAAAGTCTGAATTTTTTAAACAAAACATAAACTAAGTGGTCAATTTAGCATAAACTTACATTGCAAATTGAACTCCGCACGGAAAACCTATTTCAGAGAACCCACGAAACGTTTTTTGTAGACTTAATAAGGAGTAAATATTGAAAATTTCAGCTCTCTAGGTCCATTGAACTCCGAGATTGGAGATACATGCATGAATATATAACCAGCCAGTCAGCCGGCCAGCCAGCTAAACCATCTTGTAAACAGAAGAAACGTTTGTTGGCTGTCTTACGGTGACAATTTTAATTACCATCTATTACAGCGAAAATAAAAATATTGTAAAATGTATGTTACAGGTTGTGACATTATTGATTTTGTAGAATCCCTGTTGATTTATTGAAACCCCCAGTTTCACAGTCAGTGAAGTAATGGTTAACGAGCATATGAAACTGACCATTATTACTCTGATCAGTTCCATCCACAATTGTTGTCCCGTTATAGTGGCGCAGTGTCAATCCAAGCTGTGCATATGCTTTGAATACTGAAACAGAATATACTGGATATTTACTAGGTTTAATTTTGTCTGACAGAAGCCAACGGTAGAGGGCCACCCACTGGGGACCTGAATCCACATCAAAGATCAAACATTGTATTTTCCGATTAGTGATTTTCGAAGATTTAGCCAATATGCATACACAGGCACAGTGGTGCCAGTGGCCGCGTGGACAAGTGCAAGGACATTGCAATCAGAGTCCAAAATCTCTCTGAGATGGTTAGAGTTCAGTTTACACTGATCCCTTTGGGAAAGAAATGTATCAATCCCTCTTCTGGACGTAGTAGGATAAAGCCAAACATCACAGGTATCTCACAAGCACCGAACAGAGGCTTTTGTCCAACAGCAGATATTAAATGTTCATAAATGAGAACCATGGGTTCAACAATGTGTCCACAGTCTGCGATAATCGTAGCTGAGTAAGAAGTTGGTTGGTTGGTTGGCTTAACGGCACATCCACATTTGATGGGTTATTTAATGCCGGAATCAGTAGTGAACAAAAGAGTTTGTATGTCCTGAGGGTGTTTTTCAATAGTTTGGGGGAATATAGTTTTTTTCTTTATTACAAAATACACGATTGGGTTTATAGTTTTTTCATTATTACAAAAAATTGAAATATAGTATTGGCAGTTGGGGGATTGAGTACAGTTGGGTTGTACTTTTTCCATTGACCTGTCTGACTTGGTTGAAACTTCTACGAATTGAATTCCTGCCAGCATAACCCTCTGGGGTTTTGAAACTTATCAGCCACTCCACGCTGAAGTACTCATTCGTGGAGTGTGGGTGAAGAAAACAAGTACTTTTCTTTGATGATTGATTCTCATACTTGTAAAATATTTCAATATTGAATTATCCCGATATTACAATTTTTTTCAATAAAAATTTGGGTATTTCTTGGTCATTTTTCCCTTTCTCGTTTTTTTTTCCTCGTCTCAAAAAAATGAAAATATAGTCCCAATATATTTTATTATGATATCTATACAACTGGTAGAGAATGATCAGAATAGATCTTCTTTCAATGAAATCGCTACTTTTAATGACATCACACATCGTGCTTCCGATTAACTAGATCAGAACTGAGAGGCCAACCGGCTGACAAGCATCTTATTGTGATGTATGGACTCATCTTAAACATATACAGCATTTATGATGTACAAATATATTTTTAGACCGTCAACCGTTTGTGGTGTCATTATAACCACCATATACATACGTATATATACATAAAGTCACAAATCTAGAAAGGGAACCACATGTCCAGATAAACTATTCCACAGACGTACATGTCTATCAATTGAAAAAAAAAATCCGTACATACGGATATCATCGTCATACATTTTTTGGTCTGACTGTTTACGTCAAATTTTTCGCTTCCCCTTTCCTTAAATGTAATTGAAAACAAGAAAAATAGGAGACTTATATGACTTGAAACCATGTTTCAAAATAGAAATCTTTATGGGAATCATGCTAGTTTTCCTTATATTTAACTATCGTCTATTCACAGTGATTCCGTAGCCTATAGGTCCATTGCGTCTTTTTGTAGGGCATAACACTTTAAAATCCAATGATACAAAACCATGCGTAATTTTGGACATTCTAACGGCAAGACCGAATTGGATTAGCACAATTGCTTACCACCCGGGCAGTTTACTTTTTTATCTTCTACTTGAGATGTCGTAAGGAGGTAGTGTCGACGGCTGTTCTAATTTAGCGGTCCGTTATGTGTTCTCCATTTTGCTTAAGCAATGATACGATAATTCAGCAAATGTCTATCAGTTACTCAGCCTATGATTGCAAAACTCGAAATCAAACAATTCTATGGCCACCGAATCATCCATGGTTAATTATGGTGCCCAAAGGGAGGTTTTTAGCTAGTAATTTTTTTCGGAAATTCCCCACTAGAAGGATTTTTGGTCGGGGTTCAATTTGTGACGTTTTAGAGTTGTTTTTTTTTTGTTTGTTTGTTTGTTAGTTTGCTTTATCTTTGAGGCTACATTGGTCTCTTAAATTGAGACCAGCAGAGTTCATGCTCATTAGGAAATTTACTCTCTCACAATAGTTCATCAAATGTCATAGGGAATGTCGGTAGACGATCAATGATTAGCGTAGAAAATAGACTCTATGTTTATAATCCACTTCCTGCTTGCTAAACCGGTCTACAACATTGATAATACACATATTCTCTACTCTCTCCATTGTCAACTTCACATAATGCCATAGAAGAGATTAGACGTACCCAATTTTGAATTGGTTGCCCATCTTTTAAGATTGGTTACCCCTAAGACTGAAGAGCACGGTTTAATCCGCTACTTGCTTATTAATGGGGAAGTCATAAATTCATGCCTTTCCCGAGAGCATTAGAACAAAATGGACGTCAATTCGCTATATTAATTTTTCGTGCAGCTTGGTGTTGGGCCATCTGCACTTTTACCAAGGAAGTGATTTATAGATAAGAATGTTTATAGTTTTTTCAACATTGACTGATGCTCACTTATATCACTGTATGCGATCGGGGCCAGTTGGGAGATAGAAATTATGAGAAAACATGACAAAACGGACAGAGATTGGCGAATGTCCGTCACGAATTCATAATGTCAATGCTTTTCCTTTGATATATTGTGCTCGTTTGTGATCTCTCCATGTTATGTTCTACATGATTCTCTCTTTTGAACCTTGCATGCTTTCTCTCTTTGAGGATCGATCTTTTGGTTAGATTCTATCTTTCAGATCCATTGGTGACTTTCAGGAGAATGCATTGGTTATGCACCTTCTTAGCACAAGCAGGGCTTTCTTGTTCTTGAAGGTCGGGCCTGCCCTGCCGAGGGCTTGCAAATGTAAACTGACTGTTAGCTCCCCATTGTTCTTCTCTAGAGAGGTTCAAGGAGATTCGAGCAATTCCAGTCTACAGATTCCCTCAAATGGTAACTGACCAGCAAGCGTTCAGAGCATATAGAGTAAGGTATCCAGGCAAGAAACCAGTCCTTAATAAATTATCAAGTAAAATAGGCATATGCCTTGGGCATCAAATGAAAAGGAGTCTCCCAACAGGTATTTACCAATTACCTACGTTCAATGAAGTTGTTGAATTGTTTAATACAAAAGTTTTTTTTCCTCTTATATATGAAATTAATCGAAACATTACTGACTCAATCATCCACACAAATACTATTGTAGAAAACTGGTCATTATGCAAGCACAAGGTTCATTGGTAAAGATTTGCTTTATAGAAGAGAAATCGTTTTTGTGAAAAAAAAATGATTCCATTCTAGTGGATTTTTAATGCGATTTAAATGAACAGAACTTTTGATCCACTAGAAATATTTCGTTTTTCAAGGTCTTGTCAGTTAAGCAATGCAAGGTAGGGATAGCAGTACCATTTTGAGATGTACTCAGGGTATCATCATTATTATTATTATCACCACTCGTTTAGTGTCCGTCGTTGGGCATAGACCCTCTCCAAGATTCAATAGACCTCTCTATCATCGGCTTCGCAGAGCCAATAATTTCTGAACTTCTCATCTCATTTTTTACCTTTCGCATTTTCAAAAATGATCTCTAGGGTTTCCACATTTTGAATCGTTATATCCATCAGTTGTCTTACACTGTTGCAATAAAACCGACCCATTGCCATCAGATATCTCTGACTCCTGTATTTTTTTCTCATGTGCTCTGTTATCCCGTGATCTCTCCATACATTGTTAAGTATGTTTATCTCGTGTGCGCGCGCTGTATGGTTGTCAGCTTGAGGGTCGATCTCTTTGGTTCGTTTCCATGTTTCGGCTCCATGTCTATCAGTAGGATGTATTGGTTTTATACCCTTCTTTCATCCAATACTCTTGGCCTTCCGTCATAGAGACGACCCCAAGACAACGTAGCCTTCCCCCCCACTCCACACGGAAGAAGATGGAAAAAAAACTCTACAAATATGCTGATTCCAATAACATCGCTTCATGATTCGGCATAACATAGGAACATATATTCATATTCCTCTCCATTTCTATAGATACATATCTGTCTTTATTACAATAGATATACATATATGCATTCACTCAGACCTTCTCTATTTATCTCTCTCTCCGTCTCTCACTCTCACACACTCTCTCTCTCTCTCTCTCTCTCTCTCTCTCTCTATATATATATATATATATATATATATATATATATATATATATATATATATATATATATATATTCATCTCCTGCCACACAGATGATCTGGTTAGTCACTCATTAAAAACCGATACGGGGCCAACGATCAACTTTAAAATCTGAGAAATGGTGATCAGTGAAAAAGTACTCTCCCTCCTTTGAGTTAGGTGGTGATTAATAAAAAGTCCGAATTTCCAACAAACAAGCATCAATACTGACGGACACAAAGTGGGGAATCATTTATAGATTGAACCCAAACTAAAAATCTATTGAACCACCACTAAAACCTATTCAAATATCAATAATTTTAAATGCCCTTACGCTGGCCACGGTAACAAACGTCCATGCCTTGACTTCATGAATTACAAGTTTCTCCTTGTCTCAGGGTTCATCAGATTTTGCTGACTAAGGAAAATAGCCAAGAACCCAAAATTACGCAACTCAATTCAAAATACACTATTTTACCAATATCTGGGAAGAACAGTCATATCCATACCTCTTCCAAGGGCATCAGTGATAGTATTTGTCTCAGTAGAAGTTCGAGACGGATGCGTCCAGTCCATTTTCAGCGCTGTGAACCGATAAGCCATTGGCATTTTCTACACAAGGATTGAATGATAAGATATGTTACAGATACATAGCCAGCCAGGAGAACTTGAAAATTGTAGAAACCTATGTGTTGATGTTGACAGTTTTGGTTGACGGTATCTAAAATATTCACGCCTGTGTTTGAAAGATATTGGCCGATTTAAGCTGAGACTGCCAGGCTGTTTCTGAAAGAGGGGAGGAATTTGGCAGAGGCTTAAAATTTAACCTTTGAGAAAAAAGTCATACGTCAAAATTCTATTGACCGAAGTAATGCAGTAAGATTACCATTCGTCGCAGATACTTCAACACGAAAATGGGAAGGCACACAGGAACACACACATACACACACAAGCACTCAAAACACACACATATATATATATGTGTGTGTGTGTGTGTATTTGTGTGTGTATCTATGTATATATATATATAAATATATGTGTGTGTGTATGTATATGTGCTGGTTGTTCAAAAGATTCATTGAATGTTAACAATTCATCTAAGTCTCAAATTGAAAAGAATTGTGGATATATATATTTATATATATATATATATAGATAGATAGATAGATAGATAGATATAGATATAGACATAGATATATATATACGTATGTACGAGGTATATCCATAAAGAAATCAACGCACGAATGAGAAGTTTCAGAGTGCCCCTGACCGGAATTTCATGTAGCTGTGCTGATGATCTTTTTCATAAAAAAAAAATACTTACATTAAGCAACGTTTGTTAGTTCTTAGGGTACACATGCCGAGGGGTAGTGGGTACGTGTGGCTTGTGCGTTCGCTTCTCCCCCCTCCCACTCCAAGCTGAAAAATGAAGCATCATGAATTGCAACGTGTTTACTTGAAATTTTATTTCGAAAGACTCCCTCCAGTTGCAAAATAAGATATGTTCCGAAAGCAGACTGCTTTCCTGAACTCGTCATTTTTTTTTTTTTTACCCTATCAACATTTGACTGAGACGAATCAGGGTCATCAAGTGTTGAAATAGTATTTATCCATGATGCAAGGGTCATGCTGGTGCTCTCCGTTTTATATCAAGTTAATATTGGATGCGCACGTGTTTGTGTGTGAGCATATAAACAGAAACGTATGTGTGTGTGTGTGAGACAGAACTCGCTTTGTGTTTATGATGTATATTTGTTGTTGTAGACTAAATAACGAGTAAATGTTTTCAGCCAACTGACTCCAATTGTATGCCCTGTATGCGTGATACATACATAGATACATACATTGCCTGTCTGTCGAACAATCTTTTGAAAAAATTGAACCTATGTTGACAGTTTTGTTGACAGTTTTTCGTCTAATATTAATAATAATAATAATAATAATGATGATGATGATGATGATGATGATGATGATGATGATGATACTATTAATAATAATAATAATAATAATAATAATAATAATAATAATAATAATAATAGAAGTGCCCCCCTCCCGATAAAACGATGGCGTTTCGGTCCACGAAGACCAACTATATTACAACGGAGCATTGATAACCAGGCTTATCGATTCAACCGCTTTTGACTAGATATAGCTATTTTTAAGCTAACTATAGCTTTTATGAATCTACAATGATATTTGGAGGTCTGTTATGAGTTTTTCTGACGTGGGAATCGTAATTCTGAATTAGTCTAACTTCTTGTTTAGACATCATTAGTTTTGAGGTTTCGAAAACCTCCAACAGAAAATAATTATATCTCTATTTACATTAAATATGAATGTTAATTGAATGGTCTGACAGTATGTGTGTCTGTGTTTGATGTGTATGCGCAAGTGAATATGTATGTATATGTATATGTGTGTCCGTGTCTCTGCGTCTGTGTCAGGAGTAGCTAGTGTGTGTTTATGGTATATACTTATGATCTTCTACTTTACTGTTAAGCTTTAGTCACTACCGATTTAGAAATAAGGAGTTCAGTGTATTTGGACTTCGTTCTGATTTCCAAGTTTTCCTGAATCACCATTATGCTACTTTCAATGTTTTACGTGGTATATTTCTTAGATTAGAATTACCTTCAAGGTTAAAAAAAACAAATTCATTTGCTTATCATTCAGGTACTGATCAAGTTGGGCAAAGATGGAGGGTTTTCATTTACCATCCCCACATTCATCTTCATCGCTATATATTTGAGTTTGTTAAGTCACTCAATATACGACTTTTGGCAGCATGCAATACAAGGGTTGATAATCAGAAAAATTGAAAGAGCTGGTGATCAATAAATAAGTCCATTCTCTCGACTTTTGTGGGTCAGTAATCATTTGACGAGGTCAGGATTTAAAATCAAATAAAAACAAATTAGGACAAATTGAAGAATCAAAATAGCATGAATTTACATTGCTAACTGATCTTCCCGCTGAAAAGGTATCTTGGAGGAGAATTCGGGGAAAAAAAAGAAATTTAATTATTAACTTGAGAAAAATTGCTTATTTGTTTCTTTCCTAAATTCATTCCCTACTTATGCAGTTTTTAGTGGAGGCTTCTATTAGCAAAAACGTGTTTTGAAGACTAAATAAGGACCAATTTTTTAAATGTTCAGCCCTCTACCTTAATTTGTGCTCCATGTACCCGTGATATATATATACATAGCCAGTCAGTACGGTCAAATTGGAGGTAACAATCTTGGTTGACAGTTTCTAATATTCATTCGACAGTTTGAAGTTATATATATATATATATATACACACACATATATATATATATATATATATATATATATATATATATATATATATATATATATATATATATATATATATATATATATATATATATTGGCTGTTGTTCTCGTTTGGATTCAGAGATAAGTTGTAAATAGTCGATTTTTTTCCAGAATCATCATTGTTACTTTTGCTGAACATATAATCCTTGTATTCGAGTATATATATATATATATATATATATATATATATATATATATATATATATATATATATATATATATATATATATACACGTCAACGTAGTATTATACATTAAAGGTCATATGATAGCCAACGCATGATAGGTGTTCAATGGACCATTTTTTTTTATCTTGATATTTTTCTCATTTTCCTAGCTACAGTGCTCAGTTTTTTGTTGTTTACTTTTGTTTTGTTTTCAATTTGAAACACTGTTTTAACATCCATAGAGTGTTCAAGCTTCAATTTTTTTTTTTTTAAAAAGCAACTAATTATTGTATTTTTAGAAATATCGGATTCATCAAATGTTCAGGGACGCTTCGTTGCACCTCCATTTGACTTCCAATGCATGATATCAGCTTTGATCTTTGGGTGTGAAAAAATTAACCTAAAAAATAAACAGTCAAAAACCGACTGAAATGGAATAAAAGGCTAAGCAATAAATATCCATGGGGTAACAGAGTTAACACAGTGGGGAAAAACAGACGTGAGTTCTTGAATTGAATTAGAAAGGTCTGCCTTGTATCTGCACACGCTTACACATGCATGTGTATCACAGGGAATCAGTGGATTTTATTGAATAATCGGGCATTTAGTGAAAACCTTGAACATTCCAGTAATTCAAGGAATTCTCCGTTTCACAAGCAGTTTAGTCATTGTCAACAATTTTGTGATGCTTACCATAATTTCTAATATGGGTTTTATCTTTAAAAGAGACCTAAGTATTGTGGTAAACTTTCTTGATCTCTTCATTTAGTTCATCTACCATTAGTTGGAGGTTGTGTAGATTCTCTGCAAAAAGGGTGATGTTGTCGGCAAATCTGAGGTTGCTCAGATATTCGCCATCTATTCTAATTCCTTTACCCTCCCAGTCTAGTCTTCTGAAGATCATCTCGAGGCAGGCTGTAAAGAGTTTGGGTGAGCTGGTATCACCCTGTCTTACTTTTTTCTGGAGCTGAAAGGGGTACGACTTTTTTATGTAGCCTGATAAAGGAACTGCTGGGATAGTATATATGTTTCAGCACTTCAACATATACTGGATCTATACCTTGTCAGGTGATGGCCTCCATGACCTTAGGGATTTCTACCGAGTCGAACGCCTTTTTGAAGTCGATAAATGCTACGGCGAGTGGTAGTTTATATTCTACTGCTTTTTCTTTCAACTGTTTTATCGAATGCAGTTGGACCATGGTCCAGTAGCTTCTTCTGAAGCCAAGTTGCTCTCGTGGTTGGTTTTCATCAAGTGTTTTTGTTATTCGGTTAGTGATGATATTTGTGAAAAGTTTGTATATGCAGTTGAGTAGGATTATAGGCCCACATGACTTTCAGCAAGACAAAGATCATGCGCAACAACCACAACAGAGATAAAAACACTAAGATCAAAATCGAAGACACAGAACTGGAGAAAGTAGGTCACTACATCTACCTAGGACAACAAATCTCCATTACACCCTCAAAAAATGAAGAAATCAAGCGAAGAATCACTCTAGGATGGCAAGCCTTTGGCAGAGCAAGTTGAACCTTCAATAATAAGAAGATCCCATTAATCCCGAGAAGAATGATGTATAACCGATGCATCCTCCCAATAATCTCCAACAGAGCTGAAGCATGGGACCTAACCAAGAAACAGATCTGCAAACTGAGAACTATGCAAGTGCACATGAAAGAATTATGCTTGGCCTCACAAAGAGAGACCACAACACAGCACAGCCCATCCGGGAAAAGACAAGAGTCAGAGACATCATAGAATCCATTAAAGAAACTCAAAAAGCAGTGGGCTGGCCACATTGCAAGAATGGTGGACAACCGATGGCCATCGCGACTCACGACATAAATCCCCCATGATCACATGCGGAACCGAGGCAGGCAGAATATTAGATGGAGGGACAAGCTAGACGAATTCAGAAAGTACTGGATCCGCAATACCCATGATAGAGAAGAGTGGCACATCCTGGGGAAGGTCTATGTCCAACGACGGACGTTAAAAGACTGATGATGATGAATGAACTACAGTGGTTTTTGCTGAATAGTATATATCCCGTAAAATGTTTCTTGTCTCAGTGTTCGAAGATTTCAAGAAATCCCAATGATATCATAGAATCACTAATCTTGCAGTAACACAACCGTTCACACTCACACACACACACACACAAACACACGCACACACATATATATATATATATATATATATATATATATATATATATGTATGTATTATATATATATATATATATATTATATATATATATATATATATCATATATATATATATATATATATATATATATATATATATATATTATATATATATATTACAAAGACCATTTTGGTTATTCATCATCTATATGTGCTCTATGTGTTGGACAATTAAGTTATCAAAAAATAGATCGAGGATCTGACAGAATGATCAAAAATTGCGTTATATCATATTTAACCTCTTATTTTAAATGATCTCCCACTACTACAGAATGTATTTTCTGGCCTAAGCAGCATAAATAGAAAAAAAAAACAATTGAAGGAAAGGGGGTTGCTGCAGGGATCGAACTTGCAACCAAAAGAGTAGCGATGCTCTCACCATTGAGCTAAACAATACGTTGGATATTTTAGCAGCAATCTTTATTATGTACAGGGTTTTGATATCAATAATTCTTTGTGGCTTTCTCCCGTTCCCAAATGGTATCTATTTTCCCTGGTTCCAAAATATATAGTGTATTTTATCTATTTTTTTTTTTTCATTTTTGATCTTCTCAGTAAGTTCAAGCATCTCTGAAAAGATCAATAATTTCAAAAAATAAATAAACCATGAATGTGGGAAAATTTATTCACTCTTTTGAACTAAGAATAATGAATACAATTCAAAAACTGGATGAAAACTCACCAAAACATTGAACCTACAAATATTATCGATATATCATTCAATGGAATTTGTGAATACACATATATAGTGAAAAAATCAAGTATATTATACTAACGATTCACCTTCTTATTTCTTAATATTGTTTCATTTAAAATTATGACTTTGACAAAGCCAAAAGGCACAACATGTTAGTATAATAAATTTAATTTAAACAATATTATTTTCCTTATTGTCTACTCAATTGTATTACTGTATATCGTATCTACACGCTCACTTTATATACATATATATATATATATATAGAGAGAGAGAGAGAGAGAGAGAGAGACAGAGACAGAGACACAGAGAGACAGACAGAGAGACAGAGAGACAGAGAGAGACTGGGAGAAGATGTTTTTAGATATATTAATATATATATATATATGTGTGTGTGTGTGCTTATATATATATATATATATATGCATATTTATGATTATGTGTGTATGTATATATATATTTGTATATGCATTCATATATATATGTATATATATATGTATATATAAGTATATATGCATGTATATAAAAAGAGAGAAATGTCAATATATATATGTATATGCATTCAAATATGTATATATATATAAATATATATATATCATATATATACAATTATATATATATATGTATATATAGCACATATATTGGTATATCAAGAGAGAGAAATATCCATATTTATATATATATATATATATATATATATATATATATATATATATATACACACATGCATGTATGTATATATGTGTATATGTATATGTATGTGTAAATATATATATATATCTATATATGCATGTTTTTTTACAGAAGCCATCTACTTACATCCCATATATATATATATATATATATATATATATATATATATATATATATATATATATATATTCATTCATTTATATATGTGTCAGTGTCTGTGTCTATGTGAGTATTCGTATGGGGATGTAAGTATAGATGGCTGCTGTAAAGAAATAGAAAGAAATCAGAAATATTGACGAATGACAATGTCGTTCTTATCGCTTTCAGAAGATCTGTCAAATTTCCGATTACTGTTCTTAGAGAGGATGTATTTGACAGCTATCCCGAGTTAGAATTCTTCATATAATGCCTGCTTGGGAAAAAAAAGTGGTTTCATAGAATGTCATAGATTATCTTGTCCGGACCGTCCGGATATTTCTTTCTGAATAGCCTAAAGGTCAGGTACCATGGTATTAGCTTCTCACGTATGGAATGTTTTTTTTTGAATAAATAAATAGATAAATGAATAATAAATAAATAAATAAATAATAATAATAATAATAATAATAATAATAATAATAATAATAATAATAATAATAATAATAATAATAATATGGAAAAAACAAGTCTCGTTTGTCACCTTATAGAAACCGTCACATTATTATCGTCCTTCTGCAGCATACTGCATACGGGTGATCAATTAAAACATTGGAAAAAGGAACGATCAATGAATAAGTTACTTCCCTTGCTTTCATTGGCCAAAAATCGATGGAATATATAGCTTTTTATGGATCAACATTGATATTTTGAGATCCAAAAGCTTTCTTGACATGATGACCTAATCAAAAAGCGTAATTTGAAATTGGTCTGACTTCTTGCATGGACATCATTGGTTCATTAGATTTTGTACGGCTCCAATAAAAACAAATCATATCTCAGTTTTCATTGAATATGCAAAGATGTTAATCTTGGTAAATATGTCATTTTTAGTTTCATTCTCAATCATATGAAGCACACGACATATCATGATTAACCACCAAATATACATATATATGTGTGGGATGTCTGGATATGTATGTGCATGCGCGTATTAAGAATTGGATATATGTGATCGGACAAAATGAATTATGAATTGCGTTACAGAATAAAGAAACTTTTTTAGAAATGATCTCCTGTCGTTACACAGTTGATATATGACTCAATTTAGACAACGTGAATAGAATAAACAATTAAAGGAAACGGGCTGGCTACAGGAATCGAACCTGCAAACTGATCAGATAGCCACTTTGCCGTAGTTCACCGTTGAACTAAGCACTCACTGGTGAAGCAAAGGCCCAAATAACTGCTTTCGACCCCAATTTTCGGATGTTATCCTTGATATCTTGTTCAAAATATAGTATAGATTTTCGAAAAAATTGTCTGGTTTTGAGCAATCTTAGTACTTACAACCATCGCTGGTATCCCCCAAGGTTCATTATTCCCAGTTTCAAGTTTCGACAATTAACTACCAAGTGTTCCCTACGTAAACAACAATACAATGGCATTTATATCAATTATAACCCAAAAACACTTTCATTAATAAATTTAATACAACTATTCACTACGAACGAATTTGGTTGAGACATCCCCAGCCATTGCTTTCACGTCGCTCATTCTGTTACAGTACCATGGAAAAATTGCCAATTAATTTAGGTTGATAATTCAATTTTTAATAACAGTCATTTCTAATTAAAGATGAAAGGATGGCATCAATAAATCACTTGCATACAAGTTTTCGAACTCTTCCACATTTGGGACGATTCTGCTCGAATTATCAACGAAATTTTAATAAATATTTGCAGTCTTTCCAACAAAAACTGCTCTCTATATATTGTCTCAAAAATGTCTCGATTTGTGGATTGATTGGGGCTTTTAGTGAGTTAATCAGCATGAAATTGTGCTTCTAAGGTTACGGAATTTATATTTGGAACATTGATTCTTTCGGGGTTTTTTTTGCAAGGAGTCTTCTCAAGCAAACACTTTTCAGGGCTGATTTAAAGAAAATAAAATATGCAATAAAAATTATTCATTGTAATCAGGGGTAGTGATATCAAATTTGTTATCAAAATCAATCAGTCCCGAGCACATAATTTAAAATGAATAGAAAATTGATTACAAAAGTCAATAAATTTCATATTGAATTTTGGAAATGTAAAGTTGTTTATAACAATTGATTCAATAACATAACAATGAATTTATAACAATGAATGTAAATTTGGAACAATAATACAAATTATCCCAAAATATTTCGGGAGGTAAGAATGGCGTAGCGGGTAACGGCGTGAATAATGGAAGTGGCTAGCTGCAGTTCGAAGTCTGGCCGAGGCGGTTCGCCATCATTATCGAACAACAGCCTAATAGCTCTCTGCGTTGGATGTAGATACTCTCCAAAATTCGCAAGACATCTCTATCATGGATATTGCGGGGCAAATAGTTTCTAGATTTGTCTAGTTCCACTAATCATCTTAATTCTAATCGATTAGAGTTTTGCATGTGATCTCTGGGGACCCGAGATGTGGATCTTGATGTCTAATGGTTGTTTGTTATTCTTCCAACATGACCAGCCCATTGCCATTTGCGTTTTTTATTGGATTCTATGATATACCAGACAACTGAGTTTTTTTTCTGATATATGCTGTCTTATGGTCTCTACATATGAAGTTGGGAGTGATTCTTTCCTGTACAGGTTGCATGGTTGTCAGTTTTTTTGCTTAGGTTATGTTCGAGGTTAATCTATCCTCATCCTAATTTCCTTCTAACGATTCCATCGAGATTCCTTATCCTTGGTAGACGTCGTGGTTAATTTTCTTCAGTCCTGCGTTTTTGATTTGAATCATTGTACTTTTGTCTTCGCCATAGTTGTTTTTACATGACATTTGTTTATCTGAAGTTCATGTGGCAGGCCACATTTGCCTTCCTTCTTCAAGTTCGTTTAGCATTTTTCTGGGATCATAAAAGTTCTCGGCAAAATGGACGATGTCGTCGGCTAATTTGAGGTTACTTAGATATTTGCTGTCTATCCCGATTTGTTTCACCATGTACTGATGCCCCTGAGAAAGGCATGGACTAATCCGTTCTCATCCTTGGCTATAAGGAAAGCAGCTGCGGAGACTGAGCACTTTAGCCTGGAAAGCAATTATGATGCTGTTAGTAAACCAAAGTTAGGGCAGCCAGTCGGGGATTGTTATCTAAGAGAACCTGTCATAAAGTAATCACAATAAGCGGTTCACTCAGTATACAGACAGACAGCTTACAGTGATACGCTGGATTGTTCGATAAGAAATTACTGGAGAAACTAAACAATGAAAATATGAATGTCGCCTGTGTGTTCGATTTGAGCGATCCCCCGACAGAAGGCCGCGCGAGGTTTATCTAAATCAGCATTGCTTCAGATTGAAAACAAGTAACGGCAGGAATAGGCTGTAATTGCACAGACATTTCGTAGCGTAACCTGAAGACAAATGAAAATGTTTGCTTCGGGCTCATTTTGAATATGGTACTGATTTACTTCTGCCAACTAAATTGGAAAAGGTATATGAGTGGACGCACATGATAAGTGCCCAATGGTACATTTCTAAAAAGTTGAGGAGATCACATTCAGAGTTTGAGGAACTTTTACTGACGATACTCCCGTTATTTTTTGGGGTTTACAGCACGTTTATTTTTTTTTGAATTTTTAACTTACTTAGATTGTATTATGATTCTGATATATATCACATTGATGGATCTAAAATACTTAAATTGTATCCCAAAAAGTGGGATTTTTCTCGGGGGGTGATCTACAAGTAAATAAAAGACAAGAAAAAACACATCCATGTTTTTTTATGAATTATTCTATTAAAATAAATGTTATGATTAGTTTAGAAAAATGACTATGCATATTAGGATCTACATTCACGAATCAAAGCTCAAAAGCAAAATTTAGTGAGCATCTAAACTTTAGAAATAACGAAAACATTGCAAGTGAAACCTAGTGGAAAACGAGACCCAATTTTCACGGGATTTAAGAATAAGTTTTAATATCCGATATCATGACCTATTCTTATGATTCATCATAATATGATACTGAGTGTTCAAGCCTCAAGATGGAATAAACCGAGTATTTTAGCTGAAAAAAAAAACGAAAGATATCACGTGTGAAATTACGTTGAACTTAGAATCTGATTTCTTCAACTTTTTAAAAATGGCTTGTTTTGCACTTATCGTTGATGGGCACCCCTATTCTTTCATTTATATTTGTCTGTTTGTTTTTGCACTACCCATGAGGTCAGGAAAAAATCTGGTTTAATTTTGTGGGGGACGCAACAATCTTTTTTTGAGGAGATATTATCTCCTTGTCTATATATGTATTCATCATGTTTGTCTAAACGATGCTTCCAATAAGGGGGCAATCTAGCTGAGGATGTATTCATTAAATCTTTTGTAAAATCTAGCAAATTCTTTTTTGATTTAAAAATATTCTTCATATATTAAGACGATAGTCCGAAGTATAAAAACCAGAACGTACACAGTTACATTTCCTACATCGTATCTCAATATTAACTGATTTTTTTTATTGAGTCTTTAGTTATTGGATTGAGTTGGCAGAGATACACGTTTTCTTTTTTTTCTGGAAGTTTTAGGATATTTTTCGTTTATATAATTCATCATACAAAATATGAACTAGAAGTTCAGGATAGTTCAAGAACAATAGATGGATAGAAAGATAGATGGATTACTGGTACGCCTACTGACTTTGACGTTGTGGTTCCCAGTAAAGGAATTCCGAAGTTGTCTAGCGGAAGCAGAGCGATTCTAAAGCAAGTTGGACACCATTATCGGTTTGGCTCACTCTCTGGATCAGCCTAACACCTTGGCTCTGAGCCACACTAAACAAGAATCGAAATCGATCGTGTTGAGAGCCAAGTTTTCTTGTGATTTTCACGCATGTAACCTTTGTCAGTGCACACGGTCTTCTTTTGTGTCCACACATTCCACCCGGTAGTCACAGCCCAATCTTTTTGGACTCACCGGTTCTCGTACAAACACTGAAGCTAGGGAAACGTTAAGCTTGGTCAGTACCTAAATGGGTGACTGTCTAGGAATACAAGATTCCGTCAAGAGTTGGGGTTCATTAAGAAAGACCCTAACTCCTCAGTGAGCCCCGTCAATCCTCCTTGAAAAGACAGACCCCTACGATACCAACCATGGATAGAGTCAAAGCCCCTTCCTTCCAGTATCTGATTGGCCTGGATACGAGCGACAAGTAAACAATGAATAGATATCTGCATAGAGTATGTCTTAACTATCTGCAAATTAGATTAATCCATAAGTCCATCATTCAACGCTTGACTTACCTGTGAATACCAGCGGTTTTACAGACGGTGGCAATTCCCTGGAATTCTCATCACCTCCGAAATTCAATATTTTTTCTGATGCTTAACTCTTAAGTAGCCTATTTTTTAATTGTTAATTTCATTTACGCTGTCTAAGCCGAGTGACTCATTTTCCGTGACACAACAAGAGTCGATTTCATATAGTTTCAAATAATATTCGTATATAGAGATAGATAGATGAACAGAGAGAGAGATGTAGTACCGTCAAAATTAGTGTTCACCTTTTTAGGATCTCAGAATAATTCTGGGCTAACTGGAAATAAAAGAAAAAAGTTTGTCTTCTCATGAAGATCAGAGAAACAAATGCCATGCAGAACAGACATAACTATCGAAATCGAAAACACAAAATTGGAAAAAGGACACTATAACACTCACCTAGGACAACTAATATTAAGTAATGAATTATCTTAGAATGGCAAACTTTCGTATCTACAAAAACAAAAGAAATTCCAATAATCTGAAAAAAGGGTCTACGACCGATGTATCCTATCGATGGTCACCTATAGAGCTGAAACATGAAACCCAAGCAAATGATCGATCCTCAAACTGAAAGCGATTTGACATCAAAAAATCATGGACAACCTACCTTTTTCTGGCTTTATCGGTAGGATCAAAGTGTAGAATGGGTCGAAGATTGTGAGTTAGGGAGCATCAAAGACCCAGTGTTCCAGTGCAATACGTTAGCCGATGATGTTATACTGAGGCTGCTCTTTGCAACGTGCATTGGAAGCCTTTAAACTTGTCCTTGGGCTCTCCGACTTTTACTCGGCCCAGTTATGTGGGATCCGTTGCACTTGAGGCAGCAAGTCGGGATCGTCCTGACGTTTTCGTGGCGGAGGTCGTCTTAGCTTCTACGGTCAATTGGCAATCAAAGTCACGTCGGCAAGAGTTATTTTTCATGGGCTTCTCCTAACTTCCCAACGTACGGCCCCGACCTTGTGTTGCATTTTGCTGTGTTGGGAGAGTAAATAGAAGATCAACATCACATGTTGAGATAACAAGACAGCGTAATGCATTAAATAGAGGACAAGAGTCAGAGAAATCCATTAGAAAACCCATATGACGTTAAAAAACATAAGATAACAACCAGACATCACAACTCACTTGGTGATCGTAACCGGCAGAATACAAGCTGGTGAATGGAACCAAACAGATTAAGGAATTATCAGCCCTGCGGCTCCCATGATAGAGAGGGCTGGTGGACGTTGGGTAAGCTCTATGTCCAGTGACGGACACTGGAAGGATGATGATGATAATGATGATGATGATGATGATGATCTGCTGTTTGTCTATTTTTCAATTAACGCCCTTTTTTGATTTCAGAAATCGAAAATGAAAATAATGTCCAGCCTTTGCTTTGCAGGAAGCTCTTACAGAAGCAGAGCGTCCCTTTTTCATCCCTCAGCAATTCCCCTTACTTACCAGCTCTTCAACCTTCAACAACTCAGGCTAACATACCAATACCATTTTTTTGTGTGTGTCTTGGAAAGCTTAGAAAAAAATCCCTCTGTGAAGTAATGGTAATAGCTTTCTCTTTGTTCCCTATTTTGAATCACAACGGGTAATTTCCCAGGAACTCTCCCCTTCCCGATAAAAGCGAAATCCTGTATCAGATACTAGGTCTCAAAAATCGGGGAAAATCTGTAAGCGCTCGGTAAGGTTCGGAAGCACTCGGCCGGATAAAATATGTACGCCATGGTCTTAAGAGACTCGTATTGTATATTTACATCCTTATATTTGGCAAGGATTTTCCGAAAGAAAGCTGGCATAATGAGGAGAATCGATCCTCTGAGGTTTATAAGTGAGTCTTACCCAACAGATGCTGTCAAAAAATCACAAAAAGAAGAAACCCCTGGAGCAGTCCGTATTGATGCAATATTTACTCAAGGGACACGTTTTGTTAGTTTTTGTTTTTTTCTTGGGGGGGGGTGATCTCAAAGTGCAAGGCGGCTGGGGAACTTAATACACCTTACTGTATTTCTAACCTGACTATTTTCTTCCTGGCGTGATGGTAGGCCATGTTTGCAACCTGTGCCATGAATACAAATCGTCTCATTAGCTTGTATAATGCATGGTTCCTTTTCATTGGTTTGTCACACGCAGGCCTCCATATATTGGATTGAATCTGAGATACAGAAAGTGAAAAATAGATGGATAGATAGATAGAAAGATAGAAAGATAGAAAAATACATACATACATACATACATACATACATACATACATACATACATACATACATATGAACAGATATATATGAACAGATATATATGGACAGACTGTGATGGCTATGAATAAACTGAGATAGATAGATAGATAGATAGATAGATAGATAGATAGATATGAGTATATTTTGATTCGATGATAGATAGATAGATAGGTTCACTTTCATCTATTTCAATCCACTGATCGTAAGTCGTTCTGTCGATAAGTTTTCCAAAATGTGATCCCAGTGAGAATTTTCAGAATTATCTGGTCAAGACTGTTACGTTTTGACGTGAACACAACAGCCTCTTCACTCTTGATTCAATTGAACCAACGCACGCGCTCAGCGTGTGGAATGTCTCATCCGAAAAAATTGAACACAAACCTTTGGCGTTGAGACTCCCTTGAAGCAGGATCGCAAAAACTCTTTTTGAAATAATGTATAAAGATTATATGAACTTCATTCATACAGTTTCTAGGTAATTAGCTGTTATTGTAATACATGATATCACTGGAAGGGGTTTCTCAAACAAACAGACAAAGACTTTTCAGTTGCTTCAATCATTACCTCTATAGCTACACAGTAAATACTAATAGTGTACATAGGATTCCAATAAAGATTACTGTGTCAAGCACCAGCCAGAAGTAGACTTTTCTACGGTGAAATGATGTAGATCGAAAACAATTTACATCAAGTTTAGTGGAATGATCCCTTCACGGTCAGTTTATCAATCTACGTTAAACCAAACTAGTATATAAAATTAACAATTCTCTACTGTGATTTAAAATCACAACCATCCGATTATGTAGGTGATGTATAGTGATCTATGACCCTGCAACTGCTAGGCTTGTTTTATTGTACAATAAATCGGTACGTAGATCTTGCAAGACTATATAAATGTGTATTTTTTGTAAACGTCTATGAAATAACAATACTCAATATAATTTCTTATAGGGCTGAATATATATGTATATTTGTATATAATTATTTTCATCATTGTAAACAAACATGCACACACACTAACACACACACACACGCGCACACATATGTATATATATATGTATAAATAGCAAAAATATATTAATAACTGCTGACCAGACTGTGTATTTTCTACATTGACCACCTATGTGAGTTCCAATCTTTACTGTCAATAAGCCCTGCGGCTAAAATTGCAACTAGTTTGTTCAATTGAAAGAAAAGTATTGATTCTTTCAGGTAGATTCAACTTACTTCTGATAAGCCCTCAGGTATTACAGATTCAACTGTCTACAAAATTTGATCTTGCCTGTTCAGTCCTGCCTCGTTCAGTACGGATGTTAACATACTGCATCGGAATTCAAACAATGACCAGTGCGGGCCTTTTTGGCAGTTGGTGATTTTCCCTCCTCGTACTCACCACCTCCGAATAGGAGCAATCAATTTTTTTTGGCCGAAAAAAGCGGTATTCCACGCATAAGAATGGATTGCTAGTGACAAGTTTACTTGCTAATGTACCTCTAAACTTGCTATGCATATCTGTTACAATAGAGAAACTGATTCTTTCTGTTGCTGGTCATAATGTCTTGGTTCATCAGAGTAATTATCTTTAAATAGCAAGAAGTTATAGACGGCCACTGACCAAAGCTAATGTTATCAGCATCAATTGTCTGAGCGAGTCGGGAACTTGGTTAGAAAGAGTCAACCAAGATTGCAGACAAAACGGTCAGCATGGGATTCTTGATTTTTTATGGGATTCTGGCAGGCTTTTTATGTATGCACTGCACGTACAGACTGCAACTAGTGGAGCCAAAAGGAAGGAAATTCAAGCAATCACTCCTTCATACGTCCACTAAAGATTTGTTTTTTTGTCTTTTGAAAATTCCTCAACGTTTTTTTTAGCAGGCTCAGTTTACATTGTAGGGCTATGTTGAATAGATCTCTTCACATTTTTTTTTCTAAGAACTCAGACTTTTTCAGCGATCACCATCTAACAAATGGTAAGAGAAATGATTTAGTGACTGTACATCCTTTTTTTCCAATTTTTCAATTGATTACCCCCAACACGCCAAGCTACAGAGAGAGAGAGCTTGGTCACGTGACAGTTTTCTATTGAATTGAACTAACCGGACTTGCTGTCAATGAAAGCCTTACAGCTCAAATCCTGAATATTTTGTTTCATGGGGAAAAAAAACTATTGATTCTTCAGTAAGAAACCCTTCAGGTTACATGTATCTGACTGTCTCCAAAATACGCTGTCTGTATACGATGACCTGCCTTCTCTATCCAGTTTATTCCTGCTTTGTTCAGAGTAAAAAGTTACCTAATGGAGTTGGAATACAACCGGGGCAAGGCATAGGACGTGAACTATATCATCATTATCATCATCAGGACCGTTAGCTATATGCATTCGGAGAATCAACTAAAGAGAGAAGGCAGCAGAATACAAAATGCCACTCATTATAGCATTTATTGACTTCGAAAAGGCTTTCTTCGACTCACTGGAAATCTCTAAAGTGATCGGAGCAATCGTATAGCAAGAAGTGGGTAACGTATATGTCAGAGATGTGCCGACTTAGCGGCTCCTTTATCAGGCAACACAAAGACTCGAGGCCTCCTTCCAGTTCAGAAAAAAAGGTGTAAAACAAAGCGATGTATATCAGCCATTCTCCGTTTTTTTTGTTTTTTTTTTTAGATTGGAGCAACTCTTTAATAGACAAAGACAACCTTTCAAGGAAAATAATGTGTGCAACTAAAGAATTTAATGCGTAAAAAATCACGTTTAATGTAATTCTCGCCCGACCAGCGGAGTTAAGTAAGGTTGAGCCTGGTCAATTCCTAGATGGGTGACCAACTAGATATACGTGCTGTGAACTGCAGAGGGACATGTACGGTGCGTCCAGTGGCGATCACATTAATATCTCTACACTACACTACTAAATCGAGCCAAAGGCCCACTTACTGCCTCTGAGCCATCTGACTGGACTGGCTGCGAGCAACGAGAAAGTATCAAAAAAAAAGCTTGTGAATATTTATTAGTAACAGTCAACTAAACTTGTCAACATATATTTCTTCAGTTGAATTTATTTTTGTTTTTTTTTTGTTCAACTGGCCTCCTATGTATGCATGGATAGACATATCAATGTAGCCAGAGTAATTAAAACATAAACGGTTCATTATATCGAAAATCATCTCTCAACTTTTGTCTGAATCGTCCTCGCTTGTTTTTGAGAATTCAGACTTTTTTAGTGATCACTGCCTAATAAAAGACGATAGAGATAACTCATTTATTGATTCCCAATTTTCTCATTGATCAACCAAGACACAGCTTGCTCCCAAAAGACCATGTTCACTTAATCGTTTTCATTGAGCAACTAACCAGACTTGTATGTGTTATAATTTGAAAGTAAGGATAAACCAAGGGCGTACTTAACAAATGATGTCATGATACAAATGATGCCTTCCCTTATCGTAGGACGGGGAAGAGCACGATCTTTATCAGCCTTTCTCAACCCTTTCAAATTCGAAAAACCATTACAAAGAAAAAACATTGTATGTACAGCAAACAGTGGATATGGAGATATGAGAGTAATTTTCTTATAAGCTGCATGTTTGTTATACTGCCATGACAGTTTGCATGAATTTACTTACTTAGTTCCAATCATTTTTTTGTTGACTTCTAACTGATATGGTTAACATATGTCAAAGTCAGTTCATCTAGCTAGCGCATGGTGTTTTGTGATGACCGATATGGTTCCAACAAGTTTTCAATTATCAGGGTTTTTTTTCTCAAGTTTTAATTCGTTCATAGGCTGCGTCATTCGGGGATGTCTGAGTTTTCAAAAAAAATTCTCTGAGTAATTTTGCCTTTGAGGGAACCCAAGATCGCAGTTAACATTCACTGAGATGAGACAGAAAACAGTTTTAAAAGCAGGTGCAGTTTGTACAATAAATACATGATTGATAAGTCTGCCGCATTGCAAATTGTTCCATTATCCCTGTCTAACATTGTAACATCTGCTCATTGACAGGTAGTCATAGGTTCTATGCATAAATAAACAAAATTCAATAACTTTTATTGTGCATAAATAAATAATACTATAATATCATCGTGTATAAATAAATAATACTATAATATCATCGTGTATAAATAAATAATACTATAATATCATCGTGTATAAATAAATAATACTATAATATCATCGTGTATAAATAAATAATACTATAATATCATCGTGTATAAATAAATAATACTATAATATCATCGTGTATAAATAAATAATACTATAATATCATTGCTTATAAAGAACTACTATTATTATATTATTGTGTACGAATAAATGATACTATGATACTATTGTGTATAAATATAAAATACTATTATATTATTGCATACATAATACAATGGTATTATCAATGAAAAATACACAATTCCAAAATGCAATATTCATTGAAAGGAAAATAATGAATTAATTAGTGAAATTTTAAGGTACTTTTAATATGTTGCAACCGCTCCTAATTGGTGTTGCAACTTTCCCAGGGTTGGGGTCAGTTTCACCATCTGATTTCTTCCATTCAAATCAATACTGTGAATCATATGCTGTACATGATCATCATTAAATGGTATTGGTGATCAGCAGACAAATTTAGCTCGATGTAATAGAATAAGATTAGTCAAGTCCAAATAGTCTATGAATAATTGAGTAATATGATGAAAGTGTTGTAACTGTCTCCAGTGCCCTTTACCTTTATATTATTGTAAAAATTCTAGTTCTTTTCATCTGTTTGTGACCACAAATTTACTGAAAAGTCCCGTCGTAGATATACACGAATATCTTGCATAGTGAGTTTTTGTTTAGCTCAGGTTTCGATGGAGTTCCTTTTAAGTATTGCCGTGTTTAACAGTTTAAACGAAAACACAATGAATTAGAATACAAAATTGAAGTGTACAGTCTAAATTGCACGTCACCACTTACCTCTAAATCGAACATATTTCTTTAATGAGACAATAGGTAGGACTCATAGTTACCAATTTTATTGAAGTCTCCATTCATTTTTTTCTCTTTTAAAGTGAATAAAAATCCGGCTACAATCGCTACTTTGAATCTAATGTTCATTCTGGCCACATCTGATTGCACTACTTTTGTCTCAGAGATTGACCAGACCTACCGCCGGATTGTCAAGTTATAATTTAAAAGTAATTATCAATATTCCATAATGTACAAGAGGACAGTTGAATAATGCCAGATTTAGAGAGATTGAAAAGAATTTTTTATCTGAATGAAAAGAGCCAATCTGCTTTTTGTCTCTGGCTCCGCCTATCGTAACAAAAACGTAATTCTATAGATTTTGTTCTGTCAAAATCGATGAGAACCGACAGAGGTATTTTATTCACAGCTGACGACATAAACATGTGAAAATCGATAAATGTCGAAAATCAGGAACCCTAATTTTAAGTATTTCATTATATCATCTGAGGTCGTAGCTTTTAAGAAATTTTCCTTTTCGAAAAGTTTAAATAGATAGATGTGAACAAAATATCCAACTAAATTACATCCTTACGATCTCATGCATATATGCACACACACACAAAAAAAAAAACAAACTAGGTTGAACAACACTTGTCTTTCGTGTCACCTTAGTATTAAGTATCTTTTCGAAGGCCATTAATGACACAGTGCTGATCATGTATCCCCTTTCTCTCTCTCTTACTCTGTTTTGCTTTCTCTCTCTCTCTCTCTCTCTCTCTCTCTCTCTCTGTCCGTCTCTCTCTCTCTCTCTCTCTCTCTCTCTCTCTATATATATATATATATATATATATATATATATATATATATATATATATATATATATATATATATATATATATATATATATATATATATATATATATATATATATATATATATATATATATATATATATATATATATAAATGATTCATCCAAAATGCATGTCGTCTTCTCCCAATGCCGTCCGGAGATTGCATGTCTCATGAATTGAAGTAGCTAGATAATAAACATATCACAGGTTAACACAGAGGATGAGATGTATATCCATCTCCGACAAAAATGGATACGTATTCACGATCAGAGACGCTCACTCTTTCACTCTTTTACTCTCTCTAACTCACACGCATATGAAAAAGCTGGCTGAAAAAGTGAAATGCATCAAGTTTGTCTGCATCGTAACAAGAGCAGATTTTCAATTTCGATAATTGTGTCAAATTCTTTCACATCCATACAACAAACACACATACACGCACATATACACACACACACACACACACACACATATATATATATATATATATATATATATAGAGAGAGAGAGAGAGAGAGAGAGAGGGAGATTTACACTTTAAAACAGTAAGCATCAAAAAACTTTTTCAATAGTTTTTTCATGTCATCCGTTTCCCAATATCTGTCAATGCAATTAACGTAATCTCCAAAAATTGTGTTTTTCTTTGTTTCCCCTATACCAAGGTAGTAATGTACAATGTACAAATTGTCTCTTGTCGGGATTATCATTCGGTCACCATGAAACCGTTTTGGGGATTTTAAAAACAAAACAGTGATATCAATATGGTACCCAATCAATGTTGATCAATTACCACCTCCATCCACAATATACCTTTTTGCCATACACGTAGTTTGTCATCTAATATAAGGTTTACGTGCATTTTATATTGGTATTATCTTGAATAACATGTTTTTTTTAAACCAGGCTTACGTACGTAGATTACCGTAAAGCGTTTCAACTATGAGAGATCAGTAAGTATAACAACAGACATGACTAGCTTTTCGTATCATTTGTATTGACGTTCATCGATTTGAATATTAAATCCGTTGTGTCGGTTTTAATCCCAGACTGCATGCAAACAAACTTATGATATATACGTACAGAGATAGATAGATAGATGGATAGATTTATAGACATAGATAGATCGATTTGATATTTCATTGAATAACATTGATTTTACGTTACAATTTATGATTTATTATCTTGTTGGGGATCATTAATCAGTTATTAATATTATCCCTCCCCCCTCTCTCTCTCTCTCTCTCTCTCTCTCTCTCTCTCTCTTTATCGATCTTTTTTTCCTCTCCTTTTCCTCTGCTGATTCTGTTTTCTCAAATGTCTCATTACAAAAATCCAGGAGACTCAGAGATTGTATTATGTGTCATCTAGAACTTGACTGGGCGTTACAGCACGGGATCCTGATATATAATAACAAACTTAGATGGATAGATAGATAGATAGATAGATAGATAGATGGATAGATAGATAGATAGATAGATAGATATGAATAGATTTGGATATGAACAAAGATAGATCGATAGATAGATAATGTCATATGCGTGAAGAAAAATATATTCATTCATGACAATACTATGATGGATGCAGAGGTACGCTGACGTACACACATTTACGTATATATATATATATATATATATATATATATATATATATATATATATATATATATATACATACATACATATTACACCTATCGAAAGAATCTTCTTCTGTGACGACTCAGTTGTTAGTATCTTGTCTACAATCATTGGTAACAATGTTGATTTATCTACCGCCCTCTCTCTCTCCTTCTCTCGTTATCTCTTCTCACAATGTCCGTCCAGAGACTGCATGTATAATTAATTCGCATCTGATAGAGCGTTACATCACCGTGTCTAGATTTGATGATCAATATATATATATATATATATATATATATATATATATATATATATATATATATACTTATATATATATATATTATATATATATATATATATATATATATATATATATATATATATATATATGTATATATTGCGATACAACGAAACAGTTATCTATGGATGACTCAACAATCAATTATATTTATATATATATATATATATATATATATATATATATATATATATATATATGTATATTGGTCTTCTTTAACAACTTACAATTAATTGTCCTGTTGAAGGCCCATGATAACAGTGTTGATTAAATCAAGATCACATAACTGCTCTCTCCCCCTTTTTTCTCTCTCTCTCTCTCTCTCTGTCTCTCTCTCTTTCTTTCTCTCTCCTCTGTTATAACTATCATGTCCTCTTTTGACATCGTCCAGATAATACATGTGTAACCCCCCACCTTGGCAGAGTGTTACATCACTGTATCCAGATGTGATCAAGCGCTGTGACAAGGTGAACAATCCGACCAAGTCAACTGCGCCCATCGTCTGCATTTCAAATTGCGAATGGTCAACAGGAAATGATGACAGGTAACACATGGGAGTTGGAAGGATGTTCTCAATATGATATCTATCGTCTTCACCTAATAGTTCAAGATTACTGTGTATTTCTTAAATAATTTGGTAAACTCGATACGATTGAATGATTCTTAGCGCCTTGTCAAATTAATTCTGGCAAGCAACCTCAAGAAGGACTTAGTATTCAAGTCCTATGTAAGAAAGCATAATCTCAATAGCTAATTTTCAAGGCAGGTAAATAATTTTTCCTCATACAATACAATATTCCTGTCCGTTATTCTACCCAAATTTAGTATTGAAATGTGGTGACAAAATGGCGACAAGTTACATATAGGAGTACAAACAGTGCCGACAATATGAGTACCGCCATCTTTGCTTGATTGTTCAAGATTACAGTGTACGTCTAAAACAATTTTGGTAACTGGATATGATTGAGTTATTTTTGGAGACTCGTTGGACAGCTTCGTGGTTCAGTTTAGTCGTGTGCTTCATCGACGGCGCACTTTGGGACACAAATCGCTGACAAGAAAATCATGTTAGGTTACTCATGGGAGTAGGACGGGTGTCTTCAATATAAGCTCCGTAATTTTCACTTGATAGTTCGAGATTACAAGGTATGCCTGCTATAATTTTGGAAACTCGATATGATTGAGTTACTTCAAGAACCTCATCCTAATTTTCTGTCTGGAAGCAATATATATATATATATATATATATATATATATATATATATATATATATATATATATATATACATATATCAGTATATATATATATATATATATATATATATATATATATATATATATATATATATATATATATATATCAGTATATATATAGACAGACAGAGACAGAGGAAAAGGAAATGTGCATTCGTACGAGGGTTAATAAGTGATGCTCAGACTGACTTATGATTATTATCTAAAGCTTGATCTGAGAATTCCACAGTATGATATTCGATCCATGTAATCATAATTTACAGCTGTATTAGGTGCATTGACAGATATAATTAAACTGGAAAATTAATATTTGATATGCAAAAATGCTTCTTTCATCATCTAATCACTGACTTGCTGATGTACCTATGTATGTACGTATGTATAAATTATCCTGGTTTATAATTACATTTACGTAATTACTTTTCATACGTATGGAACTTTGGGTCAACTCGTCCTCCTTACTAAGTGCCTATGAAAAGCCAGTCAAAGCCCTGAAGCTGACAATACTGTCTACCAAGACAAAAGAAGCCGTAAAACATACGTATCCAAGTATCTGGGTACGAAATAAATGCAACTTGACTTTTATGCTTATGGAAATTCCACGGGTATTCACAATTAGGATTATTCATTATCTCATATCTCTGTTCTTCTCTCACTATTCGCTGTTAACTTCACATTCTGTCTTGCATTCCTTCGTTGACCGCCCATGATTTTATCTGAATGCTAAACAAACATGCTCAATCTCATGGGCAAAAATCTTCTTACTCATCAAACAACCGAACTCTCGCTTCTGTCCTCTCTCTTCCAACGCTTTTATAGAAGTACCCAACTTTTTTTTAATTCCTCACTACTCGTAACCTCCTATTAAACCATCTAACTTTTGTATTTTCTCACTTGTAACCCTCCGATTAAACTATCCAGCTTTCTTTTCTGACGTTTCTTCATATCCTTCTGTTGAACTACTTTTTTCTAATCCCCCCTCACCCTACAAATTGAAAGTAAATAAATATGAAGTCAATTACATATAAATTTGATTCCAATCAGCGCAGTAAATGCATTTACTTATTGCTGCAACGTGCATAGAATAAAATCTAGCTTAATGTCGCTCAAAGAGATTGCAAGACAGCACGGTATATTAGAGAGAAACAGTAAGAGATACTGGAGAATCTATACGGAAACTCGAATGGCATCTGTTGCAAGAATTTCTGACAACTGCTGGACATCTCAGCAATATCGATCCCCAGAGATCATACGAAAAACTATGGCTGGCAGAAAATGAGATGGTGTGACGATTGACACAAAAAAGTATTAGATACACGATAGCAATGATAGAGACGTCTTGCAAATCTTGGGGAAAATCAATGTCCTGCAATGGACGCTGTTAGGTTGCCGCTATTGCTACGGATGATGATGAAGATGATGATGACGAAAAGACTGAGACTGGATTTCGTTGTGATAAAGAGCAACGGCAATTAAGATGGAGATGATAATAGCAAAAATTGACAATGATAAAATAAAACAGTTTTAATCTAATATTTGTTCTATGACAATGGAAAATTAATGATACATTGAAGAAGAATACGTTTTTCCAGCTTTATCGTTCCGATACGCGTTTCGATTTGTTATTCATCTTTTTCGGTCGGTTAAAAGTTAATTTCAAATTCAAGTGATACTCTTAGTTGTCATCTGTCGATGTAATGCTCCCTCTATCATGGTTTCCTTTACCGACATTTGTTGATACAATCTGTGACTTCGTTCTTCGTTCCTATTTTATTTTGTTTCAGCTTTAGCTTATCTAAAATGTAAAATTAACACAAAATCAACTGAGGATGATGAATCATTCATTGAAATGCATATTGAAATAAAACAGTCGAAAGGAAGTATAATTTTCCAAGTTTGTTATTATAATTATGTAAGTATTCTACGTAAGCCTGAGTGTATTCGAGCATCGAAAATACAGATTTACTTATATATTTATGTAACTAAATACGCTAAAAACCTGAGACGAAGGAAAGAGATATATAAGTCGGTTAAATTCTTGGCTGAGAGCCAAACTTTGTAGGAAACAACGTGGATATTAATCAATAGCGTTCTCTACTTTATCAAAAGTCAAGTGTCTGAATAGGGAATCGCCCAAAATATAAATATTAAAAATTATCAAAATATCTCGTGTAAATATAAACAGAGCACGCACACACATGTTCACACACCTACACACACACACGCACGCGCAACTATATGTACACGTGCGCATGTGTTTGTGTGTACGTGAAAAAGAGGGAGAGAGAGAGATGATAGAGGGAGAGCTTTGCAATTTTTTCCTCCGTTTCTTCACCGGCTTCAAATTTTTCCATACGGCAGATTTACATACGCACACACGCACGCACGCATGTTAATATACGTTAAGGAAATTATCAATTTTTTCTTTAATTTTTCAAGATTTCTAATTACAGTGTTCACATTTTTCCTTTGGCAAACATCCATCATGACGTGAGCAAAGTTAATTTAGGATGACAAAGTATTTAGAAAACACACTTCTTTAGTACGCTGAAGTATATTTTCCTACTTTTTACCACTTATTTCAGGCTATTATATTGCAATCAAAATCTAAATCCAGAGATATTCAAATTATTGCAATAAGTTTTAAAAGTTTTATAAAAGAAGATTCGTGATCATTGTTACAAATTATAATGTTTTCTGTACCTAGCTAGTTGATATGATCAGCATATGAATTATAAAGTATTTTGTGCGAATATATGTCGTGGTCATGAGGTAAATCCAGTCTACACACTCACATATGAACTAAAACACAGTGTGATGTGTTCTGTGCATTCAAAAGCAACAGACGCTGACGTATATCATTGAAACATCAAGTGTAAACTGAATGCATAATTACAGATATGGCATACAAATGTGGAACTTTGGAGAAAAATCAAATATTTTGGAATCGATCCCAGAGTTACATACAAACCAAGAGAAAGAGCAATGCGGTGAGAAAGATAAAAAAAAAAAAAAGAAATCAACACGGACCCGAGTGCTGACTAAAGTAGAAAGTATTAGGAACATGATTAAATAATTTTTTTTTTTAAAGTCAGGGTAATAGAGGGTACAAAATGGTGATTGAATGGTGCCCAAGTGACAGCAAAAATAGTAGGAAGAGGCATTTGAACGATAGTGTGTCCAAAATAACTGGGAATTTGGTAATGATGCACACACACGCACACACACACACACACACACATACACACAGACACACATATATATATATATATATATATATATATATATATATGTGTGTGTGTGTGTGTGTGTGTGTATGTTGTCTATATATCATTAGCAGCAGATGCTAGACGAAAGCTTATCTAACTTCCTCCCATGACGACTGCAAATGTGTTTATCTCTGCTATTTTATCTATTCATCTTGTGCCACGTCTTTTCCTGCTGTGTTCACTGTTCTATAGACACCAGTTAGTCTCTTGTTACTGAGTTCCCAATCCATGTTCATTTTTTCCTAATTGTTTGCATAATACCCTCCACTCTAACCCTCTCTGATTCATGCGGATCTTTTTTCTATCCCTTAGAGTCATCCGTATAGTTTATCCTTCCATAGTTTCCTGTGTGATTCTCAGTTGGTTCTCAGCTCGTTTTGTTAATTTCCATTTTCATATCCCATATCATATATGATTTTATGCATTCATTGTATACTTTACATGCACCGGCAAGATGCTCTCCAGTACGACTCTATCTATACCAAAGAGACTTATTTGTGTGAGTGTGTCTGTGTGTGTGTGTGAATATCTGGAAAATCTCTGATATTTCTATCAAGGATAGTGAAGACCACCTAAACCAATTATTTTTCTGCATTTACGTCTCCGCTATTTCAAGCCGTCAAATTTGTTACGACTCAAGTTGTCATGAGCACATTAAAATGACAGGAAACTTTTTAAGAAATGCTCATTCTTCCCCTCGAATATTAGATAGATGGATAAATCCGGTTATTCACCTAATAGAAACCTTCATATGACCAACATCTTAGAGCAGGATTCTGTGTTGAGGGAGATCGATTAAAAAAATTGGAAAGGGGTGATCAATTTTCTTGCATTTTCAATGAAAAAAAAAACGTATGAAATTCCGAAAGAAAAGGCGTAAATACAGTCGGACACCAACTAAATGATCGATTTAGCATAACCTTACATTGAAAATTGAACTTCTTCCACTTGAAAACCTGTCCAGGTGATGTGGATTTTCAAAGAGCAAAAAAAAGGCTTTAAATAAAGGGTAAATGTTTAACCATTCCGCCCTCAAGCTGGATTTGTTCAACTGTACGTGTGATACATCCGTACATACATAGTCAGCCAGCTGGATTTAATAACTAATGAAACCTATGTTTAAAAAGCGATAAAACTCATGTTTACAGCTTTTGTTGACGGTTTTCTCAAATAAATCTGACGATAATGGTAAATCGAGACATAAGTATCACGTCCACTTACGAGTGTCTCTCTAATGTAAGTCTATGTAACCTGAACTGTTGCTGATATGCAATGGCTGCTGCTGATTAGTGATGAAACCGTACCCGTACGTTTTTCCAATGGACGGTCAACCTACATAGATGGATGTTTTATGTTTTTGCCGATTCTTCTCTCATTACTTGAAATTAATAATTCACCAACTGACGTTATGTCAAACAGGAATTTCGATTTCAATTATGAATCTGTAAATCTAAATTCTGAAAATTTTAAAAGTCGTCAACCAGAACTGTCAGCGAAAACGTCAATACAGGTTTACATCAGTTTTCAAGTTTCAAGTACAGGACTCACCAATGGAGCTAAAGGGCTGATGGCTAAAAAAAACAAAATTTACACAACCCACCCCCAATAGGCTTAGGGGTTCAATTTGAATTCCAACATTAGTCTGTGTTCAGCAGCATTCACATTTGTTTTTCTGGATATTCTTTAATGATCAATACCCAACAAAAGGCGAGAAAAGCAACTTATCTATTCATCACTCTTCTTTCAATATTTTTTTAATTGATCATCTTACACACCACAAAAATTTCGATCAGTCTACACAATTACACTCTGATCGAACTTTTACATAAGAATCAAAGAAATCGGTACTACAACCACAAAACTGAATCTAATGTGTTCTTAATCAGAGTTCATTGTCGTTTGCGCTTGGCTGTTGTCTTCAACGAAGCTTGTTGCACGGAAAAGGGTCTGTTTTTGCGTGGAAGTAATTTTACCATCGCAGAACATGATTGTTCATTTCATCTTGCTTTGTTTGTAAACCACGACATGACTCCGTTATCGAACTAGCAGCCAGTAAAAAAACCCGCTTGCAACACAGAAAAACAAATTCATATATATATATATATATATATATATATATATATATATATATATATATGTATATATGTGTGTGTGTGTGTGTGTGTGTGTGTGTGTATATATATATTGTTTAACCTTTGAACTAGTAGACAAATGAAATTATATGATATATCTCCTGTGACTAAACTCATCCCAGGTGACTGAATGATTATCAACATGACTGATAAAAAAGTCTTGGAGAAACTCTAAATGCAGCCAAGATAATTTATAACAACCCACCACAAGCACAGACATTAAAACTTCACCTCCTCTACGGGATATGAATAAGCAAAACAAATATGAAAAGGAAATAATTAATAGTAAAAGACGGCAAAAATTACAAACGGATCGAATAACTGGTATTATATTTGGAACAATGTTAAAACCTGAGAACCAAAAACATAACGACTAGAATATTGCAAAAACTTTATTCTCTCTGATAGAACAACTAAGTAAACCAACTACTAATGATACTACTAATTTACATTAAGTTACTATGTGTGGGACGATGATAGTAAAGAAAAATAAGAGGAAGGATGTATCAATATTATACAGCGGAGCTTTCCACCAAGGGAAAAGGATACACCACTCAATAATGTGATAACTAAAGATCCGAATCAATCGATTCATTCGGCTGAAGAAGCCCAAAACGACCGAAACATGAAAATATTTGTGCAATAAATCCACGATTTCCCCATATCTAAAGCTTAGATTGACCAAATATTTTGTATCGAGCACTTTATGACATAAACCCCTCACACATTGTATATTGAATGTACTTTCGTATATATATATATATATATATATATATATATATATATATATATATATATATATATATATATAATTTTAAATTGCGTTATATTATGTAGAAACTATTTTGTAATGATCTCCCGTCAATCCACTGTTGATGTATAAGGACAGGTTAAAGACAGGAAACATTTCAAATAAAATTCTATATAATATCAGAAATTTGTAATTATGTATATAATATATATATATATATATATATATATATATATATATATATATACTCTATTCCAACACTTTTTCCAACTGAGGATGATCGTTGTAAGTATGATAGATAAATTCGTAAGTACATAATTACCAATTCGGCTCACCTGATGAGAGGGAAGCGTAGCAATCACTTAAAAAAGATGATAAAAACAAATGTGGTAACGAAATTGTAATTTTATATATTAGTCCAGTTCCAGTAATGTGATAAACAATGAATTTTTACATGCTTAAATTTAACGAGAATCGTCGTCATTCTTGTTTCTTGTGGGGTGAGACAAAGTTAACACCCTCTTTGACTGAGCCAAGACAATATTTGTGATAATAAAGGTGGGACAATCCGTCTAACTTCTGTAGAATCTTTATGCTTAGAGCACAGTCTGTTCGGTGCAAACCTTTCCAAAGTTCGAACCACCTCTCTACAATGTTTGTTTGATTTTTTTGTGGTCACACATGCTGGGCTCACACTTTAAGATTAAGTTGAATTCGTATATATATATATATATATATATATATATATATATATATATATATATATATTGTGTCATCCACAGACAGCTGTTTCGATGTATTATCCCATCCAGTACCACAAAGCAGAATTGAAACTTTCACATCGGATCCGGACGCCGATAACCTACCTCTGGACTGCAGAACTGGGTCAGCGATATATTCATTAACACGGAAACTCTCATCCACCAGAGTGCTCAATTCTTATAGAAGAGCATTGCATAAGCTCACAGCGGAGAGTTACCTCACTTAAAGAGTGCTCAACCCTGAATAGAGGAGCATTAATTATATATATATATATATATATATATATATATATATATATATATATATACATATTTGAACTTTGATACACATTTTACTTGAGTATTTCTGGAATAAAGATTATATATATATATATATATATATATATATATATATATATATATATATATATATATACATTCACGAAAATGTGCAGATGTACTAAGCTGATTCTGAAACATACATGTACGTATTATTGCGTACAAATAAACATATTTACACAAATTTGCATTTATACATACATATATACGCACATATTTTCTGTTTCTGGATTACATTCGATAAAATGTATGTATGTACACATACATTCATGAAAAATGGCAGATATATTTATCTACGTTTTAGAATATTAGATTATTTATGAAAACATTTATTCAAAATTTAGTATTTCTGGATTGAAAAAGAGAGTCGTATGTATGTATGTATATATATATGTGTGTGTGTGTATGTGTGTGTATGTGTATTTGTGTTTATGCGTGTCATTATTAGTGGAAATGAATATAGCACGTACATTTCGAATATTGGGAAAAGAGCCTAACCTATTTGGTTATGTAAGAAAAAATAGAAAAAAGAAATCGATTCCAAAATCAATTTCAGCTACCCGCTCTCATGTATGTAAATTCTTTAAAAAAATCGCCCATTTCGAGGGTGGAAATAAGTTTAAGACATATTGCAAAACTTTATCATCACGTAACTTCGTTTGGAGTAATTCTAGAAATCGTCAGCAGTAAATAGGACAATATATGCACAACGCACACTGCATTTTAGAACAAAAATATTTATTCAGTTTCCAAGTTAGTTTTGATGCCTGACTGTCTACGTTCAGTATTTACATATCTATATATGTATCTATAATCCTTACAGGCTGCAACAATGACAATTTTGATATTTACTTTTCCTTTCTATGGAAAATCATTTTTGTATATTTAACATACTTCCCCTTCCCGGAAAAAAGCAATCATTTTCCAATGTAAGTTTATGCTAAATCGATCGTTTGGTTTGTGTCCAGTAACATCCACGCACGCTTGTTTCTTTTTGAACCAAGAGTGCTCAAGTGACCACTGCCCAGAGAGAGGTTGAAGAAGTTACTTATTCATTGATCACTCCTTACACAAATATTTAACCGATCATCCCCAACACTGCATGTTACCGAAGAATTTTGAAAGATGAGGGACAAGCCTCACTGAACAATGTGAACACGGATATTCTGGCTCATTAAGAACGGAACAACAGTATTATACAACGATTGAGAAACACCATTTGCAGTACTTTGATTTCGGACTCGTATGGCCATAAGAAAACAAAGAATATATAAATATATATAATTATTGTGTCATCCACAAACAGCTGCTTCTATATTTTACATCTCTGCAGTGTGGCTATAAACTCTCCATTATCCCATCTAATACCGCGAGGCAGGATCGAAACCATAGCTCCAGACCGGGAGGCTGATATCCTACCTCAGAACTACGGAACTGTACGGTCTCAAAGGTTGAATTTAAGTAACATATGTATTTACGGATAAATTCCCTATCCACCAGAGTGCTCTATTCTTATGGAAGAGCATATATATATATATATATATATATATATATATATATATATATATATATATCGGTCTTTTAGTGTCTATGGTGGTTGAAAAACCGCAAGATCTGCCAGACCCCTTTATCGTGGATTTGAGTTTTTTAATGGATTCCATATCCCTAACCCTTTTCCTCTAACATACTGTGATTGCCTAGGATCTCTCCATCTTGTTTTGAGAATAAATCTCATATGAGCACGTTGCATGGTTCCTTTTGGGGAGGGGGGGAAATTCCATGGACGTTTATTGTATGATTTAGATGTACTATCTACATTCTCCAGATCCGTCTTTTATGTTCTGATCATTGTGTCTCTGTCTTCAATACATTTTGTTGTACATAGCATACGCTTCACTGAAGTTTTTGTGGCGGCCTGCACTTTGCTTCCTTCTTTCAGTTTTTCTAGCATTTTCTGGTATCTAGCAGGTATCACTTTGTCTTACTCTTTTTCAAGCTCAGAGTCTCTATGTAACCCGACAGAGGAACTGAGGTGCCGGTAGATATGCTACAAGATTCCTGCATATAATGGGTATGCACTTTGTTGTATGATAGCATCAACAACTTTGGAGATTTCTACTGAGTCGAAGTCAATCTTAGAGTCATCAAATACTAAATCGAGTGGCATTTTATGTTTTGATGCTTTTTTTCGGTTGATTTACCGAACAGAGATGGTCGATATTCGAGTAGCTCCTCCCAAAGCCAGCTTGTTCCAGTGGTTGTGTTTCATCTATTGTTTGATGAACTTTAGTACTTTGGTAAAATATTCGTAGATTCAGTTGAGTAAGCTTATTTGTCAGTAATAATTCAGATCTTCTTGGTTATCGTTTTTTTTATAAAACAGATTATGATTACGTTGTTCCAATCTTCTCGGACTTTACCTTGTTTGGAGCATAAGTTGAATTGATTGGCTAGTTTCCTACTGATAACTTTTCCAAATTTTTAGAAAACCAATGGTGATGTTAAGTGGGGCCTTTCACTTCTTTCTTTGTTGGATGGCTCGTTTTACCTCCCAAATCGTCAAACTAGTTACTCATCACTTTTATATCTTGTTCATTATTCTATGTCCCATGCTTGAAAGAATACTACTTTTTTTAGAACTCTTACACATCTTCTATTATTTGGTCCAAATTAGTTTTTCTCGGGCACACTTGTTTTTTGCCTTTTTCCTGTTTTGAGAGTCTTTTTAGCATTAGCTTGATTTAGGACCTGTTTATACTTGAAGGTATCAGTCTTTTCTGCCAGGGTGTAGTCGTTTCTGTTCTTGGTTCAGTGATAGCGGCTCATCCAAGTCCATTTTCAAATAAGTTTCTACTTGAATGTTTAACTCATTTGCAGCTGCAAAATTTACTACGTCTCCAACTCTTTCCTTCTTTTGAATCCAGAATTGCTAACACAATTTTCGTTTCATTGTCCTACCTCTAGCTGTTGATGAAGTGTGCAATAACGATTTCGAAGTATATTTTGGTGTCTCGGAGTATGGAGTTCAAGATGTTGTAGTTTTGAATCTAATGACGTTTTTTTAGCTCCTTATGAATTAAAAAGCCCACCGTGGTAGTTGTATAAAAGTAACCTATTAATCAATGATTTTAGTTCCTTTCGGGGTTATCTCATTTCACTGATACCAATCAAGTCCCATTTCATGTTTTGATTTCATTATTTTGGACATTTAAAAAAATACAAGCCAATGCGTAAGGAAATGAAAACGGGCCTTTGAAAAGCCGAAGTAATCCTTTGCTGAATTTTTGTTGTTTTGTTGTTGTTGTTGTTGTTTTTCTTGCTGTGACAAATGTCAACTGTTTTTCAAAAAGAGTTGGATTTATTTTGTCAAATTTCTGTACTACCACCCAAAACAATCTCAATATTCAAAAGAAGATTTTATTGCAAGATATTTTATCAATTGGAGAATGGAAATAATTTGTGTGTATATAAAGGGGTTTATTTGATGATATATCCCCACATCCTTGCACCAGCATTTAACGTCTGTAAGAGTTCATGCAAGTAATTTTTTGACAAACAGTAAAATATACATATATAACTATATATCTTGGTATTTTTAACACACATCTACCTATAGATCCGTGTATATATATATATATATATATATATATATATATATATATATATATATATATATATATATATATATATCCTATGGACCGAAAAATATTTTAATTAAGTATTAACTGAAGAAGAGAAACGAATATCACACATGCATATAAACACACACACACACTAACACACACACACACACACATATATATATATATATACCATCAGTCATTTAAAGGCTCTCGTTGGACATAGACCTTCCCCATTTCTCTATCGCCGGTGTCACAAATTTAGCGTTTTCTAAATATGTCTAGTTTATCTCTCCATCTTACATTCTGGTGGCATCAATTTTGCATGTGATCTCTGGAGAGTCATGATATCCATCGGTTGTCTGCCATTTTTGCAATATGATCTGCTCATTACCATTTAAGTTTTCTGAAAAATTGTATGATATCTCAGTGTCCCGTTTCCTTCTTGATATACTGTACAGTCTTGTGATCTCTCAATATTAGGATGGGCATGATCCTCTCATGTGCTTTTCAGTTTACGAGTCAGGTTATATATATATATATATATATATATATATATATATATATATATATATATATATATATATATATATATATATATGTATGTATGTATTGGATAAATGTGAAAGGAATGTTTCGACAACTTTTCATATGATTATCAGATTGGTAACACAACTGATAAAATATTTTCGAATCGTTGTAACGTTCTTCTCTCCCTGCCCACATTTTCTTGGAAGATCTGTTAAGGAAGAACATGAATCATCTCAACGGTTTTGTTCAGCTACGTCAGACGAATTCCCCGAGAAGTATTTCTCTGAAGAAATTAAGTATGTTTGAATCGCCATTGAAATGAGGTGTTTTTTTTATGAATGTGTCGATATATTTTTAGAACTGTTTGCATACAAACTTTGATCAATTATGACAGTAAAATGCATGCATTGGGAATTTCTTTTGAAAGGTATTTCTCGGTAAGAATACAAACATTCGATTATGAACAAATGAGAATATAAGAAAGATAAAAAGGATCATTCATGTTACAGAACACCGGCGATGTAAAACCATCAACAGTAAACACAATAATGTGCATGTAATCAAAGCATGCTCTGTGGATGAAAGGAGATGAGTTGTGCTAAATGAGGTTAACTTCGAAGCGAATTTAAAGGAATTGAAGAAAGGAAGTTTTACAACTGCAAAATAAAGGTGGATTAGTGTGCGCTTAGATAATTGCGGGCTGGCTTTTACGCCCAAGATACGGACATAAGATAGAGCAAGAATGCTGAAAACTCTGAGTTAGAAAGGATCAACTATCCGTGCCAGTTGTCTGTATTAGATCTTTCAATGATTACTTGTTTCAAGAGCTATGTTTTTGAGAAGGTGTGTCCAGGTTTACACTAAATTTATTGTAAACATCATCTTTCTACACTTGAATAGAAAATACATAAGATCATACTCTTTGTTGAATTTGAATACAGTGTAAAGTTGTTGAAAACTGTTACAGACCTTTAGAGTTTATCACGAAACAATGACCCAAACCAATCGTTGAGAATCTCCTGATGTTCAGAGCATCTTCTAATTATTATGAAGAGGTTATCTGATAACAATTTGATAACTCGATTTCCAAGATAGCGTCTAGTAGTTATAATGCACAGTTATCGAAAAACTTTTCCATCATTCGTTTACAAGGATTTCACCATGCTGTAATGACGCTATATCATTGAATGATTCTTTGATTTCCCAAGTTTTGTCTTATAGTGGACGTTATCAAATAATGTTTCGATCACTATATTGATTGTTATATATATATATATATATATATATATAGAGAGAGAGAGAGAGAGAGAGAGAGAAAGAGAGAGAGAGATGGGGAGGGAGAGACATAGAGATAACGAGAGTGGAATAGTTTCACAACTCCCTCAAAGGATGTTTTTTGTTTCATTTTTCTCGAATTTGTGAGTCTGGTGTTGACAATATTTACATGTGCTTTGTTATGTTGTTGTTTTATTTCAATTCTGTTTCATGTTTCAAAGTGTAGTGGTTATTTTTGATATTCCAAAATTGAGATAGATTTTGATAACCAAACGGCATCCGTAAACTTTTTACCCAAGTGATCACCAACCAGATCACAAAAACACTAGATGAGAAGCTAGAAAGCACAGAAACCAAAAAGCTCAGTGATGCGATGCTTCGTCAAATAGAAGAATTATTGGCAGATTCAGTCATTGTAAATACTTATTGATATAATATATAACAATATAAGTTAAAATTCTATTACTAAATCGATTGAAATACTATTTACTTTGTTGGCTATTAAAATAGGCTGAAGATATCGAGATATTCATCAGAGAAGACAACGAATCAGAATGTGTTTTGTTGGGTGCATGCCTGTGTATGTATGTAAGTATGTATGATTTCATGTTGTTATATATCGGAAGAGCTTAAGTAATAAAAAGTGCTATTTAGATATCGGGTTTTTTGTCTCGGATATACGTTCAGTCATTTCCTTAAATTTCTTTTCTTTCACTCTAAAATATTTAACCTTTGATCTTGACTAAATCAATGAAAGATATTTTCTTAAATACATTTTCTCTTTCTTTCTGCGCAATAACGAAAATAAATGTCTTTCTTTGCGCATAATTTTTCTCGACATGAATAACAGATGTATGTATATATCAGTAAGCATAGTATAGTATACATCCATATATATATATATATATATATATATATATATATATATATGGATAAATCTATGAAATACCAAAATGTGAAGTATTTTCAGCAAATACTACATATGATTATATATATATATATATATATATATATATATATATATATATATGTATATATATATATATCGCGAACGAAAATAATTCGATGCATGCAAAAATTTAGTTCCCAAACAGTCTTCCTTTATCCATTATATGTCGTATACTAATAGCCTTTATATATATATATATATATATATATATATATATATATATATATATATATATATATATATATATATATGTTTTTATATATGTGTGTGTGTGTGTGTTTTTACGTGTGTGTGTGTGTGTGTGTGTGTGCTTAAGTATGTATTCATTCATTTGTTGTTAATACATTTGACTTTCTGGCTACGTAGTCAAAACTGATATGATCAAAATGGATTGAGAGATATGAACAGAGATAGATTTATAGATAAAGAGATAAACACAAATAGATAAATATCATTAGAAAATAGATATATAATTGGACAGAAATAATCATAAATACGTTATATTACTTCAAAACTCTATCTTCAATGATTTCCCATTATTACAATTTGGATGCATCATTTAGCCTAAACAGCGTTAATATTTGTTTTGTTTTGTTTTTTTTTTTTAATTGGGGCTGCTGCATGATATTGATCCTGAGACCGATAACGTAACTGCTTCAACGTAATGTTGCTCTTACCATTGAGCTATACAGCCAGTGGTAACGCAAAGGCTGGAATGGCTATTCTAACTCCGAATTCTCATTGTGTTCATTCGTTGTCTACATTTGTTTCTGAACGTGGATAATTATATTATCAAGAAATTGATATGTAATTCATCAGAAATAATCCTGAATTCATTCTACTTACGCAGTCTAGGTCAAATTATACATTCAGTAGGCAATAATGGGGGATTGTTGCAAATAGAGTCCGGTGTAAATAATAAAATAACCGTCTAGTAATGGAAGATCATTTCAAACAGAGTTTCAAAGAAGTATACGAATCAATCGGTAGATAAGTGCAGATTTGGCTGGAATACCCACACCTTGTATTATATGGAGTCACAAAGTTTACAATGTCAAAAAGTATAGCTCAAATCGGAATCGTGGATAGAGGTTTAAAGTCAAATAGAAAGTTAGGATTTAAGAAGGAACGTTCGGAACTATAGGATCCATCTGGGGTAACGCACATAATTTTGTTGGAAGCATGCATTATGGACAAAGCAGACTCAGTGTGACAGGTTGAAGACTCATATCTATCCTTTCAACTCGTCTAAGTGAGTGTTTCTGTATGGTAATGGAAATATATGACGGCTTCCAATCTCAAGCGGGGATACAAAGGGAGCTTATTTTTTCAGGTCACGTTCCCAACATTAGTTCCCAGACCTGGTTACAAATATATTCCTATTTGCCGACCGGTTTTATCTTCCTACTTAGAGTCTGGGTCTAGTAAGTACAGTTTGAATGTAAGTATTCTTCATGCACGAGCCTACATTTTGACCGATGCTTTGTTAGTAGTGATAACAATCTATCCTGGACAGTGCGATCTGCTTGCTCTGCAAGTCTCAACATTGGATTCTTCCACTGGGGCGGGGAGGGTTACAGTTTTGCTTGAAAAATACTTTCATCAACTGTTTCAATAGATGAATTTGGTATTCTTTGATTGAAAAAATTCTGGCTCCCAATGTGTCAGTCATTTTTCCCTCGAAATTAACGGCCTCTGTTTTATCGGAGGAAAATTGGAAAGAACAAAAAAACAAATCAAGATAGCAGTCGTATTACAATGATCAGCATTGTGATTTTGATACACCTTGTTTGTGGGTTCAATGATCATAAGAACTCTCAATATAGATAGTCTGATGTCAAGTTAATATCTATTTTGATAATAACCTGGTTACAACATTGGACCCTTCCAATCAAGGGTTAAAATGTTGCTGAAAAAATAAATTCCCGCCCACTGTTTCCAACGATATAATGTTCCTCGCAGACGAATTTAGTTTGTTTTTGTTTTTTGTTTAAAAAAAAACAACAACTTATCGATGGAAATGCATCTGTAATTTTTGTTCACACTCGCAATAACGGGTGGATCGTACAGAAAAACAGATTAAGAAAGACGTTGTCTAACAAAGATCACCAAACTTATCTTGCTGGCTGTTGTCTGTTGACGATGATTCATTTATGCACAGCATGGATATGTATATGGCTATTTTTATAAATAATCAGCATATCACGTTCTTTTAATTACAAGTGCAATTTAACTAACAGTACAATTTTGTACGTGCCATCTTCAGTATTGCCAATTTAGCATTATTTGCGCTAAATTTGGTGCATTTCTAAGTTTTGGCAGCGCGAAAACATTACGCACTATTTTTAACCATTCCTTTCCACTATTCTCCATAATTTTAACCACTTTCAGCCATTGTATAGCCGTTCAAGGTGGACTAAGCTATCTTTAGCATTAAAAAAAGCCAAGAAGGTCAAGTCTTTTTCAGCACAGTTTTGAACGCTTTTTTTTTGTTGTTGTTTTTTCGCTGCCAATTTAGCACCAAAGACATTTTTGAATTTGCAATACTGAAGGTACTATGCTGGTAATAACAAGATCAATTATATTGGATTAACGGTGAAGATTATTTTTGGAAAGTTATACGTACAAGTCTACCTCTTCATACTTTCCTAACAGAAATTTTCAGCAATACAGATGGTTATTTTTCCATATTTAATCTGCGTATCACGTGCTTACCGCCACAGCACGTTAGTCATCCAAAATAGCAACGCCTCAAGCGAGCAAAAAAAAAAAAAAAAAGAAACGACGCTGCGATTGCGTCAGGTTCCAGCTGCCTTGTCCTACAAGTGCAGGACGTGAACAGGCTGGATTACGTGAGCAGTTTTCACACATTTATCGATCATTTGTTATTCACAACTATTCGCCTCCTACAGATTCTGAATAACGTTTTATATTTCGAGAATCGTAACATGAATGTACAACGTGTCCTAAAAGTAATGCCCGATTCATCCCAACAGTAATTGCTAGCTCCGAAGAGAGTAAACGTTACAAAACCTTGGATCGACGCTGAGTTCCCGTCAGGTTTCAAGTAGGTCTGGCTGGCTACGTACGGATGTATGTATGAATAACGCGAGTGAAGCAAGCCGTATCATTGGAGCATAATGTGCTAAAAATTTCAACATTTACTCTGTTACGCTTAGAAAAATTTTTTTTTTAATGAGGGAAGGGTTCGGTTTACGATATAAGTTTGTGCTAAGTTTGATTCCCTACTTAGTGTATAGATACATTCCGATTTGTTTTTGTGTTTGTTTGTTTTTATTTTGTTTTGTTTTTTTGATTTTTTGATGAATTCGATTCTCCTTCACTACTCAACAGAAGGCTAAGTATGAAACTTTCCCAGTGATCATTCTTTTTTCCCATGTTGTTGGATTGATCACTCTAAACAAAGCACATTGGTCACGTGATGGTTCCTATCAAGTAATCAACCAGACCTTTAATAAAGAAGTTGAGTGCGGAAAACTTGAACATTTACTCCGACCAACTGAATCACAAAAACACTTGATGAAAACCAACCACGAGAGCAAGCTGGCTTTAGAAGAAGCTACTCGACCATGGACCACCTGCATTCGATTAAACAGCTGAAAGAAAAAGCAGCAGGATATAAACTACCACTTACTGTAGCATTGATCGACTTCAAAAAGACCTTGAACCCAGTTGAAATCCCCAAAGATCATGGAGGCCATCGCTCTATAAGGTGTAGATTCACTATATGTCGAAGTACTGAAACATATACAGTACAGCAGCTCCTTTATCGAGTTACATAAAGACTCAGAGCCTTTTCAGCTCCAAAAAAAGGATATGACAAGGCGATACAAGTTCTCCCAAACTCTTCACAGCCTACCTAGAGATGATCTACAGAAGACTAGACTAGAAAGGTAAAGGAATTAGAATAGATGGCGAGTATCTGAGCAACCTCAGATTTGCAGACGACACAGAGAGCCTACACGACCTCCAACTCATGACAGATGAATTAAATGAAGACACAAAGAAAGTGGACCCACACATGAACTTCCATGTACAACAACCACATCAGAAATAAAAACACCAAGATCGAAATCGAGGGCACACAACTGAAGAAAGTAAATCACTACATCCACAGAGGATAACGAATGCTCAAGATACTCTCAAAAGAAGGAATCAAGCAGAGAATCGCCCTAGGATGACAAGCTTTTGGTAGAGCAAGCTCAACCTTCAAAAATAAAAAGATCCCATTAATCCTAAAAAGAAAGGTGTATAACCAATGCATGAAACCTAACCAAGACTGACCCGCAAATTGAGAACCATACAACAAGCACCTGAAGAATTATGCTCATGAGAGAATCATGCAGGGCCTTACATGTCTTACAAGATAGCACAATACATCCAGGGGAATACAGGAGTTAGGGACATCATAGAATCCATGAAAAAATCTCAAATGGCAATGGGCTGGCCATGTTGTAAGAATGACAGAAAACCTATTGACATCGTTACTCACAGCATGGATACCCAGTGATAACATGCACAACCGAGGCCAGCAGAGTATTTGATTGAGAGACGAGCAAGACAAATTCAGAAAATACTGGCTCCGCAACGCCCATGATAGAAAAGTGTTGCAAATCCATGGTATGGTATATGTCCAACGACGGACGTTAAAATACTGATGATGATGTCACATTGAACTGTTTCGTTTTGAGTTGGTGTGTGTGTTTTTTCTCCCCGTACCTAAATATTTTTTTTTAGTGTTTTGTCTTTTTTGCAATGTGAGTTATTACAGAATTTGTCTTTTGTTTGGGCTGCTTCTTTTTTCTATTTTTTTCAAATATGCTAAATGATCACCCCCTACACGGCATATTACCATAGGACATTAGTTATACGACTTTTTCTATCAAGTGGCAAATCAGGCCTGTTTAACATAATGCTCCAGCTCGCCAGTGCGACAAAAGAGTAATATGGAAGATTTTTACTAATTGACCAGACTTGAAAAAAATTGAAATCTCTAGAAAAATTGAAGACTCGCTAAAGAACTGAACCGTTCGGCATGCAAAACGTTACTTGATAAATCAAAGACTTTTGCTAATTAATTGGACAATTTTTTTCCATTTTGCTTGTTGCTTGCTCATCCATGTAATTATAAAGAGTCTTCAATTTCAGTAGATATTTTTGACGTATTGGCGGACTGAACATTTACATTAAATAGTCACTTCCTTGAATAGCATCCGTTCTATTTCTACAGACTATAGTCCGTCCTCTTTCAGGTCGTCAGAGTACCCCCTGTCGGCCTTGATCATTTAGCCCCGGAAGAAAAAAACACAGAGTGTCTCCTTGGCTTCAAGAGCTGCCAGTAAGACTGGTTTCTTGTCCAAGACTCTTTATCCTTGTGGAAGCAACCTTTCTGCAACTTTGGGAAGAGTAGGCGGATTCATACCTTTCCAAAGTGAATTGGTGCGAAGTGAATACAAACAGTCCCGACCAAAGTTTCAACCCTAGTCGATAGCATCGCTACAACAATCAAAACTTCTTCATTTCCCCTTTGAACTGGAAATACTGTTGGAACGAATCAGCATAATTTTGAGGACACCTAGATATTTTGTTAATTTCTGCTTTTAATGTTTAAAAACAATATATTTTTTCTCATTTCTTTGCATCGAAGTTTATAGGCCTGGTGGTCCTTGGGGCAATGAATATAATTAAAAGTGTTTCTTCCCTTAGTCCTAACTAATAATTTTTACTTAATATAATTTTAATGTAATAATCAGCTTCAAGTATTGGACTAGGAATATGTCAGGAATTTTCATAGATTCATCGATTCTTAATTATTTACAACTAGCTTCCTGTTCTAGAATCTCAATTACGCTTTATATTCCTGCGTTGTAATATAAATATATTTATACTATTTTTTTTTTACTTCCAACGCGTTTAAAGATTTTTAACATAATTTAATAATCTAGTACGGGTATAGGATGTTAACAGGCTGGAATACGTCAGGAGTTTTCTTAGATTTATCGATCTTTTATTCTTCACCACTTGCTTCCTGTTCAAGAATATCAATGACGTTCCATATTTCAAAATTATTTCGTAAATGCATTTATACTACTTATATTTTTATTTTCAAGGTTTTCTAACATTTTCATTTTGATTCGATAATAAAATAAAATATTGAACACAAATATACAAATTTGTTTTTCAGATTCATAAATCCTTTCTTATTCACGACTATTCCCTTTTCTAAACTTTCAATGAAGCTCTATGCCCGAAAATTGTAACATACTTATATTTCCACTGTTTTTTTACTTCTAACTTTGATGATTTTCTTATTCTCCGTGAATATTCATCGTAAACTATCCAAAAACCCTCAGCTGCATCCTTGTAACACTGATCTTGGTCTCAAGTAAATCTTTATCAATACTACTGTTTAATTCAAGTACGTAACGAGATACTGGATCCGACCAAAAAGTATCCAAGCACTTGATATCAACAAAAAAAAAAGCTTTCATAGTGCAATGGTGTCTTAATCCTCTTTGGAACTCATGTAGCATACCATATGCATTTGATCTCGGAAGTCTTCCAGGCGTTGATTGTGCTGACGAGGTGAGCAATAAATTACACCCGGGTGATCCATCGAAGGTGATGAAAAATCGTGTTGAAATGGGAGAGGTGGAAGAAGTCTGCAAGAGACACATTCTTCAGTGCACCAACTTGTAATTTTCACACTCATTGCAACAGTTATCTGCAAGAGAATTTACACTCATGTTTTTTTTTGTATCAATAAAAATGTTTATTACGTCATTAATAGGCATCTTCGTTTAGTTCTGTGAAGACCTTAGATTCGGAGATGTGCAATTTCAAAAAAGTTGTAGATAAATATCTATGATCTTCAGAAAGTATTTTATGCACTTTCTCCACCCCATACACAGCCACCTAGCCGTTGGATCTGGAACATGTCATTTGTTGTGCAAGTTTCCAGCGACACAGCCAAAATCTTTCCCTCCCACTACGAGAGAACGAGATAAATTCAAATCGAGGCCAACAATCCATTTAACTCATTTTGACCAATTCTTTTTAGAATATTAGCAATTCGAAGTTATCATTTTTCAACTACTCTACCTCAGCATCAATTAATACAGTCAGTCACTTAATCTTTTATTTCCACTTCAGTAACATCATACCATAAGATCAACACATTCATACCAGCGTCTGTTGTAAAAAGTCTGTATAGTGCTCTATCCGGATCATTTGTCGAGTTTTCCTTCAACTCGTCTATAGTTTGGAGTATTTGGGGGGGAAAAACCTGAAGTAATCGGAAGCCGAATCGAGGATGTAAATAGAACTGACAGATCACAATGATGTGATCTTTTGCCCCACAAAAACCTGGAGACATGAAGATTGCGTCGCGTCGATATTTGTGGATCAAACGGTCACACAGCGCCCGAACACAGTCGATGAGGTGGTTCAAGAAAATGTCAAATTTTGAGAAGGAGAAAAGAAAAAAAAAAACATTTGAATGCTGGAAACATTGATTTCATGGTCATTTTCAGCACTGACAAAGAACTCGCGACGAAGATTCTTTCATTCCTTGTTGAAAGAATCTGGAACCATGGACAAAAAACATCTGAAAGCGCTGAATTGTTCTCTTTCATACTTTTATTGGTTCTGTCACTTTAGAAAAATACTCTTGTGATCTGAATAAATACAAATTTGGACGTGTTAAATCCTGTGAATATGGATGCTGGCGTAAATCCAACCAAGCTGAACGATTTGGTCTTTTTAGGGATTTTATTGCACTGAGTGTGAGATTGCTTTGTCATTCTGAACAATGGAATACTTTTTGTTGCACAGATGAAAATCATTTGGAATTAATCTTCACTCTTCATTTGTTTTCTATGTATTCGATGAATATATATATATCAGATGCATAATGAATTTCCGTGTGTAGATGAGACTTTGAATGAGATAAGGAAAAGGGGACCAACAGAGCAATGAAAACATATAGATCCATATATATGCATACATAGAGAGAGAAAGAGAGAGAGAGAGAAAAGAGATGGAGAGAAGTTAAAAGAAAGAGAAAGAAACGAAACAAGGAAGGAGGGGAAGGGCATATATATATATATATATATATATATATATATATATATATATGTATATATACATATATATATATACATATATATATATATATATATATATATATATATATATATATATATATATATATAGTTGAGAGAGAGAGAGAAGTGGGGCATAAAGAGGTTGAGATAGATTGCATTGATAGATAGTCAAACCTACAAAGTGAATGGAACGAACTGAACCAAAAATAAACCGTGAAATAAAACCGAAAATCCCTGTTTAGAGAAATCGATAGTTCCGATGATATTTCTCCCTGAAGGGAAGGTGAATGTCATGCCTCGGAAACAAATAAGGTTAATCGATACGAACAATGCACGTTCGTGTTTTCAGAGACTGGCAACTTATCTTCGATCCGCTCAAAAATGCCTTTTAACATAAACAGTAGAAAAGAATTATGCAATAGTAGGTTTACGCTCTCAAAGAGGAGAAATGATACACCTTCCCTCCGGTACTTGCCTTAAGGATTCATGTAAAAGTCGATCATCAATTATGAAAAAAGTTTATATCAAGCAACGTTGGTTCATGTTTACAAAGGGGAACGAAAGACTTTTTTCTCTGATATTTGTAATAAAGACTAGTATTAAAGTCAATTTCATCATAAATATTGATGAACGGTAAGAAGAATTTTTTTATGCAATCATAAGGTGTGCTGTTCGCCGTCTGATCTGGCGTTTGCCGTAAGGTCTTGTATAGAAGTCGATATATTCAACAGTGAAATGGTTGATGTTATGAAATCGTTGGATTACATTTACTGAGAGAAAAAGAAACAACCTTCCTCTGAGGTTCGCTGTAAGGTCTGATATTTGCCGTAAGTTCTAATGTTTGCCATAAGGTCTTGTGTAGAAGTTGATCTCCTCAACAGTGACAAAGTTGATGTTACGCAATCGTCAGATAACATCACCTGAGAGAAATAAGACATAACGTCCCCCAGGTGTTTGCTGCAAGGTCTTGTATAAAAGTCGATCTCATCAACAGGGAAAAGGGTTTAGCAATAGTAAGTGTACGTTCAAAAAGAGTGTAAGGATACAACTTCACTCCTTTTATTCTGTCTTTTGGATTCGTGTAAAAGTCGACCGCTTGTACAGTGGAATAAATAGATATTATCCAATCAATGGCATCTGTTTATGGAGAGGAAAAAATCTTGTCTCAGATGTTTGCTGTGAGGATTCATGTAAAAGTTTGCTCCATAATGTAATTAAGTAAACGTTAAAAGAGTAAATATTCAATCGTTGGCTTATGTATACAAAGAGGTAGAACTGACACTCTCTCTAGTGTTTATCGTAAGAACTTATATCGATCTCAGCAACAGTAAAATACCTTGATATTGTGCAAACATCAGCTGAATTTCACAGACAGAGGAAAGAATCATCGTATTAGAAGACAAAGTGTTGCCACCAGCACTGAATAATCAAAACTGGGATGATTAAAGCTAGAAACCTAGAAAATGAATAAGCTTTCTCAATATATGAAAGCTGACAACACCTCTGAATTGAACCATCGTGGTTATCCGGGCATCAAGTTAGTTATTGATGAACTTTGAGTTCGAGACGGAAATTAAAACTAATCAAAATACAAAAGCAGGCTAGGAGATGTAACTAAAGGTAATGACTACAAAACAACAAGAAGCTAAATTATGAAACAGGTAACGAAACATACGGAAATAACACCCAGTTTCCGTCTAATGTTTCTATGGTCTGCTTGGGACCCAAAATCTTGTAAGCAAATGAAGTGAGCAGATAACAGTTTTACTCTTGAGATGATTGTTGATGTTTTTATATCTCAGTTTTCTGAGACGGAGGTCGGTTACTTTTAACATGAAGTGTATATAAAATCATACATTTGCTGTAATCATATTTCTTCATGGTTTCTTTATTCTTATCTAATCCTCCATCGTGTATGGTAAGGGAATTCTACTCTGCTGTTTTTTTTTCCTTGAGTACAGTCACATAACCCAACAGCCATGCTTCTTAGAGGGAACTCTGATGCAGACCCAAAGGTATGAGGAAACGAAATAAGACGAATCGGTTCCGAAATTTAAAACAAAAACCAGAGGAAATAAACCAAATGTTCTTAGCGAAGGAAGGCAGACACGAAAGATAACCAAACAGATTCTAGCAGTATAGGCAAAAGAAAACACTCCAAAACAATGAAAACAAATTCAACTGACAAGGAACAGAAAAACTGGAGAGGGGGCAGTGAAAACATGTGCCATTGAAAGGAAACACTTCCTGAGGAATAAGTTGGAACGAGGAAAGAACTGAGTCGCTAACCAGCTGCAAGTGATCGAAGAAGGGCCGGAAGATGAAAAAAAACCAAGAAACCTTAAAATATTAATAATCGAAGAATTAAAAAAAAGGAGAGCAGAAATGTCAGGTGAACTTATCACTTGACCTAGACACAAATGGTCAACAAACATAAGATAGAAAATAGTCAGGGCGATTACTACTAATTGAAATTTATCAATGGAAAGAACTTTAAATTAGACTACAAAAGAGTTGTGAGATTGTACACCTCTGCCAGTGCGATTGTTACTAAATACTGAATGAAAATCATAATGTATATGGAAAGAAGTAACTGTGTCAGTTTAGACTTCTAACTAGAGGACCATTGATCAAATAATCAATAATCCCTTAATCAACCCGAACATGTGATCAATTTTTACTTCTTTTATGGTAATTCAATCTTGCGTCTATAGATTCTATCTCTCTCTCTCTCTCTCTCTCTCTCTCTCTCTCTCTCTGTCTCTGTCTCTGTCTCTGTCTCTGTTCCTAAGCCTCTCTCTCTTTCTCTCTGTCTTAATTCACTCGTACTATTCCTTTCTCTTTCTTTTTTTCTTTTTAACTGTCTTTTCTTCTTTCGTTATTTCTTTCGATGATTGCCAACATAGAATTAGGATCCGTCTCTCTCCTTTCCCTCCTCTCCCCATCCGTCTTTATAACTTGTCACACAGTAGTTTGAACTAGTCATTTTTGTTAGGTCAGAAAAATAAAGTCAACTCAGTTGGCGTTCCACAATAACAGTCTAGATGATTAGTAGGACTACTATCTCGACAAAAGGAGAGCAACATAAAACTAATCAAATAAATTGGAACAGGTGTATTACAGATCGATAAACTATTTACTTTTGAGCTACCTAACAGGTGAGACAGCTTATTGGGCGTTGACATTTGTTCGATTTGGGTTTCAGAGGATTAATCAGGCACATAAATTGGCGTGCAGGAAAGTCTTGAAAACCAAAGAGAAGTCACGTTCGTCAAACTGGACTTCTTCTCACCTTTATAAAGCAATTTTTTTTAATTGCTTATCAGCAGCAGCAGCAGCCTGAGCAGCAACAGCAGGGGCCTTTTAGCGCCCGTCTTTGTTTCGGCATCTTCCCCAAGATTCACCAGGCCTCTTTAACACGGACTTCGCAGAATCAATATTTTATCTAAATTGTTTAAATTGTTACGCCATGCCGACTGCAGTTTTACATTGGCTCTTTGGGGATTGATGCTTCGATTTGTGAAGTCTGGCGGTTGTCTGACATTCCTTTGTAATTTTCTTTTATATCTTCCTTTTTTTCCTCATATACAATACTGCGTTGCAACCCTTCTGTGTGATGTTAAGCTTGATTCTCTCCTTTGAAGGTTGCATGGTTCTCTGTTTGAGGGTCAATTTTTTGGCTAGATTTCATGCTCCATAGGTGACTATTGAGAGGACGTATTCGTTATAGACCCTTATTTTCAAAACTAATGTACCGAAAGTTCGCCAGCCTACGTTGAATCTCTGCACTACTGCTCTTTGAAAATGCATGTCCCCGCCCTTTTCCCCCAAGTTATGCATAGTAGCGATGTAAGATCAAGAAACATCGAGTCTGATCAATATTCCAGGATACACTTTATTCTTTGATGGGCAATATTACTGAAATAATGACAAAGTCAGTGCTTCATGTGTCAAAGTTAATGGGTGCAACAGAGTCTGATTTTAGGAGATATATACGAAGTGAATGGGAGGCAGAACGTTGAATAACGTTTGGTTACTAAGCGTAGAAGGATAGATTTTCTCACTTGATGCTCAACTATTTTTGTGCCGAAATTAATTGGTTTTGAATTGCATTCAAAAATACACTTGAACTATACGTCAGTGATGTTCTTCGGTTCATTTGGTGTTTTGGACCCTTCGACGTCATACACCCCTCGCCTAGGTGACCCAGCCAATATTGATCATGCTTTGACTTGTGACCCAGCGTCATTGGTCCTCAGATCCTGAGCCATCTGGGGGGGCCCTTTCTGCAGCCTCCATGGTAATGTTCACAGCTTTTCTCTTCAGGGCCCTGTTATTACCAAGTAAAGAGTAGACTTTGCTCAGTACTTGACTAGCAAATCCCCAATAGACCATCTCGTTTACTTAACAAGAATCCCTGGAAATCCTGAATTGATGACATTAATTGACGGAATCATTATTCAGTCATAGATATATTTTCCATGGTCATCTACGACTTTATGCAGACTTTCAGCTTAATAACATGGTTGCAACAACAATTTCTACTGTGTCTTTGACTGATTCCCTCATTCATACGGATTAATAGCATCATTATTTGATCTTATTTTATATTCTGAGCTCTTAGATATGTCCACAGATGAAAGACACTTTTCGGTCGGCCATTTTGTCAGTTGGTCGGTCGGTCTGTCTATCACAAATATCTCAAATAACTGAAATAGGGAGGGAAAAAACAATATGTATGATAACATAGTACCTTTCAATAAGGTATGATGTCATTAGAAAGCATGAGGTAATTAAATAGTGCAACATCTTCAAGGCAAATGAAGTTTTAGTAAAATATCCAAGGTTCGGTTGGAAGACAAAACTCGACCTAAGAACGCACAAAATGACCTTCTCAATTTTTACAGAAAATACTACTTGCTTTCATATCGTAATATTTTACAAGCATGATTGACTCAACGAAAGATGAGTTGCTTTGCTTACTACTCTCCCTCTCACTTTATCACCTCTTTCTTCTGTCCCTTTCTTTTTTCTCTTTCTTTTCTATATTATGCTAAAATGTATATTCCATGATATTAGGTTGATGCAAAAGTTTCGAAAGTTTTCTGACAAAAATATTCATTCATAAGTCATGGTATTTTTTTTTAACTTTCTATGAAATGATGCCACTTTCCAGTTAAATGATCTATTTTCTCATATTGTGTTGATGGAAAAGTTTCTACTATAGTTTTGACAAAATCTTTGACTCATATAAATTCATCGCATTATCATTCTGCTATCGAAGTCTTTTTCGTGGCTTTCTATGATTTTACGCCTACCTTCAGCTGAATTCAGTATTCAATCGTATCAAGTTATTTATCCGTATGAATTCATAGCGTCTTTTTTCATCAAAACGTTTTCTTTGGCCTTTTGGGCCTTATGCCACCTTTCAGCAAAGTCATTCATTCGTATAATTTCATGAATTCAGATATCATAGTATTTTCCTTAATCTTCTATGAACCTAACATCACTCCTTCAATTCGCTTTTGCAACCCGTCGTTTATTCATATAAATTTAGAGCATCATTATTCAGTGATTATGGTACTTTTTCTTGGCATTTCATGGCCTTACACCACTTTTCAGTTCTCCATTGTGCATTCAAGAATTGAAATCGATACAAAACGCTTGGCCTCATTATGTACCCATCAGAGTATTTCCCCTTGACCTTCTATAAAACTAACACCCCTTTCCAGTTCGATTCTGTATTCCATCATTTACAGAAAAAAAAATCCGTTATTGATTTGATGAATTCGATGAACTTTTTCTCCATTCTTAAAATGCTGACCAAACAATGAGTGTGGCATCAAATGAAACAAACAATTGCCTGAGAATGACACGCCCATAGAATACTTTGCAATTGGGAGAAAAGTTCATATCCCTAATGGGGTGAAATTCGGTTCAGAAGATCTTGTTATGTAAATTTTGCTACTGAATATGTTTTCATTGTCTGGGATAACAGCATTAAAAAAAACACAGACTTGTGGCGTCTAACTTCAACTGATAAATACAGTATTTAGATTCACACGGCAAACTGACATGAACAGCGTGTATATAAATATATATATATACATGTATATATATATATATATATTGAAGGTTGAGTTATCAATGAATGATTATCAGGGATAGATCATATGATAATTGCATCCTCTGGCAAGAATCTCAAAGTTACCACGAAGCACTGAACCTGGATGTGTTTGGATGGGTGGTTTTTTGTACACACACATTCACACAAATCTAGATTTATGTATATGGATCAAACTTTCAATGTTTATATATATACGTGTGTGTTTTGTGTTGGGTGCTGTCTCTCTCTCTCTCTCTCTCTCTGTCTCTCTCTCTCTCTAAATATATATATATATATATATATATATATATATATATATATATACACATATATGTATATATATATATGTTCATACATATATGAACATCCCAACATTTTATCACCATTATTCAATCATATTTCATGTGCTCTCAACACTATCGTCTAAGAACATATTGCTGCTTGAATATTTCAGAGTATTGATTTGGAAAACAAAATAAGTGCGTAACTGAAAATGCCTCATAAAGTATCAAATTATTTCCACCAAACAACCGATCTTGCATACCAACTTTTAGTCATGTCAAACAATATCATATATATATATATATATATATATATATATATATATATATATATATATATATGTATAAATGTGTATATATATCAACAATAAACTATAAATTGCGTTATTTTATATTGAAACACTTATTTGAAATGAACTGTCGGTACCACATGGATGATGTATCATTTGGCCTTATTTACAACGTAAATAGAATGAACAGATGATTATTTCAAATGAAAGTTTCAATATGATATAATGCATTTTATAACCATTTTTTCTGATCAAATTTTCAATTTTTAACACACACACACATACACACTCACACACACACACACACACACACACATATATATATATATATATATATATATATATATATATATATATATATATATATATATATATATATATATAATTTACATTTGTGTCACCCAGGGACAGTGGTTTCGTTGTATAAAACTCTTCTGTGTTGTTATAGACTATCCAATATCCAATCCAGTACCGAAAGGTAGGATCGAAAACTTCGCTTTAGACTCGGAGACTGACATTTTACCACTGCCCTGCACAGAACCAGATGGTCAGTAGGACTGAATCGAAACAATAAAATTACTTTTTCACAATTCCCATCCACCAATGTGTTCCATTCCAGAGTTGGACAAGCATTGCTATATAGTATATAATGGACGAGTTTCCTTACCTAAGAGTTATCAACACAGAAGGAAGAGAGCTTTAATTATAATAACAATCAATAATCATGTTATCCATATCTATCTATCTATCTATGTATATATACATATGTGTATGTGACTTATTTATTGACGAAAAAGGTGCAAGAAGAAGGTGAATTGTACATAATCTTCTTGTACAAATATCATCGTACTAACAATGCCACTCAATGGTGCTTCCAATGTAGCCCTGACATGGTCTGCCAAACATTGTCCCATCCACCATACTCCCTGAATATGTCACCAACAGATTTCGATTTCTTTGTTAAATTTCATAACACAAAAGAGACAGGTTGGGATAGTCACTAAACAGAAACCTTTTTGAGGCAATCTTCCATGGCAACAAACCGTGTTGGGGGTGATCAAGTGAAAATTGGGGGGAAAAAGAGTTATCAATGAATTAGATACCTTGTTTTGGACAGTGATCACTAGTGGATAGTGACCACTAGGGCAAAATCTTAATTTCCAAAAACAGGTGGACTACAACTTGGGTATGATTTTTTTAAATTGAACCCCCACTGGAGAAAGAACTATTTTGAGGAGGAGTGGGGATTTTCCAGAATCAAGAACAACATTATCTCGACATAATAAGGGAAGAAAGTATAAATTTTCAGCTTTCACGCTACATCTGTGCCAGCTAGCTCTACTTAGAAACTAAAAAGAATCCTGTGTTGACAGTTTTGATGATAGTTTTGGTCGCATGATAAATCCCCACAGTTATCATGTACACATAAATACCTTTTGTCTTCAGCAGCAGAAGTGTACATATATAGGTGGTTCCTATTTTGACTGAATGAAACACTTGAACCATACATGGTGGTGGTTATTTGACAACTTGGAAAGTGAAAAAGAATTGACAAAAAAGAGTGTTACATCTCAACATTATTTATAAGCTCGGGAATAATTTGGATAGATTCTGCTGGTACCCTCAGCTTTTTGAAAAGCACAGAGTGATGTTTATAAACTCAGCATTAGGAATTGGCTGTTTCTTTCCGAACAAAATAATATAATGAGATATCAGGCTGTGAAGATGTGATAAGAAGAGTTATCTCTCTTTGTACTTTTTGGTCTCTCGTCATCATAAAACTTCGTCAATTTTGTCATGTCGGCACTCTTAAATCCCTGACGGTGGCGTAATAACTGTAATCGACGGTAAGTTAATGAGTAATCCATTTTCTCAACTCCTGAATTTTTCATGGGGTTTTGAAGCAAAACCAGTTCACTGATTGCAAAAGCAATCAAGAACTGAGTGAACGTAACGAACATAACTCGTACAAATGGACCGCCATAGCTCCTCTGAGTACGAGAACCAATTATCTAATCATCTAGAGTCATACTAGTAAAAGATTCGGACATTGTGGATTCCAAACGACCCTAGAGAACCCCGAAAGCACCTTTTTTTAAGGTCCTCGGATGGTGACGAAGAGTGTACTCAAACTCTCAAGAGTTATAGCCCAAACAATGAGACGAGGGGGGCGCTTGGAAACACACACACATACAGACGAGTAAAGAGACGACGAACTTTAGCCAATTTCTCTGCTTTGTTGGTCAGGCCATTTGTGAGACTAACATTGTGCAAAGAATTGGTGAAAGAAGCTTTTTTCAACCAATTTAATATCGGAATACATTTTGTTTCCCATTCAATAGAAACTGTTCGTGAACAGTGTCTTTTGGCGGCGTGTTGTGTTGGAGTGATCAAAATTAAAATTAAGGGGAAACTGGTTGAGCCATTACAAAGATACCTCTCTCACCTCTTGTTAGATCACTAAAAATACGAATCTTGAAAAAACAAGCATGAACGTTGCGAGGTTCAATATAAAGGCCAATGTAGCATAATAAGATTTTCAATAGTATATAAACAGTGAATGCTGGTGCCTCACCCAATGGAGTAAGCGGATATCGTTCTGACACGATACCACCACACCAAATCATTCGAAGAAAGACCTCCCACGATTCATAAAGCTCTTTGGGCCCCACCTTCATTTTTGGCTTAGGTGGTTTCGAAATAACAGTCCATCCTTCAACATCGCTAGGATTCAATTTGTTTCCCCAAAACAAATTTGTTCCAGCAGAGACATGTGTTTACAGTAAAGACTGAAAGGCTTCAATGAAAACGAGGGAGGGAATAATTGACGACAAGGATGAATTGCGTCTGATGGGAATATAAACAAAAACGTTGTGAAGTCGAACGAGCTTAAGCTACGGTGTTGTCAAAGCAGAAGTTAAACTATGTATTAAAATTCAAGAAGAACTTAAAGGAAAAGTTGAAGCCTACAAACATGGAGAACTTCTCCCCCTCGACAGATTCTGTAAGTGGTGATACTAAACATTTCTTCTGGCTCCAGACACAATTACGAGACGACCAACCAAAGTAGTGAAAATATATTCCCCACTTTTCAAGCTATACATTTTTAGGTTATGCTCGTATAACGTGTTCAGGCCACAACAAAAGAGCTAGAGGGCAGAGAATTTGAACAATCACTTTTTATCATGTATAGATGATACAGTTTAGGGGATGGTTCCCTTTGCAATTTAAGTCTATGTTAAATTGATCGTGAGTTTGCTTGCTTTTTAGAGAATTAAGATGAGAAGAGTAACGTTTTTCATTGGTTGCCACTTTTCCCAATGTTTTAGTTCGTTGCTCCCACCCAGCATTCTGCAAAAAGTCGTCAATCACGTGACAGTTTCTAGTGATTGACTAATCAGACCTGTTTTTCTTTGTTTTAGATTCTTGAAATGAATCGATGCATTTTCCATCGTGGTAACCATCTTGTCTAAAAATTACCTTTTTCCGAATTATCAAGATGCAAAACAATAATTGTTTCTGGAAATTGCATGGAAACTGTCGTCCTTGCTTCTGAATTTGTCCTGAGGTTTTAAAGCATTCACTGTACTTGATTGATTTAATAATAATGGAACTGTTTAGCTGAAGATTTCAACTCAATTACGTATTTAAATCGTTCCCCCAAACTATCTATGGTGAATAAATCCAACTGTCCAATCATATCATATCCATTCTTCTTATGACACCATAATTATCATAGTAATAAAAGTAATTATGATATATATATATATATATATATATATATATATATATATATATATATATATATATATATATATATATATAATTCAGAACTAAAAAGCAGTAATGTTTCGTACGGTTTGAAATACAAAAAGAGCAAAAAGATAATACGTTCACCACAAAGAAAATAAATATATTCATTTTAATTGCTGATGAAAAAACTTGCTCAGAGCCATTTTGAAAAGGCTATCATGGGTGACATATTGTAAATTCATGATGGCTCGATGTACATTTTTTTCATATACTTCTAGCTATAAGCTTACAAAATCATATGACATATCACGAAATTCACAATTATTTGGACAAGCGGCCTCACTATGAGCAATAAAACGTGGAGCATAGATGAAAGATACGAAGTAGTGTTTGAAAGCCCACAGTCCAACCATGAAGATGATGACGTTCATTTGATCAACTTTTCAAGATCTGGGCATTATCTTTATCGCTGTAACTTTGAAGAGTTGCTATTTATATAGTAAAGTGGCTATTTGAAGGATCCTTACTTTTGAATTCGTTTCAGATCATCGACTGAACAACCTTGGGCCGAGAACATTTCACCTCTAACCCATTTCTAATATTTCTCTAACATTGTAGAAAAGGCAGCGTTTGGAGCCTTTCCATCAGCCATATAAATATCAATAACTAGGCACAAACGATTTCCGTTGTGGTAGTATTGCAATTCGTATATTCAGTAAGTGAGAAATAACCTTCAATGAAAATGTGGTTTTATTCGAAAACTGTATCCAGTTTGAGGGCACTTTTTATGGTTGGATTCATGCAAAAGTTGTACGTAGGTCGAAAAGTCTCCAGTACTAAATATCAGCCCAATCCAACAATCTATAAGGTCACTTTGTTGCAAGAATCAACGAATTGTGCAGACGCCCTAGTCAAATGGATTCTGCGAGTAGATCTTCACAAAATGCTATTTGCAACGAGAAACCTTGAAGAAAAACGGTGTGGTGAGATTAGATTTGTTTTTATAAGACAAATTTGTTTGAGCAGCGACAACCTATCGCAGAACAGGGATGGTGTGGGGCTTCAACGAAAGCAAATGAGTTGAGAAGACAGAGTGAGTTAAAATAGACGTATAGATAGAAGGAAAGTGAAAGAAGGGGGCACACGGAGAGGGACGAGAAGAATGGAGAAGGATGGGGGAGAATTCCGAGTAGGATACTGGTTAGTCACTCAGTAGAAACCATAATGTGACCAACCTCTTTCGGTAGCATGCTGCGTTAGGGGTGATCAATTAAAACATTGGGAAAAAGCGATCAATGGATGAATTGCTTCTCAAGTATTTTAATGCACAGTGATCACTAAAAAAGGGGGTTAAATTCAAAGCAAACAAATGCAAACAGATGGATCATTTTAACGTAAAATTATATTGCAGACTGTCCCACCCCTAAAAAAAATCTAACGGGGGATTTTGTGAATGTATGAATGGTAGGGCCTGCAAACGTAATATATCCATGCATACATACATATATAGCCAACCAAAGTAGTCAACAGCTTGACAAAAACTGAAAAAACCTATGATGACATGATTTCGACTTACGATATATATATATATATGTATATATATATATATATATAATATATATATGTATATATGTGTGTGTGTATGTGTGTGTATAAATATATACATATATATATATATATATGTATATGTATATATATATATATATATGTATATATGTATATATGTATATATATATATATGTATATATATTTGTGTATATATATATATATATATATATATTGGGGGGTAGACAGAGACAGAGAGAGAGACAGACAGACAGACAGACGGATAGACAGAGGGGGAGATAGGTAGACAAACAGGCAGACAGGCTAACAGGAAAGGATATATGACTAGAAAAAGACGGGAAAAGAGAAGTGGAAAATGCAAGAATAGATACATGGATACAAAACAACTGCTATTCAATTTTTCTGACAGTTCCTATGATATCTCTGTCCCTTGTATTTTCTAGATATACAGTGCTGTCCTGTGCAAACTTCATGTAATGTTCAGCATGATTCACTCCTGTAAACGTTGCTTGATTCTCAGTGTAATGGTCTGTCTTACGGCTAGGGGCCATGTCTCAGCTCCATAGGTGACCTTTTTGAGGGTGCACTGGTTTTCTATCCTTCTTTTCAGCACTATCCGGATTTTTCTAGTTCTTGAATGTTCAGCTTGCTCAACTGAAAGCTTACAAACCTAGAGTGATTTTAGATTAGAAATAGGGAATCTTTAATTTGGAAAAAAATACCTTATATATCAACAGAATTTGGGATCTTTTATATATCCAGAGAATTTGTGATCTTTTGCACGTACATTAATTTCCTTTCTGTGCTGGTTGCAAAGCGCATGTGTGCACGCACTCGACTCCTGCTTGAAAGGGAACTATGGTCCCGACCCTTAATTTGAAAATTCCTACTCTCGAAGAAAAACCGTGCGTGTTTCTCAAAGACAAATTTGTTCAAGTAACGACAAGCGTTAACGGAAAGAGATTGAAAGGCCTTCAATGCAAACGAACTAGTATATGAATGAAAACTGGGGTGAGTACAGTTTAACGAGAAAACGAAATAGAAAAAAAGAAAACGTTGCGAATTCGAACAATCTTGAGCTACAGTGTTGTCAGAGGAAGGGAACATAAACAATCGACTCAAATGTATGATTTAAAAAAAGCCTTGTAAGGTAACACAAAAAGAAAGATCCCGAAGCCGGAAATTAAAAAATCCCCCGTAACTGATGCAGGCGGAGAAATAAAACGTCAGTCAACATCTGTGCAGAATAGGTTTGCACAGTGTTATTCAACGAGGGATTTGTGATTCGTGAAATTCTGTTCTCTGCAAAAAAAAAAAAAAAAGGGTATATAGTTTTACCTCAGTTAACGCTACTGCGTTTAGCACTCGTTCGCTATCATCATGTCAAAGGGATTTGCAATTCTTTTTCTGGGTTAAAAAGAAGTATACAATGATAAGTTTGGTCGACCACTCAACAGAAACTCGCAAGTGACCAACATCTCTTGACAACATGCTATTTTGGGTGTGATCAATTAAAAAAAAAAAGAAAAAAGTGATCAATGAATGAGATAATTTTCTTGCATTTTGTTTTTGCATTAATCATTGGGAAAAGTCTTAATTTCTTAGAATAAAAACGTGTATGCCGCAGGACAAGTACTAAGGAATTGATGCAGCGTAAACTTACATTGTAAATTTGAGGGAAATTTACCCCCACCAATACAAAGGGAAAAAACAAGAAAAACTTTCTTTGTATGCATTATAAATATAATTTTTTTTAATTTTCAGTCCTTTAGCTCCGATCTTGGGGCTGTACGCGTGATACATACAAATACACACGTAAACACATACATACATACATACATAGCAAACCTACCAGCCCGTCAGCCAGCAGGACAAACTTGTAGACTGACGAATCATATATTGACATTTCGGGTTACAGTCTTCGTCAATGATTTCCAACATCCCATCCAACTTAATTTCGTCATCGTCATTCTGTGGAGGATTCGTGATTCTTTCTCTGGGCAAAATGAACACTCAGTTATACTCCACTTCGTGTTATTTCATCCAGCATTTATTCGCTATAACAAGGGTTCGTAGCCATGTAACAACCACAGTCTAATTCGGTCGTTGAGACCATTGCTTTCGCATCCCTCAACTTTATTTAAATGATTACTTGGAAATACTTACTGCAAATCTAAAAAATAGTTCTTTGTAATGTATCGTCTCTATCACAATATTATTCAAACTCTTGTTTCTCCTGTGGCCCGTCTTGAAATTACTCATTCTCTCCTTAGTAAACAGTGACACTCAGTGATATTTAACCATCTATCAGATACAGGTAATACGGAATGGGTATGATTGATACGTTCAAGATAATAAGCAAAATATATGAAACAGTATGTACATCGAAGCTGGAGTAAAAAGGAAACACGACAAGTACGAGAGGAAAAGAAAAATCTCTTGAGACGAAAAATTGTAGAACACTGCTTAGAAGGAACAGCTTCACACATTGCATACTGCCAACAGCATATATATATATATATATATATATATATACACACACACACACACACATATATATGTATTCGGTACAATTCAAATATTCAAAACAGCACTGTTCAAGGTGTCATAATGTCATATATTTTCTTTTTCCGACCTATATTCAGTCGCAACCATTTGTAGTGCAATGCCTTCTGTGTACTACATCAGAAGGTTCACTACTATACATATTCCCGTAGATAGATAGATAAATAGATGGATAAATAGTGAGTAAGAAAAAGGGCGAGAAAGGTTTATGAAAAGGGAAAGAGTGTGTGAGTGTCTATCTTATGCTCTAAAAGACGCGATTTTTTCATTTGTTTTCAGTAAATGTATACACACTGGGATTTTTTTTGTTTTGTTTTGTTTTGTTTCCAAATAATTATAGTAAAATTGATTACAGACTCTCCATTTCAAATTTGAGAGACCCAAAAGTAAATAACATCCCTTCCTGACTGAGAACTCAGATTTGAGACATATTTCACTCCTGATTCATATTAGAATGTACTGGAAGTAATTACATATTTTCTTGTTCGGAAAGTAATTACAAATTTTCAGGCTAGGAAAGTAATTGATTATTTTGCAGCTTTAGATTGTAAACCAACAAAGTAATGCAAGACCAGGGCTAAAAATGATACAATACAATGTTTGGATTTAATTCATCGTCTTTTCTATTCGGCTGTGTGTCGTTTATAGTGTACAGTGAAGTTTATCCTGATTGAGGATAGAGACTTTGAAGAACAACATTGCATATTTACGAATTTCGGAAGAATAGCTCTGCTATGCTCTCAGGCATTAAGGGAGATTTGTGACGTGTATCCCGTTGCAATGACATCTCGTAAATATCAGCTTTTGTTTAAAAGGTTTTGAAACAGCGTTTGTGGTGGTGATTACATTATTGATAAAGAGGATTCAATTAAACTGTCCTGGCATTATCCTCCCCGTTCTTGAAATACTTAATTACTTTCCTAACTCGAAAATACGCAATTACTTCAGCTAAGTTAAGGGTAATCAATCGACAAATTAGAAAATTGAATGTTCGATGAATAAGTCCAAGAAGATTGGAACACTGCAATCATAATGCCTCTACATAGAAAATAGAAGCGCGAATGACCTCAACAACTACGGATGAATAAGCTTTCTCGACAAACATTTCACTGAAGTTATCACCAAGCAAATCACGAAAGCCCTCGATGTAAACCAACCAACGGATCAAGCTGGCTATAGAAGCTACACGACCAATGACGATGTCAAATCCTAAGAGAAAAAGGGGCAGAATATAAAACTGAATTCACTGTGATATTTATTGACTTCAAGAAGATAACCGTAGAGACTAAATTTAAGGTAGACCTACATTTCGTTTGAAAAAAGGAACTTTAAAAAAAAAACAACGTTTTTCAAGACATGATAAGAAGTGAATTTTTCAGTTTCAGCCCTAAAGCTTCATTGATTTGGCCTGTGTGCCTGATACATAAATAACCAGCCAGAACTAAGATGAAAACTGAGAGGAACTTATCTTGACATTTTTTGGTTACTGTTTTGATTGGAAGTTCCTAAAAAAATCTTTTCTGATCTGGGAATTTGGATTTTAGAATTATCTAATGACTGATACATATATTCGGTCCAGTGGAGAATTTTATTTTGCTCGTCACCTCATTTATGACATCATCAGAACGCATCATTAACAGATGCTGACTTTGCCGGTATTCGAAATTCGGAAACTGAACAACATCCACAGTTTTATGTATGATGTAACTATATTGCTAATGATTTAATATAGAAATGAATACAATGAAAATCAGAGAGAAAAGAGATTGTTAGTGGCTAAGAAAGAATATAAAGATGAATATTATAGTAGGATTACTGTATGTATCATGTGGATGTATTGATAATGATTTTTCCAGTATCCTTGAAATAGCAAATCATTTTACTATGGTATTGCATTGCCAATCACAAAAAAAGTAGTTTGAGACAGGGCTTTTATATGCTTAGTATAAATACATGGCTGTCTATTTTACTTTGAATTTGCTATCTTCTAATGTAAAACTGTACTGAAAATCCCGAAGAAAGGGATTATCAGTGGTCAAGAAATATTGATCGATTTGCTGACAGGATTGATAGTATGAGAGGTCTGTCTGTCAGTCCTTGTATGTGTGTATGTTTGTACTACTCGTCTACTATATAAAACTACATTAAAAAATACAGCTATAAGATTTTCTCCGGGTTCGGGTTTGATCTGCGGGAAGCGTTTTCAGCAAATTAGTTTTTGCACCCCGACTGATATGCTTTTAGGGGGTTTCAAATCATGGAGGTGTATTTACGTGTCTATTCATTTCTGGTAAGAAATATTTTCAGATGGCGTAATAAAAGATTTTTTAATTGTTTTTTTTCTTTCTCTCAACTCAATCCTCAGAGGTAAAAATGGAAAATGAAGCAATAACATTCTTTCAAAACATATCATATCGCAATGTTTATTGGTTGCTCATTCGCACCTTGAATAATAGTGTTTTCATTGGTGCATGATATACTGGCTCAACGATGCCCATGAGAGAGAAGTGTGGCCAATCCTGGGGAAGGTCTATGTCCAACGACGGACGCTGAAAGACTGATGATGATGATGATGATGATGATGAAATTTGAATCAATTAATTTATCCAATGGTTAGCTCAGATGACCTATTTCAATAGAGAATTATTCAATTCATGGAACGTCTTTTTTGAAGAATTTTACCATTACATTAGTGCATTTTTCGATGTAGCATGGTCGAGATACATGTCTCTGAGGCGAAAAATTTGTCAAAAGCAGGCGGGGGTGTTTATTTCTATTTTCAGAGGACAAAATTGAAAGGGAGTTTTCGAAATCACGGGGGCAATTTTTTCTCATTTTTTTAAATTCTATTAAAATCGAGACGGAACGTTTACTTTCATCTTATGGAGTCAAAATAAAGTGAAAAGCCCTTCCCCCTTTTTACCATAAACCCGTTCCCCTTTCTGACAAACACCCTTTTTTACTATTTGCCCATTTCATTGACCTCACCCCCTTTTTTGACATTACTCTTTTTTGTAACTAAAATCCTTTTTTAACCTCCTTTGTCCTTCCTTTTTCTCAACACTACACCCCCATTTTTAAAATCATGCCTCTACTTTTGGACTTTCATCCATTTTTTAACACTAGACCCCTCTTATTTTACATCACTTGCCCGTCATTCACGAGATTAACACTACTATTTTCTTGCGTTAACGTTCGTTTTTTTTTCCAAACTTTGCACCAACGACCCATTTTTTGATATTAACAACTTTTTTCTACATTAGCTGAACATTCGGTTTTGCATTATTGGTCAAGATTTTCAACATTAGTTCCGCCCTTTTTCCAATCAGTGTAATAAGTATTGGATTATTTTTTTAGTATAAATTAGATTAAACGCTTTCTGATTTCTATTTATCTATCTCTCTTTTTTTTCTTTCTTGGACAGCAATCAAGGGCCCGATAAGGTGGGTATTTAGTCTAGTATGTTTAATTCATCACTTCGTCTCCTTGGAAACATCTTTGATTTTGCCTTACTTTCAATTTGACTTTCTATCTACTCTCGTTCCGGTTCTTTCATCCTTATTCTTTCATCCTTTTAGATGGACTGTCTGTGTGCTATAAATTGTCCTCTTCTTGTCTCTGTCCTCCACCAGATCTATTCACTCTCACCTTTGGTATTTCTTTCGACTCTCTACTATATGAATGCATTGCTAATTAATTTGATATAAAATGTATTGTAAATTATTTTTCTATAGAAATTCATTGGAAACCGGGTAGAAAAAAGGGATGGCCAGTATTCAGGGAATAATGCTAGTGTTCTCAACAGAATGGATCTATTTTTTATGTTTAATATAAACGAATGATATATCATTTTACTAAAGAATTGCATTGCAGATAATCATACTATATAAATACATTGGAAATTATAAAGAGAATGAATTGTCAGTGGTCAGGATTTATTTCGAATATTACTGAGAGTATTCTATGTACAATTTCTCAGCTCTTCGTCATCAACATCTCCATTTTGCTTATATGTAACTATCAGTTCACTCTGGCTTCATTTCCTTATCACTTGTCGTCTTTCCCATCTTTGCTCTCCACCCTCCGGTTCCATCCGCTTTTCCTCTTACTCTCGACCCAACTCTCCATTCCCACACCGGAATCCTCATCGTCGACATTACCGAGTATTGACAAGCCACAAATTTGGTTTATCGTAAAACGGTGAATGACCTGCAATGGTGTGAAAGGTGTGAGTCTGGCAGAGGGTGGTCTTTGAGGAGGGCATGGGGGTAGCACGGGTCCGAAACTTCAGCAAATGGTCTAGGAAGAAAAGAGGTAGGAGGTCTCATGGTGTGCAGTGACGTGGTGTGTGGTAGCATGGCCTGAGTTTCTTAGCCAACTGAAATTTCCTCTACCTAATTTAACGCGTCCACGGGCGAAATCTAATTGAAAAGAAGAGACCTCGGTTAATTTGTAGTCGGTTCTCGTTCAAATAACACCCGACGTAAATGTTATGCAAGCTACGGTTGTCACCTTAGCGACACCAGTGACACCTTTACGAGCATAGGCAGGAAGAACGAATGTGTGTACGTAATCAAACATGCAAGTTAGTCATATATTATGAATATATGTACGGCGCTAACCAGCTCCTCTTAATTTACCTGAGATGAGATCTGACACCTGCCGATTGGCGAAACAGGAATAATTGTTTTCTTAGCGCACCGTCGGTCCGTCGAAAAGACGGACAAAAAGATACAGAAAATAGTGATATTTATCGTCTTACAGGTATGGAAGATATGTGTTCCATCTATGTTCACGAAGTAGTAGTGTCGTTGGATAAGAATCTCGTGATGGCTTCTCGTGCCACGTTCTAAAAACGGTTGCGTATCTTGTTCGGTGACCAGATGACATTGTATAAAGATCTACATCAAGGTTGTAAAAATAAACTCTTCTTAACTATGGTATTCCCAGAAGATTTTACATTGCAGGAAGAGATTTATGGTAATCGTAGGTTATATATATATATATATATATATATATATATATATATATATATATATATATATATATATATATATATATGGCATTTTAAAGCACAAAGCATAAAAGAGGTAGAAATCCTCAATTGTTTTATTTTTACTCAATTTCATTGTAATCCTTGGCTGGTCTTCCGGAAGTAGAATTTGTGGTTTGTACCAATGAGATATCAACGTGATAATTAAATTCAAAGCCATTGATATGTTCTTCATCAGATTATTGTTCAACAGGAAATCCCTCTATTTACGACAGAGACAGAACATCCGATGTGCTGCAAAAACTACGACGTTAATTTTCGTCTGCATAACTTTTGAGAGCAAGAAAATCTCTTTAGTTCCAACGGAAAGGTTTCATAACCAATGAATTCTACAGAGAGTTATCTGTGGAGTCGAAACATGGAAGTTTTACCAAAAGGCTGGCCCTCAAACTTGGAACTAAGCAACGTGAACAAGAGAGGGTTATGCTAAGCACCAGATTGAAAGATCTGAAGCTAGTACAGTGTATTGGAGAGCAAACATGGGTCATCGGTATCATGGTAGCTTAGACAAAACACAAATGGTAGTAGGCTGGTCGTATTGCAAGAATATCTATCTTCGGGCATCATTGCTTGCAACGTCAGTTCCCTGAGATCATATGTAAAATTGACGCTAGCGAAAAAAAAGGGGCCTAACGAAGAAGACACGTTGACACGACGTCAACGACCGAGATGTCTGGTTGATCTTGAGGAAAGTCTATGCTGGAAGACGAACATAAAAATACTGCTGCTGCTTATGATGACAATGGTCGTGAACAAGGATTACCAAATTTATTTATGGATGTTCATAATTGATTTCTGAAAGATGCCGGCAGAGAAACGCTACGGAAGACAAATCAAATTTGGGATGAGCGTGGCTACGTGATCGGAATAAAGAATAGAGATATCTTGAGTGAAAAGGAAACCATCGAATCATTTGCTATGAAAAGAAAACATATTGGAGACCGACTTGCCTATGTGCTTAAAGCATAAAGTATACAATCAATGCATTGTACCATCTATGACTTCGTTGATGTAGAACATAAAGAATAACAAAATGAAGCGAGAACCAGCAAAAAATCGCGCGAATATCTATAGAAAGAGCAATGCTATGGATAACATTATGAGTAAAAAATATCAATATGGATCAGGGTACGGACTGGAATGGAGGATGTAATAAAAGTAATTAAGCAACAAAAATTAAGGTGGGCTGGACACTTAGCAATAAAGGATGACAACGGATAAAGCAGAAGGCTAACTAATTTGTTCCTAAGGGACAGTAAGCGCAGTAGGAAGAGACCCAACACAACATAGAGGGATAGAATTGAAAGCGTTACTCTGAAGCTATAGCAGAAGTTAGCCCAATCACAGTCGTCATGGAATATAATTCGACCGATGATGAAGGCGTGATATCTCCCAAGATGTCTGTTTACTTAGGTAATGGCAGCTACTAAGCAACTGCAGGCTGACCCCCCTCCCCTGGTAATATAAACTATCCTCAGTGAATCTAGGGGAGTTAACTCTCCGCTGTTTCTCCCTCCTGTCACGTTGAGGCAAACATATGAGGAAATAACCGACCGTGATTTGAATTTTTAATTCAAATTACAATCTAAGTTTACAGTAGATTGGACCCCTGCAATTTTTCCAATGAAATTTTAGTTTGTTTTTTGAAAATTCTAACTGTTTCCAAATAATGACGGCCCAACTAAAAGCGATAAAACTTTTTTTTTCATTGATCATTCCCTTTTCATCTTTTAATCGATCACCCACAACACGGCATGCTGCCAAAAATTATTGGTCTTGTGACGGTTTCTATCAGGTAACTAACTGGACTGGATGTATTTTGTCTTTATTCGTGTTTAATTTGTTTTTCGATTAAGACTATAATAATGAGCCTCATCAGAAAGGATCACGAAAGATGATGCCATACCAAGATGAGTAACGAATGAAAAAAGTTTGAGATGTCCAGTTCCAGAATCTTGCTGTAAAAATTGATAATTCTCCTAATCTCCTATCTAGTGGGACTGGCACAGATCCAAATACATCATTTATCATGGGACACTAACGGTTTTGTCCAACCTTTCCCTCATTAGTAAGTAAAGATTTTGGCACAGTGGTCCTACCGTATCTGTTAACCGCAATCAACCCTAGAAATAAACTGTACATAAATTTAACTTGATAATGGTCCCAATGCGTGAGTAGTGATGTTAGCTATTCGGATATGGCAAGGAAAAGTCGTAAAGAAAGAATGAAAGAAAAAGAATAACGGCCCCCAAAGCACAACTATGATGATGCTGATTATTCAGATATGACAAAAAAAAGACATCAAGTTTTTCCCTTAGGTTAAAGGCTGATAATTCTCAACATTATGAAGGAAAAAATAAATCTGTTAGCTGAGGTTGCTAAGATTAAAGTAAGAACGATTTTTTTTCATCTGTCACGTAACTTTTATTACGGTATGTTGCTATTGGTGTTATATTTTATGATGAGTAACCGTCAACTGAAAATTTCTACTAAAACTGTCAACACAGATTTATTCAGTTTTCAAGTTGGTCTGGCTAGCTGGATACGTGCCTCTGTATCACGTGTACAGAGTCCGTCCATAGAGCGAAAAGGCTGACAATATCCATGTTTTCTCTTTATTATGCTGATAAAAAACGTCGCATGTTTCGTTTTTTCTTTTACTCACCCCTTGAGAGGGCATTTAGTGAAGGGTTTAATTTACAATATATACTTCTGCTGAATTGGTCATTATCTCGCACCCCCGAATTTTCTAAGATTCAGACTTATTAGTGATCATCCCCAAACAAAAGTCCACAGAATTAACAAATTCATCGATCACTTCTCTTTCCAGAGTTGTTTAATTCATCACGCGTATGTCGCTAAAGTAGGTTGATGACGTCACGGTTTCTGTTGAGTAACTAACCAGACCCATCTCAGGCATCTAAGTATACTTACAGAGGTCTTTTGTTCTCTTTTAACTTTTCACCGTGCTTTGCAAGTTCATTCGTATCCGGACGAGAGACTTTAGAACCGATTAGATTCTGTATACATTGAACTATAAAAAATAACCCTAATACGGGCAACGGCATAGTAAACCGTTTCAAGTGCCGAGACTCCAAAAGAATCTAAATCGGTTCTAAGCACACTAAAGTACATGAATGTATGATATAATTAAGCTTACCCTTTCAAATTTATCACAGATTCAATAAACTGCATACATGCAAATGTTGACTCCACCTCTTTTGAGATAAATAGAATTGTTACTTTATAATGAAGTGTTTAGTTAATTTAGTTTTTCGTATTGCGGATAAAACTTGATTTTCATGGAAGGTTATGTCCCTTTCACTGATTACGCCAGCTGGATATTATCACATTGGGCGGAGCTGAAGTCGTGGGTACCTAGTTATCATCATTGTAGATGATTTCTTGTAATGTCTTCGTAAATTACCACACATTCTTCACCGTGCGAAGTTTTCAGTGCTGACACATACTGCCAGGTGAATAGACAGTAGAGAGTAGAATAATGCATTCTTTAAAACGTTTAGTTGTCTCATTTTTATTTTCTCTCTTATAATAGGTTTTTACAATAAAAGAAAAAGTTATTCATTTGTTTAACATTGCTCATCAGGGTTCTTCATATCCATCTAACTTAGCAAAAAGGTAGTCTGAATTTTATAAATCAAATTAAGGACTGCATAAGTATGTTTTGCACTGTGTAATATTTTTGACTCGCCTAATACTTTTGCCCCTATCCCTTATTACTTTCCCCTGATCATCTCTCTGTGCCTCTCTCTCTCTCTCTCTCTCTCTCTCTCTCTCTCTCTCTCTCTCTCTCTCTCTCTCTTCCTTCCTCTTTCTCCTCTCTGTCTCTCCCTTCCTCTTTCTCCTCTCTATCTCTCTCTTCCTTCCTCTTTCTCCTCTCTATCTCTCTTTTCCATAACCCCTCCTTTTCTCTTTCTCTCTCCCCCCTCTCTCTCTACATATATGTATGTATATATATCATAGAAAGCTTCACAGCTTTAAACAGTAAATATTTTTTCATAAATTTCCTACAATTTCTTTTGCGTCACTTCAGTAACCCAGTTACACGTTTCCTTATATCTGTCAATGTGATTCATGTAATTGTTCCAGTGTTTTTCCCCTCTTTCACATCTACGTTGTTTTCATGGTACAGTGAATACATTTTTTCTTTTGTGCTGATCATCAGTTGTTTATCATGTAACCGTTTCGGGAATATCAAAAAACAAAACAGTTATAATGACATGACACCCCAGCAGTGTTGATCAAACACCACCTCCGTTTCGGCTATGTTTTTTTTTATATATAACTCATGTCGTCCACGCAGTTCGTTATTTTTATATATGGTATAGTGTATTGTACATTCATATCATGTTATTTTACGAATCATTTCATTTTTTGAAGAAGGGCTTACTTACGTACGTAACCCCATAAGACACAGACGCGCCCCCCACACACACACGCATATATATATATATATATATATATATATATATATATATATATATATATATATATATATATCATTCAGAATTTATGTTACTTCAGTTGATTATTTCCAAATATCAGGTAATGCAATTCACATGACCCTTTCAAAGTGTTTTGAGTTTCACGCAGGATCAAATATTTGGATTGTTTACCTTCTTGTCTCACATACCGATTGATCAGGCTTTGTCGAAAACTCTTCAATGGCACAATCGGATACACTCTAAACTAATTGGTAGGGGAAGGGTTATCCCTCCGTTGCACCTACATCCATATAAGTGCGTGGTCATAAAAAATTGTGAGAATAAAGTCATGGCTCTTGCTGTTTCCAAACTTACAGTGATCACTGGCGTATGCAACAGAAACAGGGACTTCGCTTCCGATCGTCATACTCCATAAGGAGTTGCCTTTAAGCGACGTGGCGTTTTGCTTTAAGATACTATAGTGCCATATTATTCTTGTTGGGATCATCATCATCATCATCATCATCAGTCGCTTACGTACGTTGTTGGATATGGACCTTCCGCAGGATTCACCACTGTTCTCTATCATGGGCGTCGCAGGGCCAGTATTTCCTGGAGTTGTCTAGTACATCTCTCAATCTTGTGTTCTATCGGCTTCTTATATGATCTCTGGTGATCCATGTTGTGAGATGTGGTGTTCATCAGTTATCTTTCATTCTTGCAACATGGCCTGCTCATTGCCATTAAGGAAGAAAACGGGTGTCCCTGACCTGATAGAAACTTGTTGGGATATTCAGTTGTAAACCATGTAACCATTTAATCATTTTGATATCAAAAACAGTTACTTGACGTTACTCCAAATCATTTAATTCTTTTTGAATTCAATATTGACAGCTTTTTTTTTATATCTCCAAAGGACATTATCATGTAATGTAAATGGATGTCATTTTATACAATATTTTCTTTAATTCTTCAAAAGAAAAGTCTTACTTACGCATCATCAATAATAGCAGTGGTAGTATTACTACTGCCATCATTTTTTATTATCATTATACCCCAGACACGAGTCAAAAAAACTTGCTGAGAGGGGCTGGTTATGTTGCATGAATGAAAAACAGCCAATGGACATCACTACTCACAACATGGACCCTCGGATACCGCATGCGAAACCAAGGCCGATAAAATACAAAATGGAGGGATGAAGTAGACAAATTCAGAAAATACTGGCTCCACAACACCCCTGATAGAGAAATGTGGCGATTCCTGGGGGAGGTCTATGTCCAACAACAGATGTTAAAAGACGGACAATAATAAGAAGCGTCTGAAACATCCCATATAACGTATAACATGCCAGGAATCGATCCCTTCTATTGGAGATAAAATGCAAACAGATATCAAGAACTGAACAGAGACAAAAGGAAGAAAATATGAATAGGATAAGTTTTCCACAAAAAACACCCTGCGCCATTATGTCTTAAATAGGGATCCAGATAAATCGAATCATTTGCCTAAAGAAGACCAAAGGGGGCAGAAATATAAACGTGTTTGCGTAGCGAATCCGTTACTTCATCATGCATATATATGACTGCTTTATGTTGTCTCATTGTCAGATTGAAGCGTTATCTGAAAAATGGATGAATCACTTTTATTTTTATTTTCTGATTTATAAAATCTTTTATGATGAAACACGCTCTTAGACAGTCTGACATACCTGGTTGGGTTTTCCGTATACAATCTCACTTTGCTGAAGGGTTATCTGAAATGAAATTTTGAAAATCTTATCAACTGCAGAACAAAGGTGTCTCGTAATGTGTACTATTATTGATTGCCCCATTACTGCTATATATTTATATATATTTTTGGTTTTTTTTTCGTATATGTAAATAATACATAGTGCTCCATATTTTATCCATCACTTGATAATACGCAGTTGCGTTAAAACAACGGGCCGAGTAGTGTGCTTCTATATGATTATATATATATATATATATATAAATATATATACATATATATACATATATATATATATATATATATATATATATGTATGTATGTATATATATATATATATATATATATATGTATATATATATATATATATACATATATGTATATATTTATATATATATATACATATATGTATATATATATATATATATATATATGATTCATCTCAGGTCCAATTCGATCAGCAGCCCCATTTTTGGGGGGCTTGTACTAATTGAATTGTCTTAACCAAATGGTTCAATCATCAAGTAATAACGGTTGATAATTCCAGATAAGAGTTTATATATATATATATATAAGACAATTTAAACCCGATCCTTCGAATCATGTATCCATTTCTAAATAACACGGAAACACACACATATATGGATATATATCTATACATATATACTAATCTATATCCGTATGCACACACACATATATATAAATGTGTGTGCATGTACGATAATATATGCATATACGCATATCTATATATATGAACATGCATGTATACATGCATGTATACAATTATTATCATCATTATTATTATCATTATTACTTTTATTATTATTTTTGTTATTATTATAAATAGTTATGAATGTGTTATATTAGATTATGTTTTCTTTCTGTAAATAATAATTACTGAACGCATTTGTAACTATTTACGTACACACAAATATATATATATACATACATATATATATATATATATATATGTATGTATGTATATATATATATATATATATATATATATATATATATATATATATATATATATATATATACATACGTATACACACACACATATATATGTACATATATAAGTGTATAGTAAAGTATATATTTGTCTGAGTCGTGATGAAAAGTTCGTATAGCCGTTGGCTTATCACAAAAAAGAAGAAAAAATCATCATAAATAGATCTTGAAGATTAGTTCGATGCTTCGAATAAAAAGGAAAAACGAACACGTGTTTTCTCTATTCTCACATTCTGTACAGCTATTCATTACGCTTCGCTTCGTCTGCCACAAAGACACGATTGTGTAGCACCATTGCTCTTGATTGATGTGACAGCCTTACCGTATGCTTGAATAGAATTTTAAAGAATCACCGCGTATTGATTACGTTGTTCATTCGGAGCGAGATGCAAGAGTCATTCATTGAACTCTGAATGAATGAAAATCATTATCGTTATAAAAGCGCTTAAACTTTGAATCTAATTATGTAACTACCTAGTTGTGAATTTAAAACAGTCAACCGAAACTGCCACAAAACCTGCCTGAATAGGTTTCTTCTGTTTTTAATGCTGGTTTTACTGTCAGGGTGGCTGACTATGTAAGCATGTGTCATGCGTACAGGCCACAGTAATCGAGCTACAGGGCTGAAATGAATTATTACTTTACTCCTTAATTTGTGTAGATAAAGCGTTCGTTGTTCACTTGTTTCTTTTTTTTTTGTTTGTTTGTTCTTTTTCAATCTCCTCTCAATAAGATTTTTATTGAGGGGTTCAATTTACAATGTAAGTTCATACCCGGGATATATATATATATATATATATATATATATATATATATATATATATATATATATATATATATATTTCGAATTGTTCACTAGTTTGTCACTGTTCGTTTACTGGGAATTTCGATTTTATAATGATCCCAATATAGATGCGATGTGTAAGTTATGCATTGATCCTTCACTCCATTCATTCTTTAATTGATCACCCCAACACAGCATGCTGCCAAAAAAAGTTGGTCACGTGACGGTTTCTGTTTAAAGACTAACCAGACCAGCTTGAAATACATTTGATTGATGAGTCTTTAGCATTAGTAACGGCAAGCTCTGCAATGAAAATCAATGAGAGACAGCGAATGGTTGAGAATTGAGGAATGTATCATGAAGGGAACGGGTTCAATTGTGTGAATAAAGTAAGAGTAGAGCTATGTGATTTTACAGTTGAAATGCATTGAGAATCAGAAACTGGTGCTTTGTCATTAGTCACGGGTTGATACAAGCATCACTAACACGAAACCTTTTTGGATAATGATTTCAGTATTGAATCGAATCCATCATCATCATCATCATCATCATCATCATCATCATCATCATCATCATCACTTTTTCAGCGTCTGTTGTTGGACATAGACCTTCTCCAGGATCCCTCACATTTCTCTATCATGGGCGTCGTGGAGCCAATATTTTTCTAAATTTGTTTAGTTCGTCTCTCCATCTAGTATTTTGTTGGCCTCGGTTTCGCATATGGTCTCAGGGGATCCATGTTGTGAGTCATGATATCCAACGGTTGTTTTTTATTCTCGCAACATGACCAGCCCATTGCTAAGTTTTATGCTTAGAAAACATTTAAGAAAGAATACATATGAATATATCTCCGTTCGAGTGATTTAGTTAATGTCCGTAAATTGTTTATTGAGGTTAGGTCACTTTTTCTGTAATAGATATCATGAATTGTGGAAGAAATAAAGTAGCAAGTTATGAAATCCATAATACACAACCAGCGAAGAAACTTACAGAACACGAAATTATTAGTGAAAAGGTAGGGCTATCTGTTACCCGTAAGCGAAATTTGCAATGGCGTATGTTAGGAACAGTTCTGTCCTATGGGAAGGACAACGACTTTAATGCACTTAATGTTTTTGAGGGGGAAGATTCAATAGCTGTTGCGACTGTAATGAGATCAACCTGTTTCCAACAGACAGTTAATAGTTGGTTCTGAAAATATCTAACGAATCCAGCTAGGGGGAAGCAAGTGGCATCTATCATTTTGCAATTATTGCTTTTATTAGAGAAAAAGCTGCTCTGGGCAAACTTCCTGTTGAATTTTCAGACATAGATTTAATTAATCAATTAATGTCTTACATTTGGATCAAACAAGAAAACTAGTCATTATTTCTAATCAGCTTATCTTGAAGGACATTGTGAATTTTTGGAAATTCGTCTTTGAATTAAAATCTTGCCGTAGGTGATTTTTTTTCGATGATATTAAATGGCATTTAATATAACTCGCACATATGCATAGTTACATTGATATATATATATATACATATGTGTGTGTGTGTGTGTGTGTGTGTGTGTGTGTGTGTGTGTGTAAGACAATATGTGTGTGTGTGTGTGTGTGTGAAAGACAATATATATGTAAACATTTATATATAAGATATACAGATATTTATATGGTCATGAAATTTGCACGGAATTCATACATAGAGTTATGCAAAAAAACACACACACATATATATATATATATACATATATATATATATATATATATATAAGATATATAGAAATTTATAAAAAAAAGTGGTATGTTCGTATAAAGCTTATATATAAAATGTATAAATACAAATCAAAAAGACAGTATATGTTTAAAATCTCTCTCTTTCTCTTCCTCGTTCATTCTCTCTCTCTCTCTTCCCCTCTCTCTCTCTCTCTCTTCCCCTCTTTCTCTCTCTCTCTCTCTCTCTCTCTCTCTCTCTATATATATATATATATATATATATATATATATATATATGTATATATATATATATATATATATATATGGAAAATATATAAGTATAATATTCATAAATATATGTGAATATGACGTATTGGCAAAAACGTAGATAACGATCTTCATATCCGAGTTGGCCATTGAAAGTTAGTGCTTAATGTTTCTGACATATATAATTAAGACAGATGATTTTTGCGCGGCTGGCTTGCTGGCTAGCACGGTGATGGTGCCCACTTTCATTCACTCTACATTCAAGGAATCTATAATCAGCGCCTAGCGTTGGTGCAATTTCCACTCTCTTGAGTCTTTTAAAGGCCCACCCTGTCACCCTCCTTCTATCGCCGTAGGACTTCGAAGTAGAATCGGAAGGACAAGTGAAAACTTGCACTTGAAGATTAGGATGAAGAAGGAGATGTGCTGTCGCCACCCTCCTTTGCAAGACTCTGCTGACAAGGAAGAATCGAGGACGAGCCAGTTCTTCCATGAAGCCCCAGGTTCCTCGCTGGAATCCAATCACTTGGTCAGAGACCGCTTCCATTGAGAATCTCAGCATGGATTTCTCGTTAGAGTTGTACTCTTGTAGACAAGGGTTATTTAATCCTTACCGATCGCGATCTCAATCGATTTCATCCTAAAATTTCACGACCCAATGTTATATATCATGTATTCTCTTTAAGTTCGAATCCAATTAAATGCATGCTCTTTTCAAAAGAAGCAAATGCGTTGAACATCCTTGTACTCTACGCGTATGAACTGTTTTGGCTACCATCCTTCTCTATTTTTTCCCCCTTTTCAATCTCTCATCAAACCTTCATCGTTACTTTCCAACCATGGTAAGACTACTATTGCTGTTATGATTTGATAGTTTAACTGACAAATTATTAACCAAGGTGATGGAAGAATGTTATATATATTCATATTTCATATCTTAATGTCTTCATCGCCGTGAATATATTTTCCCTTACTGTTTTTTGTGGTCCCATAATTTGCCAAACTACCCAATCAGCTAAGTGGGCTACGGATTCTTTTAAGGTTGCTAGTCTGCGTGTGTGTGTCTCTGATCACATTTTAGGGACTACAACTTCGAAAATCTGCATGTATATATCACTACAGACTATCTGAAAAGTCTGGGTTTTTTTCTCAAGAGGCGTTTCTTTGTCTCTTCCAGGTCATTTTGAACCAACAGTGACAAAATCTTGTGTCGGTATTTTTTAGATACTTTAGATGGAAGATCTGTAGTATTCAAATGGTTTTAGATAATTGTTTTAGACAGTTCTGGTAAATTCTTGGGCTACAGTGCTTCATTCATGTATGCAAGGTAACTTCATGTATTTATTTATATTTTATAACCTACAACTCATTTAACAGGACTTAGATACCTAATAACGAGACAGGACCTATACTTTGAAGAACACCGTCGTGAATTTGGCCGAGCCGAGGGTAACCCGCAAGTCGAATTGAGTAAGGATAGAAAAGGCATGCGGACATTGAACCTGCTTCTTGGTCTACTGTTGCTCTGAGACACTCCGTTGTTTAGACTGAGGTCACAGAGCATTCAGTTACCTTATGCAGCTGCCAGGAGGCTTAACAGATTTCTTGATGGAGAGGCAGTGTACTGGCCGGGACAATTGGAACCACTGGCCGCTCCCTTTTTGCCTGAGCCGCGGCAAGACTTAATGCATATTCATCATTATCATCGACATCAGCACCAGCAGTCTTTTACCGTTCGTTATTGACCATTACTTTCATTCCAAGGACCTCTCTTTTTTAGGTGTCACGGTGCCAGTATTTCCTTAACCTGTCTATTTTGTCATGCCATCTCATATTTTGTTTATGGTTTCGCATGTAGTCTTTGGGAATCCATGTTGTGAGTTGTGATGTCCATCAGTTGGCAGAAATTCTTGCAATATGACCAGTTTATTGACATTTGAGTTTTTTCTAATGGATATTATTTAATTCTTTGCGTTTATACTAGCATTGATAAAATACATTTACTTCAAAACCGTAATGATTCATGGTTACTGCATAATGATTTTATAGTTTTGAAATATACTGGAAACTGATTAAAACTAGGAAGCACCCTGACTGCACACACCTGAGCCAACATGGTACACCATCTTAAAACTGAATGAGATTCAATCCATCTATAGCTACTGTACGGAGAGGGAGGATGTAAGTTTTGAATCATCACCCTTCCGGTCTATTGTCTTAATACAGGAAAAAATATCTTCAAATAGAATAATATCCCTGGATCCACCCTGAAATTTGATCGATTGTCACTCAGCCCATAACTCTTTGGGGTCCAAAGTTGTGTACTCTGAAAGGGAATTAAAGTGCCGTTTTTTCTTGGCAGGATATTTTCCCGTGAACATCGGCAAGGTGAATAATTTATGAGTAGCAAAACACAGACAGATACACACACATGCACACACGCACACACATGCACACACACATACGTGTATATATATATATATATATATATATATATATATATATATAATCTTTTTCTTACTACTAAATTGTGCCCGTCATATGACAAGATTGTTTATGTACGAATTGGCACTAATGAAAACTAAAGCTATTTTGGGAGTAATTTGCTTTTTAATTATTCAAATATCCTAATTTAAAGTTTTTTTTATGTCTCAATTCAAGCCAAGATGTTTTGCAGTGTGACCAGACAGAAAGTCTCAAGAGTTTATATGACGTCATTGTTATGTTATAAATAGGACAGTAAATTAACCAATGATAGGACAGAGTGAAAACAGAGAAGAAGTGAGCATGTATACTCTCTATATGTATAATAGGGATTATCAAAGTATGTTTTTTTTTCTTATCTTCTTCACCCTTGCTTTTCATTCAGAGACAACCATCTTATACTACTAATGAAGTGTATCCATCAACTTTTTCACGTAAAATCCGAATCTAAAAGAAACTTTCTCATTCCAATGAGGAAAAAAAAGAAAAGATTACTCTACGGGAGGCAATGAAATGCCACAATTGTTTATATAACCGTCCATCTCCAGCGAGCGGGGTTTTTGACGCTATTTTCTTCATGTCTCTATAGTTCCCCAATTGAAAAGATGACCTAACACTTCCACCCATCCCAACATAGGTTCAAAGAATCACTAGTGATCATTTTCTTTCTGGCTACAGAGGTGAATGAGGACTTTACAGATGGAGATCTAGCCGAAAACATTCATTCGGTTTCTTTTTAAAAGTACAGACGGCAACCGGGGGATGAAACAAAAATCGGATTGAACACAAATGGAACGGACAAAGCAGAGATGCCCGGATGTTTCACTCTTACATTCTCTGCATTCGCTATTAAGTTGAACAATCTGAAAGAAAATGTATATGATGTATGTATCTTTTTTTTTTGCTAATATAAGTACACGTCTAAACAGAGCTACCTTTTTTATTGTCTGTCTGTCAGTCTCTGTCTCACTATTTCTCTCTCTCTCTCATATAAAGCCACCCACACACACATACACACACACACACACACACACACACACACACACGCCTATTTTATTCCTAATAACCTTCTATTTTACTATTCCTTCCCCCTCATTTCCTCCCACGACACCAGCAACCAATGGAAATGCGAAATAAAGAGTATTAATAATTTTGTACAAAGCTTTTTGTTAGGACTGAGGACCGATGGGCCGCCAAGACAGACAATGGTCTGTCTAGAAACAAGTCCCTATCTATCTATCTATCTATCTATCCATCTCAGTCTGCTCGTATCCATCTATTTATCTTATATGTTCATATTCATATATCTGTCAATCTATCTCAGTCTGTTCACATCTATATATCAATCCGAATGTTTATATTTAGCTATCTATCAATATATCTATTTTGGTTTGTCAATATCTATCTATCTATCTATCTATCTATCTATCTATCTATCTATCTATCTATCTATCTATCTATCTCAGTCTCTTTATATTCATCTATCCATCTATCTTTCTTTGTCCGTTCATGTCTATTTATCTATCTCAGTGTATTCATATGTACCGATCCATCTCAGTCTATTTATATACATATATATATATATATATATATATATATATATATATATATATATATATATATGTGTGTGTATATATATATATATATATATATATATATATATATATATATATGTGTGTGTGTGTATATATATATATATATATATATATATATATATATATACATCCATCTGTCAATATCTATCTATCTATCGATCTATCTTCTTCCATTTCACTGCACCTCCCAATGTCTGTGGTTTTCCTTTCCAAGTAGCAGCCTTTGGCGAAATGACGCACCGAGTCGCTAAAATATCTCACCTGCTTTACATGTCCCCCTTTTGAAGTATTAACACAATCAAATTAATGTCAAACAAAGTGCTCTTACCCGACTGCTTCAGGTTGGTGACAATATTTCGAGACAGGAGAGTGCATACAGATGTTTCCAATAAAAACCTAAAACTCTCTAGAAAGGAAAAACGCCTGATAGAAGAGAAAATGTGTTTCTTTTTTTTTTTTCCTTTCATTTCAATTGATAGTAAAATATCAAACAAAGGAGTGACTTTTCTGGATATATTGAAAGACAGAGGACGTTTGATAAATTGATATGGCCAGAACAAGATAAATAGTGCGATACGTAGGCTAACAGAGGAAGAAAGGAAGGGGAAGAAGAACGATTTGATAGAGATAGATTGAATTGTACTAAGAAAGGAAAGCAGAAGGTAGGAAGAAAAAACAGAGAACAATGGGAGATGGAAAGAAATCGATGAAAAAAAGTAACAAGAAAGATAGAAATGAAGGAAGGAAGAAAAAAGAAAAAGAAAAAAGATACTGAGATATATATCTTTTTTTAAATATGAAAAAGAAAGAAAGAAAGAAAGGAAGAGAAGGGTTAATTATACTGATTGACAATAAAGCATCGACATAGAGAGAAAGGGAGACGGAGAGAGACAGAGCGAGACAGAGAGACAGAGAGAGGGATAAACTGACCAAGATAGATAGATAAATCATTGTGCTAAACTGGCTCTTTTTTTGTACAACTTTTATACCTCGTAATTTTGTTATTCCTTTCTCTTAATAGCATTATTAATTTCTCTCTTTTTGTCCCTTTTTCTTGCAGGTGAGTCCCCACATAAACTATTTAGAGATTTGGTAAGAATATTTTCAATTAATTTGTTTCATTTTCAGCATCTTTTCATCAAGAAAATGGTTTTTGTGACTGTTTTAATAAAATACAGATAACCCCCTTCGTTGCTATGGAAATAGATTTCTGAATAAATTCACTGACGTAAAACTTCAGCAATCACAAGGCACAAACTCTTATAACATCCGTGGGCGTTCCAAGATGACAAAATAACCCACGCAGACCATCCAGACCCCTTTTTGCTCTTTTGGAAAGAAAAAAAAACAAACAAATATACCAACGTAGTTATGAAAGTATTCGTTATGTTATCGATTTCACAACTAAAAACCGTTTGCTCTATAATCCTATTTGACTTCTAATAAATTATCCAATGGTCCTTTGCTTTCTATAACTGCCTGTTTTAACCTTTGTATACAGTTGACAAGACAGTCTTTTAGTCACAAGCAATATCTATTAAGCCACTGACTTATTCGATTTCAAACATGTTTTATTCTTATATCGTTTACACGCTTATACACCATAGATACAGCCTTGGGACTTGTTTTGTCTTTTACTGTTAGTGATGTGAATTTAGTTTAACGTTTCTTAAACGTTCCACAAAGATAACCAAGTTTTTACTGTAACCAAGATGAGTTGAATATTTTTCAAGTGGACTTCGTTTCTAGTCTAAGAATCATATACTACAGTGAAGTCAGACATGGAATTTTCCACTAATAACATAATGATGGCTTTTCAAAAGATTTTGGATTTCGGAACATTTCGTTTTTTGCTCTTTTTTACAATGGATACTCGATATCATTTATCATTTCGAGTTTTGGCACCAAATTGAATATTTTTGACAAAAATTGTCATAGAAAATCGTATTCATATTAAGAAAGAATATTTTCTCTGCAGTGAACGAACTATTTGTAATATTCCATTATTGTTCATTATCGCTGTTTTCAAACCAGATGTTTTGTGTTAATACAAATTTCCAAAGTTGTCTCTTGAATGTACCTTTCATTTTTCTTTTGTTATAATTTGGCGGTTTCTTGAGTGTCTTTGAATGTACCAATTCAAATTAACAGTGACAGTTCTTACTATACCATGTTCCTTCTGAGCTTGACCAATTTCCTTTCATACTATTTTTTTTTTTTAGCTTTTGATAATTCTTGTTTTATTTTCTCTTTGGTTTCACCAATGATAATTGGTTAACAAGAAAAAGATAGCTTTTAAACACCAAGGTGACTTCATGGTGTTAGATTCGATTTGTTGTTGCATAGAATGTTTTTAGGGGAGGAGAGTTGAAAATAAGTTTTATGCTTCTCGTTACGTAGATAGTACGTTAGACGCCAACAAAAAGATATATTTGTTACCATGCTACCAAGAAAATGTATCATCAATTATTCATCAAGTGATTAAACTTTATGTATCTTGCCGTGGGAAATCAATATCTCACTTTGGATTATTAAATCCAGAGTTGAATTAAATGTTATAAAAGCGTTTCCTTTCCTATGATCAGACAAAAACAAATTTTGAGGCAAAAAAGATTCGGGAAAAAACGAAAACCAATTTTATCTTATATTTTCGTAATTTAATTCAATTCTTTCACTTCTTGTGTGCCAATATGCAAAACCTTCTAGGCTCTATGATATTATCCTAATTTATTTTTCATTAGATGGTGTGTCATCGACCATTATGAATTTTCAACTTTTTTCCTTTATCTTAATTTTCAAAAGTTGATTTTATCGTAACTCACTCAGACTGTCAGTCGACTGCAGTGAATAAACAGTGAAGATAAGAAAATCTAAGATCAAAGAAAAAAATTGTCGTAAATTGATTATGGCTTCAAGGCCAAATTTCTCTCCCGAGATTTTTCTCTTTTATTTGTAACTTTGTACGATGTCTATTTGATTTGCCGTTTTTCTTCTAAAAGCTATTCTATGGAATTTAAAATATCAGGTTTGACTTGAATCAATTAAGATAAACTGCTTAACGCATGAATGGCAAACAGGAGCGAAAAGGTCTATCAAACGATGCAATAGTGATAGATAGATAGATAGATAGATAGATAGATAGATAGATAGATGGATGGATAGAACTTGTTATTCCATTCGAGTCTATGTCCCCAGCGATGAGAGAGTATATGGCCACACAGTCAAAGACTGAAAGCAGACAAGGTTTCTCACGTATCACAGCAGTAGATTGATAGATATAAGAATAAATGGAACAAAAATACTTCTAGAAACAAAATCTAGATGTCATCAATAGACCTGTCAAAATAAGGCCCAGAAGAACACTTTTTTAAACGAATTAAAAAGAAAATAGACAAGGCGTAGTGGAGAACTGATGCCAAGATAGATAGATAGATAGATAGATAAATAGATAGATAGATATGAATAAACAGTTAAATAGATGAGCTGGAATTGATAGAATGGCAGATAAACATGAACAGACATAGATAGGTAGATAGACAAACTGGAATAGGCAGAGAGATAAGCATGGACATATAGATAGATAGATAGATAGATAGATAGATAGATAAATCGGTATGGACACACTTGAATAGATAGATGGATAGATAAACTAGGATAGATAGTTAGATACACAGATGGATAGATCGGCATGAACCCAATGGATTTACTTTCCAATCGATAGGCATTGACACACTTGGATAGATAGAAAGATAGATAAGGTAGGTAGACACACTCTATCGAATGTCCATATTTGTATACTTAAGAAATACCCATTAGTAATGACCAACTTCTTCGAAAATGTCTATGTTGTTCAATCTATTATTCCCGTCATTTTCTAAAGTATTTGCAAGAAAAAACAACTCCATAATCCCATTTGATTTCAAGTAACAAATGTCTGTTTATAGTCTGTATCCACCTTAAGTGATATTCAAAGGTATTGTTTAGTGTTCTCGGGCATTTTACCTTTGGATAATTGATTCCCACCCCCTGACAATAGCATATCAAATATTATGCCAAAATGATAGTTGGTTGTCTAAATGATCACAACCATTGAGAAATTGCCCTGAGGATATTTTGAAGAGTGTCTTATCTTGGGGTGGGGGTCAGTTGTTCAATTGCGGCAGTTGTTCTTGGGCTTGACATCATGGTAAGATTTCCTAAAGATTACGCAAAATGCAACACAAAAATATTAATCAATTTAAGGAATGATAGATAGATAGATAGATAGATAGATTGATGATTAAAGGATATTTAAATGAAATGGTGAAAATCTTGTTGAAAATGAAATATTTCATTCCAACGTTTCTTTTTTATAACTTTTTTTAAGGGACATGAGATAGATAAAAATATTATAAACAAGGATTGGTAGATAGATACATAGATAGATAGCACATCTGTATGCGCATATAAAGAAGAGACCATTTACATAGATCCAAGTTTACGTTCTCCAAAAACTCGTACAAACGCTCCAAAGAGAGAATATACTGCTTATTTATCATATATCATAACAATATATGATATTATATATTATAACAGTAATGAAGATGAAAGTGATTGTTTTCATTGACTATCTTTGTAATAATTCAGTTTGGCATAACTGAAAAGAAAAAAGAATTCCGCATTCAAAAATTGAAATACTTCATTGCGACGAAGTTATAGTTATACCTTGCAACTGAGTAATAGATCTATCACCCGATCAGAAGCCCAAGTTACCCACTAATGAGCGTTATCGCCTTAAGTTGGTGGGCACAGGATAGAACACTGGCTTTTGTTTCTTGAAAATGACATACAATTGTTAACTTTTTGAATGGTGTCAGCCAATCGAATGAGATTTAACGAAGCGTATGGAGATCATGGAATGGAAAGTTGTCTTGAATATCCCTCCCAGGCTTGTTTATGGTGTCCAATGGAAAGCAGTGAGCAGAAAGTTTGTCATTGGATGGGCTGCAGGAGCTGCCGGAGGTACGTCAAATTGGACGTCAAACTACTTTAGGGTTCGTAAGTCCCCGGTCCGGGATCAGTGTTGTCCTGAGTCTAAAGTGCCAAATTTGCACTGCTCTTTTACTAATAGATGTGGGGAAGCCGATGGATTCATTTGTTTCCCGAGAACTTTTTCAAGGAAAATGATTTAGATAAAAAGATTACAAACAGGGCTTAATAGATAGATTGATAGATAGATAGATAGTGCAGACGTGTGTGCATATAAAGAAGTGACCATTGATATAGACCAACTTCCTTAGAAGTGTCTGCTCTGTCAATGGTTCTGTGCTACTCAATTATTTATTCTTGTCATTTTTCCGTTGTGTTAGGGAAGGAGTTATTCTTCGTTTGCAGAAACTTTTTTTTATTGACCTATGCTTCAAGATTGACGCAGACCATTTTGCCATCCATCTAGCAAACGTTGGTATTTTAATTATGTCTCCAGGTCCATTTAAATATTTAAATTTCCTTTTGAAATGAGTGTCGTGATGGAATTGCATCAACGAGACTGGACGGAAATCGACAACGTTGTTCGATTGCTTTTGAAGGAAGGATTGTGGATGTCATTTTTGCTTTGGAGTAGGTCGGCGATTTACAACAACAGATACACACATGACCACACATACGCTAGAACACAAGTGTTGAGCACAGCAATACACATACATACACACTCACAGATGCAACAGCTGAGAGTTATAAACCCATACTCACAAATGTTTAACTTATATACACACACAGTGACAAACACATGCAGAAATAATCACATAGATACCGAGGAAAGCTGAATTTTTCTGTTCTGTTGCTGGTTACCAATCAACTTTTTTTACCAGTAACTGTCTTGTCAGAAGTTAAAGAGAAATTCCAAGAGAAAATTGAACAGAAAGAGGTGTTTAAACCATAATATGAACTGCCATTTCATACCTTTTTGAGACTTTTGTGACCGTAATTTTTTTTTTTTACCACTTACTAATATTCTAAATCAAGTTAGCCTCGAATGACCATATTAAGTGGCTAAAAGTGGTAACTTTGCAAGTCAATGCGCTCCAAAACCTCGTGCGAACGCGCTAAAGAGAGGATATATTGCTTGTTCATCATATTTTGTAACAATAATGGAAATAAAAGCCAGTTTTGGTTGATCATCTTGGTTATAATCCAGTTAGCAATAACTAGAAAAAAATTGCACATTCGAAAATTGAAATACTTTATTGTAACGAAGTTAGTGTTCCCCCTTGTGACCGAGTGATGGGTCTATCGTTGATTAAAAACTCAAGTCGCTTATTAGTAGGTGGTGTCGCCTGGGTTGGTGACCACTGGATTAAACGCTGGCTTTTGTTTTCTGGAAATGACATACTATTGTTGACTTTTTGAATGGTGTCCGTTTTATTTCTACGACAAATCCAATGACACTTCACAAAGCGTTTAGGGATCATGGTATGACAAATCTCTCCGTCGGCCCTGTTGATGTTGTCCGAAGGAAATCAGTGAACAATACGTTTGTCCTCAGTTAGGCTGCAGGAGATGCAAAAGGTATGTCAAATTGGATGTCAAACTTTATTGTGGCTTGTAACTCCCTGGTTCAAAATCAGTTTTGTCCCAAGTCGAGAGTGTCAAATCCGCGCTGCTATTTTCCCCATGGGTACGGGGAAAGTGATAGGGTCAATCATTTTCCAAAAACATTGATGGGAAATGAATGAATGGAATTTGAACTCAGGTTCACCGATTCCATTTCCTGCGCTGTTACTGCAATGACGATTGCACCTCCAATTTTAACAGTTTGCAAAAGCAATAAAGAGCTGAGTAATCATCAGAGACACTTCTAAGATTTCTCTCATATTAGACCAACAATTGCACTGGATACACTAATCTCTTAATTTAAAAAATCAGTCCATCTTCAACCAGCTTATGGAAGCATCTTCTGCATCTTTGTCTCTCTTGTCAAACACTCTGGAATGATGACCTATCACTTCCGCCCATCCTACTATAGGTTGAAACAAGGAACCGTTAAATGACGCAGCTCACAGAGAATGCTCACCTCTTTACCATCATCATCTTTATAGATTCGCCAAAAGTATCCATCGTAGCGGGGCCAATGTTTTCTGAAATTGTCTAGTTTGTCATAACACCTTATCATTAATATGTTGGCCAGAGTTTCGAATGCAATTTCTGGGTATCCACATTATGGGTAGTGATGATATTGTAACATAACCAGCCTATTGCCGTTTGAGTTATCTAATAGTTTCTTATGATATTTCTGGCCACAGTTTATTCTCTAATACGAGGTCCATGTGATATCAAGCAAGATTCTCTCTTGTGCACGTTGCGTGGTTTTTCAGTTTGAGGGTTAATATTTTGGTTAAGTTCCATGTTCCAGCGCCATTTAAGGCTATCGGAAGGATACATTAGTAAAAATTGGACAAAAATCATTATATATATAGCTGCGATGTAGGGGGGTAAGTGTGCTGCTATTTCCCATATTTCGGATGGATTACTGTTTACTTCTTCACAATATAAGTAAAATATCACTCAATTGAGGTTAGATTCATGGATCTACCATTAAAGTTGATCAATTCTTCCTTATCCAATGGAAAATTCTTCGACACAATGTTATTGAAATTCAGAAAGGGATTTCGGAGATATTGTGGAGGTAGACATATATACAAACCCGAATAAATACACATAAACCATCCAGATTTGTCGACAGCTATTGGAAAATATGCCGACCAAACCTCTCGTTTACACAAACACTGCGAATGCCTACACGAACACATGTATACAAGATATGTACTCACAAACACATATGAATAGTGACCCAAAACTTCAGGGCATGTAAACAGTTTGATCAATTTGTCCATCACCCAAGTTATTCTACTTTTCCCTCGCATTGCCAGATTTTACACATTCATACATCCCATGACAAATTTTAACTAAGGAGCATTCAGCTCTGCAAAAACTATACACAAACTAAAATCTGCATGAAAACAAATTATCTGAAAACGAGGGTGGAAACTTCAACGGTGCAAATGCTGAGTTATTGAAATTTTTTTTTTCTCTTGTTCGTTTTTTACTTCTTTTACTGAAAAAGAAATTTTTAAAAATTGGTGTTAATTGCAAGCAAGATCCTGGGTCCGCTCCAGATTTTATTATTTCTCCCGTAACTCTTGGTTGAATCTTCTCCAAAAATCCTTTTGAAATTCATCCAGAACTCTTGGAGACAATGTGAGGATAGACCAGAGACGAACAGACAAACGGGCAAATTCAAGTGAATGAATATAACTCCTTGAGAATCTTGTAATACACTGACAAGTGTGTTATGTTCAAAATTCTTTTCAAATTATTCCAATAACGTGCACATGAGAAAATTATGCTAGGCCTCACATGAAGAGACTACAAGACAGCACAGTACATCCAGGAAAGACAGGAGTCAGGGACATCATAGGATCCATTAAAAAGCTCAAATGGCAGTGGGCTGGCCATGTTGTATGAAAGGCGGACAACCAATTGACATCGCGACTCACGACATGGATCTCCCGAGATCACATGCAGAAACGACGCCGGCAGGATATTAGATGGAGAGACGACCTAAACAAATTCAAAAAGTACTGACTCTGCGACGCCCATGATAGACAGGTAAATCCTGGGGAACGTCTATGTCCAACGACCGATGTTGAAAGACTGATACTGAAATTTATTAGTTTATATCAAAGAAATATCTATCATATATAATCAGAAATTTACTCTGAAACGAATTTCCTTCAAGATAGTTCAAAAGAAACACTTTTTCCATTGTAGGAAAAAGGACTTCTATTGATTATTTTCCATTTGACTAGGAAGATGATGTAAGACCTGACAGCATAGGATCTTTCCCAAGACATTCATTCAATTACTTTTCAATCGTACTTACGACAACTAGGAAATAAATACGAAAAAACGGTATGATCAAGGACTTGGAATGGACAAAGCAGGAAAGACTGGATATTCGGATTAAACGTTCTCTGTTTTGTCCATTAGACTGACCGATCTGAAAGAAAGCAACAACAATGACAAAAAAAATACAATGAAAGATAAACGCTATCAATTCATTCTGTCCAAAGCTCTTTGTTCATACTGAAAACCGATAGTCAATCCCGAGGGACACTGGCCCGTCTTCAAGTAATGTATACGTATATACATATGTGTTTAGTGGCTCTAATAAATCGCAAACTTTTAATAATTCAATACATTCCTATTTATCTATCGTTGCATCAACCTCTGTTCATAGCTATCGACTTCAGTTTATTCATATCTATCTATCTATCTATATATGTATCGTATATATATGAATTATTCACTTGCATTATCAGTCTGGTCCGATTTATTTCTCTATGGATCGATTGACGATCTTCCGTCTGTTTATCGATCAATGTAAGTCTCTTCATATCTATCTATTTATCTATCAACTTATCTATCAAATTCAGTTCGCATCTATCTATCTATCTTTCTATCTATGTTCAATCGATTTTTCAATATAGCCCAACAGTAGGTGTTTTATATCAATTTGCAATGCAACTTTACGCTAAATTGTTCCCTACTTTGTGCTAAGAAGAGTTCATGCTTTCTTTTAAGAAAATTCAAGCTTTTTAGTGTGCACTACTCAACCGAAAACGAGAAAAGTAACGTCCATTGAGGTGACAGTCTGTATCGAGTGACAAAGTAGACCTATCTATCTATTGAGTTTTCAAACCAAGATATTTGATGGCTTCCAGTGAAGATCAAATGGCAGGAAGTGTTCTAAAATTTCAAGAATTGTCCCCAGTATTCCAGCTAATTTCAATGAAGCTCTCGTCTAGATGTTTTGAATTCCTCCCCGGAATACCAATACTTTTATCATTTTCATTCATTGAGTTGTCATACAGGTTGAATTCAGTGAATATCAGAACCAAAGAATACAGCAACTTGCCCCAAGGGTCCAGTCCACTCCTCAGTATTCTTTCTGATTTCGGTAACGCTGCTGTCAATGGATTACCAAATAATCCATGGATATATACATATTTCTTTGAGAATATATATATATATATATATATATATATATATATATATATTATACATATATATATATATATATGAACACTCAATATATATATATATATATATATATATATATATATATATATATATATATATATATATATATATATATATACACAAAAGTTATGCGATTTCACTCAATTATTTCAAAAGTTAAACAAGATATTGATGTGTGAATCTTTCTGGTTGGGATCGTCTGTCGTTAACCATATGACAGTTCCAGGGCACAAAACCAATTGAATTAGCTCCCTACAATGTTGATTGAACATAAATTGCTCTCAAAACAACATGAGCTTTGTTTTGTTTCATAACATGGATAGTTTTTTTAATCTTATATATGATATTATCATAATGCATTGTATACAGATATCAATTCACACTAAACATCATAGGCTTACTTTCTTCAGTCATTCAAAAGAACTTATTCGTCGATGAGGGATCAGTAGGTATGGCAACATTTGACATTGCATGTGCTACGCCTATTGAGTGTTCACCTATGTGAATAATCAAAATCCATTATGTTAGATCTAATCTCGGACTGCATGCAAACCAACTCATGATGTTATCTTCAAGAGTACTACTTAATCAGAGAAAAAATACTCCTGGCCGACTTTGTACCAATATACTCAACTGACCATCACTAAATATACACTAAAGTATCCACCTTTAACCTAATCTCACTTCTAGAAAGATGGATAGATAGATAGATAGATAGATAGACATCTGATCTATTTTATATGATATCCCGTTATTACACAGTGAATTATCATTTGGCCTAAAAAACATGAATAGAATTTTTTTTTTAAATATGAGAGTGCTGCAGGAAAGGCGTCTTTTTACATCAATGGTAAGAGCAATTCCTACAGCTGTCTAATGTTTTTAATTGTTTAATTGCTATATATATATATATATATATATATATATATATATATATATATATATATATAGCGGGGGACGGAGCTTTAAGCACCAAAGATGTTGCTGTTTTCTTTTTAACAATGTAGAAAGTATTTCCGTTTAAAAACATTTAAGATCTATTATGCAGATGTTTTTTTCTGTGTATCAGGTTTTGTTACACAAATCAATCATCCAATTATAACTGTTACCCAAAAAAAGTGATCAAAGGAATTCTTACACAGAAATCGATCTTATTGTTCTATTGGTGGAATTTTTTGTAAGGATCATAAGTTGTTTACCAGGAAACTGTTTCTTGGTAGTCAAAAACATCTTGTACATATCATCAAAAAGGTAAGAAAAAAATAAAAGCTGTTTTTCTAAAAATAAAAAAAAGAATTCTTAAGGGCTCTTGTGTATGCCAATTTTCAAATCAGTTGACCAAACGACAAGGCCTGGAGCAGAAGGGCTAACGAACAAACGACAAAAAAAATGTCTCGAACAAGCACAATCATAAACGCAGAAACAAGCGCACAAACGCAGGCATTTATATAGAAGTATAAGACGCTCTACCGTCTCTGATAGCTACGGTTGATATATTGCACCCTTTTTGGGTCTATGCCCAACGACGGAAGCTAAAAAGCTGATGATGACAACGATGGTGATGATACATGTGTATAAAATGAATGCACCTACGTATATATATATATATATATATATATATATATATATATATATATACGTGTGTGTGTGTGTGTGCGCGCACGCACGCATGGATATATATAGAGAGAGAGTATACAAAATTACATAAATTACGTACATTGCATTAACAGATTTTGGGTAATGGGTGACTGAAGTGACAGAAAAATCTATTGAGAAAGTTTTTTAATGTTAAGTGTTTAAAGCTGTAAAGCTTCTTAGACTATATATATATATATATATATATATATATATATATATATATTTATGAAAAAGTATTTGCATACATATATATATATATAAATATGTATATATATATACTCATATATATATATATATATATATATATATATATATATATATATATATATACGTATGTATGTATATACATGTCAAAAATGGATATACAAGTGTGTATGATAATGCACCGACGTATGTACATGTGTGTAAGTATATGTATGTAAGACAGACATTGAGAAGTAGAGAGTATGTGTGTATGCGTGTCAGTGCTTGAGGGAGAGGGTGGGAACGTAAGGGATATTTCATTAGTGGGTTTAGGTGAATGATAGATGAGTTTTCTGCGCCTTGGAAATCTTTTTTTTATGCCGTCAAGATTGAAACAACCGTTCAAGTTCTACTTTCAAACAAGTATGATTCGTTTTTGGGAACAGCATGTCATTTGCTTCCCTAGGGAATACTTGTCAAAAGGACAGACCTAACACTCCTAGCTTAAAATCAATCAGGGAGGGAGTTGTATCAATAGCTCCATCGGGGGCAATTCGTCATGAAATAGCTGAGTGACGCTTGGAGTATGCAGTTGTTTAACTGCACGTCATTATTATTATTATTATTATTATTATTATTATTATTATTGGTAATCTCACACCAGTTGCCTGGTGGTAACTGCTGGAGTTTCAGTGACAGCAAGTCTCCTCAAGTCTCCAGCCCTCTTCTCCTAATACTCATAGGTCGCAGTAATACTGCAATTTACAGTTTCACACCGGTTGCACAGTGGTTATCGCTGAAGGCTGAGTGACAATAAGTCTCCACAGGTCTTCAGCTAACGTCTCCTCTCTGTTTCGCCTATCATGTCAGTGCTACAATTTGAGTTTCCGCTTTCATTTCCCTTCCTCTGTTTTTGACAGTTAGTGTTGCAGTCCTTATATTTCTAGCACTTTTCTCAGTATCCGTGCAGTTCCCAGTAGTGCTTTGGTCTGTACAGTCTCAATCCTTCCCCTTATCCTGATCTCACCAAGTCTCACCCTTAGCGTTTTCGGGACAGTTCTTAGTGCGCCCACTATGACCAGTACTACCCTGGCTTCCATGTTCCACATCTTCCTTGATTCTATTTGCAATCTCACACCAGTTACCTGGTGGTAACCGCTGGATTTTGAGTGACAGCAAGTCTCCTCAAGTCTCCAGCCCTTCTCTCCTACTCATAAGTTGCAGTAATACTGCTGTTTACAGTTTCGCACCGGTTGCCCAGTGGTCATTGCTGAAAGCTGAGTGACAATAAGTCTCCTCAGGTCTTCAGCCAATATCTCTTCTCTCTTTCGCCTATCATGCCAGTGCTGTGGTTTACATTTCCGCTTTCTTTTCCCTTCCTTTGTTAGGTCAATTAGTGTTGCAGTCTTTACATTTCTTGCACTTTCCTCAGTATCCGTGCAGTTCCTAGCAGTGCTGTGGTCTGTACAGTCTCAATCATTCCCTTTATCCTGATCTCCTCCAGTCTTGCCCTCAATGTCTTTGGGACAGTTTCTCGTGCACCCACTATTCTTCTTCTTATTATTCTTCTTCTTCTTCTTCTTCTTCTTCTTCTTCTTATTATTATTATTATTATTATGATTAATATTATTATTATTATTATTATTATTTGTAAATATATATATATATATATATATATATATATATATATATATATATATGGATTAATCTATGAATTTACCTACATATGCAAACGATTGTCTAGATGTTTCCCCTTTCAAATTCTCTTCGCAATGGACATATCTATCTCGTATTGCCAACGCCGATGTGCTGGCTTCCTGACACTCAATGTCCGTTCTCTGTTCCTCTTATTCTGCTGAAGGCGTTCTATCTCCGGTGTCTTTCTGCTAGACATCTTTATCCGTTGCCTGTTTGCTTGTTGAGCTTTTTTCCCTGCTTTCCTCGAAGTGTTCAGTCTCACTTCAGCCTAATCTCGTCAATATAGTATGTTCTGACACTTCAGTAAGAGGTTCTTTGTCTCTGCCCCATTTTACGTATAATTCCATCCATGATGCCATTCATCTTCCATCATCGTCATCATCATCATCATTAAAAGCAGCAGCAGTGGCCTTTTAGCGTCTGTCATTGGACGTTGACCAACCCCAAGACATGCCAGACCTCTCTATCATGAGAGTCGCAGATCCAACATTCTTAAAATTCTGGGGATAGAAGTTTTGAATCCTATTGCCCATCGGTTGTCTGACATTCTTGCAACATGGCCAGATTGTTACAATTGAAGTTTTTGATTAGTTTCTATATTTTTGACAATTGTGTCACTAGTATATCGTGCTTTCTTTTGATCCCTCCCTGAAGAGTTGGGACTGATTTTTCTCTTGGGCACGTTGCATAATTCTCAGCTTGAGGATCAATCTTTCGGTTACGTTCCAAGTTTAAGCTCCATAGGTGACTATCACGAGGATGCATTGGTTGCTTACCCTTCTTTTTTAGAAGGATGGAAAAATTGGGGGGGGGCTGCCTCTACCGAAGGTTTGCCCACATACAGAGACTAATCGTTTGATTTCTTCTTCCTTTGAGGAATTCATGGTGATTCATTGTGTTCACCCCCATCAGCTCTGCATTTTCTATTCTGATATATATATATATATATATATATATACATACACAATGGTGTAGCAATAGCTGGAGGAGCAGAGCAGTTGCCCACCACCGAGAACTTTTTGAGGAGTGGTGCATTTTCAATAGTTTTTCAACTTTCCATTTCCCCTCGTGCAGTAAATATCATATCGCATTTTTCATCGTGCTTTGATTTTGAAATCAAACAGGTCTGATTTGTTTCTCAAAAAAATAAAAAAACTCTCATGTAACCAAGATCTTCTGGTAACATGCTGTGTTGAGGGCGATTGATAAAATTTGGTAAAAGAGATGATCATCAAAAAGTTACTTCTTTTTTGCCTTCTGTGGGACACTAATAAGTCAGAATTTTCAGAAAAGCAAGGAAGAAAACAAACTAGGGACCGTTCAAGAATAAACCGATACGGAAAATTGTTTCCGGTGTTTTTTTCTTAATATTCCCCATACAGATGGACGATAGAAATGGTCTCCATTTGAATTTGGGTGGCGGCACCAAAGAAGCTTACCTTGGGCAATGTTGTCCTATTTACCTACGAAATCCCCTCCCTCTGAGCTCACATGCTTATGTTAACGTCCAAAACAGTCTGTCGAGCTTTCTTTCGGGATGACTATCGTCACAATGTATATATATATATATAAGCCATACAAGGCAATTAGAATGATTAATGATTGTATGTCTATTTTGCCCGATTTTATTCTAATCTGTCGTGGATTTCTCCATAAGAAAAAGTTTAATAGAGATGAAAACACAATTATAGGGTCGCAATAAGACGAAAATGGACACTTGAATTAGTAATAATGAATTACCGATATGCTCATAAGTTTTAATCCATTTAAAATAAATAGTCACCTAAATAACATTAAATGTATAACATGACTTTAAGTTTCTTGCAAACGGCCAAAAACAGTCAGCATTCGTCAAGTGTGATTAGATTCTACTTCTCTCTTTCTCTCTCTTTCTTTTATATATATATATATGTGTGTGTGTGTGTGTGTGTGTGTGTATGCGTTGAATGATGAGACGATAAAAAATAAATTTCAAAATGGTTTCAAAGTAACAACACCGTTTCTGTAAAATCGCATCGATATCAAGCAATAAACTATAAAATATAATCCTGTAACCATTATCTAGGCTCATCTCTTGATCCGTGCACTTATTTCTTGCGTATCACTTGATCGTTCGCTCAACTGGGTAGAGAGATTTAGTTTAATCGGCAGACATAAAAACCGAACGGGTTCAGTTTTACAGTCTGGTTACGAGATGTTTTGTAAGCAATTCTATTAGACAAGCTTTTCGAAAGTAGGGTAATTCCCTACTTTCAAAGAAAGGACAATTTCCTACAGGCGAATAATAATGGATAGAAAACGAAAACAGGCCTTGTTAGTCAACCAATAGAAACTATTACGTGGCCAAGGTCTTTGGCAGCGAGCTGTGTTGGGGATGATCAATTTTAAAATTGGAATGGAGAATGAATCAATGAATGAGTTTCTTAGTTTGCATTGTTTTGGGAAGTGATCACAAAAGAGTTTTGATTTTCATAAGACAAGCGGACACAAACCAGAAACCAATTTAGCATGAACTTATGTGGCAAAACTGGGGGATTTGTTTTTCAAAAAGAGGGATTAAAAAAGCATTTTTCGTCGATATAAAATGAGTTAATTTTAACTTTCAGCCCTTTGACTCATTTGTTGTGCTCCGTACGCACGATACGTGCATACATAGCCAACTGAAAAATATTCATATATTGACAGTTTTAATGACAGTTCTAGTTTACGGTTTCTAAAACGTGTGTCCGTTTTAATGCCGAGTGAGGAAACGGCTCGAAAACTATGTCGGATACAATTACTTTGTTTATTCCACTTGAGAAAAACAGAATGAAAATAATCCTATTTACGTAATGGCCAGATTCGAAAACGCTACCCTTATGACTTCATGAGCAAACTATAAGCCAGATCACGATGTTGTGTCAGAAAGCTTCGGAGAGTTTCCCAGTGGAGCGAGCAATGCAGTTGATTACATGATACGACGACCAGTGTGGAGAGACAGAGAGGGAGAGAGATGGTGAGAGAGAGAGAGACAGATTTACAGAATCAGAAACAGAAAATGAGATAGGGTAAGAGAGGCTGGGAAGGGTAGGAGTGTTCGATAAGGGTAGTGGTCGGGAGGAGAGCCGAGATAAAGTTGCCATACGTCTGTATCAGGGTGAGTAATATCGAAAGATTTGTAGAAGAAGCTGTAATTGTGGGACAGTGTTTAGGATAGGATATGCGTGCTTTATTTTACATTTTCTTTTGCAAGCATAAACAAATATTAATATAAACAAACATACATACATGGATACTCATATACACAAATATATATACGTATGTATATGTTGTGTGTACGTGTGATGATGATAGAAACATTTGAGTAGGAACTATATTTTGTCAGCCACCGTTGTTTACCAAGCAGTATATATATATATATATATATATATATATATATATATATATATATATACATACATATATATATATACATATATGTATACATATATATATACATACATATATATATATATATATATACATACATATATATATATATATATATATATATATTATTGAAATGGACGTTACTTCATTGAAGCTGCTACCCTAACTGTGGCAGGTTCAATTCCTGCAACAGCCCCATTTTCTTTAATTGTTTATTCTATTTACGTTGTCTGGGTTGAATGACATATTAACCATCTGATAACAAGAAACCGTTTCAAATAAATTTTTATATACCAAAATGCAATTCATGATTCATCCTGTCGGTTCACATAAATCAACTTCTTCATGCATATATATATAGAGAGAGAGTTGTAATACGATGAAACTTCTGACTGTGGATGACATATGTATATATATATATATATATATATATATATATATATATATATATATATATATATATATATATGTGTGTGTGTGTGTGTGTGTGTGTGTATTGCATTTTTTAGATATTTATGAGAACACAAGAGGCTCTGGACTATATTAACGCAAGGGAAATTTCATGAAAAATATGAAGCCATGAACCATGCAATGTATTAGTGTTTCACAAGCAAATTTGGACAAGCTACCTATAAAAAGGGTAGTTTAATGTACACAGGAGTTTGTTTAATATGATGTTGTACTCTTCTCCACGTTTTTGATTGGCTCTTTGCCCGAATTTCAATCACCTACTGAACCTCTACAGAAGCAAAGGGAGAATCTTAGAACAAAAAGAACCGTAGAGAGAAGCAAGAGTAAATGCAATATCCTCGAGCAAATCTCTGAAACATACACTATCATCTGGAAATGCCTTCGCTCTTGAGAAACTGTCGAACAAAATTCAGCATAGGTCTCTTCAGTTTCAAAGTTAGTCCAGGTTGGTTATGTATGATCACTCGTACATTCAGAACAAATGGATTTAGAGGGCTCAAATTTAAACGCACAGTCCTAATTTAGTCTTCAAAAAAAATTTCACTGCCTACCAGAAGACGAAACACTCACCTTATTAATTGCTCATCCCTTTTTCCATTCTTTTAAAGCTGTATCTACAATTATCTTTCACATACAAATAGACAAATCAACTCATGGACAAATGAAATAGAATTTTGAATTTGGTTAAAATCAATACTGGAGAAGGAAGTCTCTTACTGGGACCTTTCCAGTGATCAGATTCTAACATTGTTATGAAAGCAAGATTGTCGTAGAAATATCAATCCTAGGAGCTTGAGGAAAAAAATAAATACGTACTTGACATAAGACAAAATCGTTATAGTGCGCTTTTCCAGATACATTTTGAAATAATTTTAGTAATTCTAAATTTCCGAAATGACATCATCATCAGCTTGGACAGCGTAGCAGAAAAACACTAACAGTTTTGATGGTTATAAAAAGATAACTAAGCAGAAGAGCAGGAAAGAGTATGATATGCTTCAGGGATGATATCAGTTTTTCTGCATGTTGGCTCACATCTCCAAAACCTACACAAGCCCCATGAGCAATTCCCACTTTTCCAACAAGTGTATTTCGGGAAGGTGCGTACCTTCAACAACTCTTTCACATAAAAATAAACAAATCAACTCGAGAGCAAACCACCTCAACGCATAATAGAATTCTGACTTTGGTTAGAAGCAATATTGATGAAGGAATGACTTCAAGGGGATTTTTTTTGGTAATCATATTGTGACAATGTACAATAAATAGCCAGAGTGTCGGAGAAATATTTGAATAGCTTCTTCGTGGAAAAAGTTATAAGTGTCTAACAGTGATGGCGAACCCTTTCGAGGGTGTCAAAATCTTAATTTTTCAAACATTCTTATTACAGGGTTGCCACTTATATTTTCGCTCATAGATAAGCAGCTCATTTTTCTAATACATTCATAAATATTCTAGAAGTTAAACAAAATGTTGCTTGAAATGTCAATGTCATGAAAATAGATCGGCAGAACAGAATTTTGCTTTCAAAATTAATCGTGTGTCATCTAAAAACCTGTAGTGTGTTATTTGTCACCATCACTAGTATAATCATGTCGATATATTCTTGTTTATTTTTGATAATGCGAAAAATACAGCCTGATATTTCTCTTTTAAAATTGTTTTAGTGTTTGAAGCAAGCCATGTATTTGCTTATGCAAGCACATTTTGAAAATACGCATTTAAAGGAAGGGAAAAAGGAAAAAAAGCAATTCTATGAATTTGTTTGATAAGGTGTTGAACTGTTCCTGATTAGCTGTCTTTTTGAATTTCAATATTTACTAAACATCTAAAGAAATAAAGGGAAAATTCCGGTAGGGAAGAAGTATTTAGAAAAGTAGGGGCGAATGCAGTATTCTAAAGCGATGATGTCAGGTTTTTAGAGGTTATTTCATGGCTTCGGAACCCGCCCTTGCACCATTGGGTTATTCATACTTCTCTTTTTCTCTTTGCTTATGTGTTAATAGAGTTAACTCATCAGCAAACAGCTAATTGGGAAATAGAATTTTGAATTTGGTTTGAAGCAGAACTAAAGAAGAAAAATCGTTGAAGAGATATTTCCGGTTTTCAGATTGTAACACGTTTCAGTGAAAAAAAATGTGGGTGATAAAATGAGAATAATTAAGCATGTGGAATGCCCTGCCCCGATAGAAGTTACAACTTTTACAGATAAAATGCAGTGGTTTGATTATTGAAATAGGAAATTAATAATTTGATTAGATGATAAAAATCAGCATATCATGCCTATCAGATTTACTTCGGTGCAAGAAAAGGCCTGAAGCCTTCTCAATGATTTGAAACTTGCACATGTAGCTGGCAATAATAGATGCATCAAATATATATGTGTTGGGGATTGGATTTATCATCCGACAATGATTATAAATTGCGTTATAATATATTGAAACTCTGATTTGAAATGCTCATCCGTTATTACGCAGTGAGTTCGCCATTTTGACATGACAACGTGATTACAAAAAGCAATTGAAGCTTAATGCATTTTATTTCAATGGTCAGAACAACATTACGTTGGAGTGACTACTTTATCAGTGGGAGGTTCAATTTTTGCAGCAGATTCTTTCATTGCTAATGCTATATGCATTGTCTGGGTCAAATGCTACGTTCACCGTGTAATAATGGGTGATCATTTCGAATAAAAGTTTCAATATAATATAACACAATTTGTAATTATATATATATATATATATATATATATATATATATATATATATATATATATATATATATAATATGTGTGTGTGTGTGTGTGTGTGTGTATGTTTACAGTCTAAAAAGCTTAAAATACTAAACATTAGAAAACTATTTCAAGAGAATATTCTTGGTGTTACTTCAGTCACTTATTTTCCAGTATATCTGATGCAATATATCTAATTTCCTTCCGTGTTTTTCCCTTGAAATACACACACACACACGCGTGCACGCATATGGAAAAAAGTCCTGGCGTGGAATACAAGAAAAAATAAACAAAAAAGTGCAGTACGTAATTTAGTCGTGTTTAGTGGAGAGCAACGAGGTTGGTTCAAGGATTTTGAAACAAATCATATGTTGAGAGACCCACCAAATAAAAACATACCATTCATGCAGTACACAAGAGACGGGGGAGACATGATTGAAACGTATATATATATATATATATATATATATATATATATATATAGCTATTCAAACTTTATTTATTATTCGGTTGACATATTTTCGAAAAACATTTATCTTGAAACGTCTTTTACGTAAAAAAAACCGACAGGCCAACTCATAAAGAAATACTAAAATGGAAAATAGAAGTTTCACTTAGGTTAAAAGCAGAACTGGGAAGGGAACATCTTTAAAAGGATGTTTCTGGTAATCAGATTGTGGAATCGGTCAATGAAAAGTCAAACGATTGCAGAAATATTTTGACGGCTTCCTCACGAGCAAAGGGATACAGAAACAAGTATAGTGTCGTGGTGATCAGAGCAATTTTTCCAGGCATTCTTGAGAATGCAGAAAACACGGCAAAAAAAATCGTCATCGAAACAATCTGTGAATTTGCTCACGCAAGCTAACTTGGGAGATTGGTATTTAAAGATGAGAAAAAACGTTGGTTTAAGTTTTAAAAGATATTTGAATCGGTCAACATAGTCAGCATCAAGATTGGCTCACTGACTGGTTAGCAATAGAGCTTTTGTGCGTGCAGGTCGCATCAACTGAGCCAAAGGGATGAAAATTCAAACATTTATCTCCTTATGTTTGACAAAAAACCTTCCATATGTTTTTTCAAATTCCCTTGCAAATATTTTTTTAATGTGTTATCATATTTAGAGTGTAAGTTAATGCTAAATTGGCCCCTTAGTTTGTGTCTGGTAGTGCTCCCGTTTGTTCATTTGGGAAATCAGACTTTTTCAGGGGTCATTGCCCCCAAAAAGTCAAGATAAGTAACGTATCTATTGATCACCCTTTATTCTAAATGTGTAGTTGATCACCCCTGACAAAAAAAGTAATGGGAACGTGACAGTTTCTATTAAATGACTCACCAGGCCGTATTCTGCTGATGCATTTCCAGAAGACACGTATTTTGAATTGCAACCTACATAAAAATCGACTTATAAACAAATGCATAAAAAACTGAATTTTGTATTTGGTTAAAAAGGAGACTTTGGGAGGAACTGCCTTATAGGGATGTTTCGGTAATTAGATTGCAACAAGGATCAATAAAGATGCTTTAAGAATTATATTTAAATGGCTTTCTCATGAGCAAAGGAAGGAGAAAGAGTATAGTGTCATGTTGATCGGACCAATATTTAGATATTCTTGTGAATGGAGAAGAAACCACATATTTTTCTTTCAAAAATTCAATACAGCTTAAAAACAGGTTGTGTATTTGCTTCGGCTAGTCCAATAAGAATATATGTGTTTTAAAGAGTAGGGAGTGGTTTTCGGTATATATGAATTGCTTTATAACGACGCAGGAGAGATTACTGTAAAAAATTCCTGGCCCTGCCCTAAAATTTCATCGATCTTTCTTCAGTCTATGGCCCAACCTTACACAAATTGTTTTTGAGATTCACCAAGACCTTACGGAGATATTGTATGGACAAATGTGTTACTGCATAAAGAATTTTCAATCTTTCAATCAAAAAATAAATTCTGAAATTACAAAAAAGTATAAGCTATTCTTCTTCACCCTACAGCCTACCCTCTATGTTTTTATCACTGAAATTCATCGAAAACTTTTAGAAATATCTTGTGGACATATACAAAGATTTGGGGAGGGTCAAGGAAAAACCTTGATCCGCCCTCTAAATCGGACTTCTGCAGCAATCCACTCTTCCACAAAATTCAATAAACTTTCATCTATGTATCAGACTAATTGTCATTCAGTAGAGGCCCCACAACTCTGGTTTCACTTTGTTGTGATACTATTTTAGCTCCCCTAATCAGTACACAAGTTATCACCCCCTATGAAATGAAAATTAAACAAACATCCATTTATAGTAACAGTTCCGTCTATATCAAAAAGGGAGAGTCTGCTTTATTGCATAAATTCAATCCTTAGCACCGATAAGACATTTTGAAAGGGAATATTTTATTAATCGCATCAATGCATTAAAATATCTTAGCATACTTACAGTCCTTTCAGACTGTTTTGAAGACTTTTCACTTAAAATAGCAGGAACAGTTGGAAAGACAGCTAGCGTGTGGATGCTTTTCATAGTTTGATGTATACAAAAGATGTGCTTTGGTCAGAAAGTCTCCGGTACCGAATTCCAAGTCAACCTGCAAATATATAAAGAAACTTTGTACGGACTCTCCCTCGCTTAATGAGTACTACGAGTAGATCTTTACTCTGATCTTTAATCACGCTTTTAAATTAATTTTGTTTGTAATTATAAGGGAAATAATACTGTTTATTCAACTGTTTTCTCATAACTGTTTTTTATGAGACAAAATACTTGGGGGAAGTGAAAAAAATACTTATCCATGTTCTTCCAATCTTTTTTTTTTTTTTTTTTGATAAATGAAAATGGTTTTGCATCGGACCAAATAGGCCAATGAGGAGATTGAACAAGACTGCCTGCTTCAGGCCCCAACTCTACGCTCACTGAAGCTTATAAGTTTAAAAAATATTCCTACACCAGTGAAAACATTTTTCCTTTTTACTGAAAAAGATCTTTTTTTCTAGATTGATGGCAGGAAATGTATTCAATTCTGAATATGATTTGCGGTAATCCAGACCATAACAAAAAACTGGCGCTCAAAGCTTCCCCTTTTCACTTTCCGTTTTCCTCTGTCCTTTCTCTTTTTCTTCTTCTTCCTCTTCTTATGTTCTTTTCTTTCTTTCCCATATTCTTTCCAAATTTCCACCTTTCTTTTGCTCTTCTTTTGGAATCTTTCTCTTTCCCCCTCTCTCTCTATACATCATTTCACTGTTTGATCTCATCTAAAATTCTGAAATTGTCGTTATTGTTAGGTGACGAAAATAAAATCACAAATCACAAGGAGGTCGACAAAAAAGGTGAAGCATTGACTTATGATTTGTTATATCTGAAAGAGAAATGGAGTAACGGTCAAATTGCGTTTTATACTTTGGTCCCTCCTTCCTTCAACGGGGTTAAACAAAGTCGAACGTAGCCGTAACCTGCTGGGGAAACATGTTATGCAGTCATATTATTCCCCAAACACATTGAATACGCCTTTTTTTTTTAAACCTTTTGCATGGAATGGAGTGGGTGATTGGAACTTGGACACAACTCTTCCTCCATACTAAGCGCCAAGGTACAGCAGCTCAAAGTCTCAAAGTTACTAAGACCGTCTGTCCTGATGGGAAGAGTCATATAAGGCAATAGATATTTAGTAAAAATACTCTGGTGCAAGAATACAATAATGAGCCCCCTCTTTGAGAACGAAAATATCAACAATGATTTACTACATTAATTTTCACTGTACAACAAGAGCCCCCTACGTCCGTCTATGCACTGTATATATATATATATATATATATATATATATATATATATATATATATATATATATATATATATATATATATATATATATATGAAAGTTTTCATCGTTTTAAGGACAGAATTAACTGATATGAGGAATCCTCTGGCCTGGACTGAGGAATGAGAGCAATCCATCCCTGTGGAATTATAAAACGATTTGGTTCGAAATTCCCTGCTAATTTGCTTTAAACAACTAAGATGATGGAACTAGTCAACGGTTCCCAGTTTTTGCTATTTTTTATATTTTGGTTCCATTTTTTTTCTAATTTTAGAAGAATTGCCATTATCTATAGATTTCAAGCCAATGTGCATTCTATAATAATGATATAATATCATTTACATCACTGATTGGAAAAATGATCTGCAAACAGTTGTCATTCGTAGCTGTTTTGAAGATTCATAATGGCTCAATATCTCCATTCTACTGCAATACCTTTGGTTATGAGGGTGCCAAATCATATGCTTTTATCATAAAATGCATAATCGTTCAGTTAATCTGTCCAAGTATTAACCCAAATGAAACAGTGTTTTCAAAGGAGAGTTTGAAATTTTTTCTTCAAACAGGATTGAAACTATTTATTGGCTTGAAAACTTTTGGCTCTTATTGAAACATTCCTTTTTTATTTGCATGGTCTCTCCTTATTCCCTGAGGGTTATTTTGTCTCGAAGATTCTCTGGACGAGTGAGTCGGCAACTGCCGTTTATTCAGGAGAACAAAGTAGAACTTTTTTTTCCCCTTAAAGAGGTATGCGTGCAAAATTCTCGTTTCTTTCGTTAGAACAATCTATCCTTTTGATGGCTTGAGGGATACGTGTGCCCCAAAGCACAGACTGGCCTCTGTTTTTTTTGTTTTGTTTTTTTTTCTCTTGTATCGTTTTTTTATTTCTTTCCATGGATATTTGTGTCTTCAAGCAGGAAAACAGTGTAATGTGACGTAACTCTAAAGTTAGATTTATCCAAAGGACTGCATTCCTTTTTTTTATAGATTGCTTCAAATGAAGAGTAGGTGTTCGAATTGGCAGGGATACATAAAACTTCAATCCTGCCCGAGAACCAGAAAGAATTATCGTTTGTCCCAAATGAGTTCTTGTCATTTTGAATATTGAAGTTTCATCAGCATTTTCGCCAAAGGTTTTAATTTGTCGATTTGTTATGGAACCACACTGAAGTTTCATGAAATCCAAACGAGGGTTGCATTTTGTGAAGGATGTAAGGTTGTAACTAAAAGGTAGGAATCGCAATTTGCGTGTTCCTAGTAAAAAGGAGATCACAAGACAGCAAAGTATATTAGGAAAAGAACAGGAGTCCAAGACATCACAGAATACATTAGAAAACAAATGGGATTGCATAGAATATGTTGAAAGAATGGCTTATATATATATATATATATATATATATATATATATATATATATATATATATATATATATATCTATATAAGCTTTTTTTATTTGTAAGTCTCAATGTTGCATTTAGCAAGCTGATATTTATAACATCAGTACATATACCTATGACAGAACAAATAGGACGAGTGATATTTATTTATTTACAATGTAACTTGAATGCTAAACTGAACCCAGACTTTTATCTGACGTGATCCTGAATTGTTTTGCATCTAGAAAGCTGGAATTAGGCTAAGAGGTACATCTCTTCACAGCAGAGGGCATGACAGTCAGGTTAACCTTGGAGTTTACGCAAGGTCATTAAAGGCCATTTTCAGTCATTTCTAGCTAAATGAAACAATTGTAGCCTAAAATATGTCCCTAGGAAACTGAAATTTGGCAGCAAAAGTCGTACAATTTGTTAAGTTAAACTTGAACGTCATTTGCAGTCATAGGGGATTATACATAATCATTTTGAACACATTTTTGCATGTAAGAAGCTCATATTTAGCATATGGTCGCCTTTTTCCACGGTGAATGTAACTAAGTTCATTTAGATTCATTAAAGGTCTTTCAGTTTTTTAATAAGACAGATGTAAAGGTGAAAACCTACTTCCCCAAAACTTGGTGAAACTGGCAAATAACTTCCGACATTTGTCTTCCAAAAGTTTTTCAACATATATATATATATATATATATATATATATATATATATATATATATATATTTGAGTGCGTGTAGTGGTCGTTAAGATTTTAATGATTCTGACATTTGATGATTATTTTTCAATATTTATTTTTTGAAAGTATCATTCCAGTGTTTTCCTTTAGTTAACCGATGTATTCTGTCTAAAACATTTAAGCATTGACGACACAATAAACGAATATATTCTTTGATGTAAATCTTCTTACACAACACAAACCAGCAAAACAAAAACTCGTTCAAAATGATTTTTGCAGGCAATTCACGAGCTTTCTATACAGATATATAATTTGTTTCCCTGTTTTGTTATATGTGAATTTATTTTTCTTCTGGGCAGTACTGAGTATCCCTGCTAATATACATTTGTGTTTGTGTGTGTGTGTGTGTGTGTGTGTGTGTGTGTGTGTGTGTGTGTACTCAGATTTTCCGTTGAGAGAAAGTCCTTGTAAAATGTATAAGTACTGAGTGAATATACATTTCAACACCTCTGGGTACATAGATAATATTTTATCATTACGTTCTCTCTCTCTCTCTCTCTCTCTTTCTCTCTGTTTATATATATATATATATATATATATATATATATATATATATATATATATATATATATATATATATGTATATATATATATAAAGATATATATAAAGATATATATAAAGATATATATTATTTATACTGATGTTTCGTTGAAGGAAATGATCGGAAGATATCTATGTTCAGCTGAAAGAAATTCCTCCTACAATGTATGTATGGGTGTTTATGTGTGTGTGTGTGGGTGTGGGTGTGTGTGTGTGTGTGTGTGTGTGTGTATGTGTATGTGTGTGCATGTGTGAGTGTGTGTGTGTGTTCTGCTGAAATAAATTCATCGTAAGATGTGTAAGAACGAGCTGAATTTACATTTTTACACCTCTGGGTACATAAGTAATGTTTTATTACTGTCATGTCTCATACTGCAAAAATCCATGAAGTCTCTTGGGAAGTTTTTGTAAAATTAGTATTCAGCACGATCATCTTGTCGGTCACGTAAGCCATGGGAGCAGATATTGTCTCGCAGTCGAAGGGGCTCAAAACTCAGACAATTGCAGACCAAATCTTCGTACCATTAAGCGTTAGAGATCGAAATATACACTGACAAGCCAAAACATTGTGACCAGCGACAAGCTTGAAAAATGACAGTCACTGTCTCTGAACATAGGTTGATATTTGAACTGTGATTTTTGAAAAGTTGATATTTAGGACTTGATACCATAAAAACTAACCGAAGAATTTTAGAGCCAGCTTATTCCTCCATTTGATGAAACTGCTTGAATGAGTGGAATGTTTAAACATGTTCCCTCAAAAGATGGAAAAATTTCGGGATCTATAATTTGGTGTCAGTTCTTATATAAAACCCAAACTATCTAAGCCTGACCAAGCTTGTTTTAATGAAAATTAAAACACCCAACCAACTTGAATATATATACAAATATAAGAATCATATAAGCTGGTGAGCTTGCATTATGCGATTTTTTCAATGCATTGGATGCTATATATATATATATATATATATATATATATATATATATATATATATATATATATATATATATATATGTGTGTGTGTGTGTGTGTGTGTGTGTCTGCGACATCATAAAAGCCGTTGAAAGGCTCAAGATATCATAGAATCCATCGAACAACTCAAATTGCAATGGGCTGGACATCTTTCAAAAATGTCAAACAACTGCTGGACATCATGTCTCACAACGTAGATCCCAAGAGATCAGGTGTGAGACTGTGGCCAACAAGAAGTAAGATGGCGTGACGAGCTAGATAAATTCAGAAAGTATTGGCTCTGCGACACCATATATGGAGAAGTGTTGCGAATCCTAGGGAAGGTCTATGTCTAACGACGGTCGTTTAGAGACTGATGATGAATATCATAGAAAGCCAGGAACATACCTGGACGATGCCATGATTATCGGGAGATTTGGCAAATCTTGGGAAAGGTCTATGTCCAACGATGGACGGCAGGAGACTGATGATGATGATGTTCACATGAAATCTACAATGGCTACAAAATCTGATAAAAGTTAATATCCTTATCTCCAAAGCCATTAAAAAAAAACTTTATTGATATGAATAGAGCGAGTGCACTCCAGGTCAATCAATTGCTGCTTAGTTTTAGAATTTGTAATTTCAAATAATAAATATTTTAGATTTTCTCTCACATAGAGGTCTTCATGACTCTGCAAGTCACACCGTAAAAATCAGAAAAAAAAGGTGGATAGTCAGTGGCAAAGAATAAATCCAAGGGGTACTAACAAAATTTAACTATCATATGTATAGTGCAAATTTATCGCTAATGATCTCACTTCATAAATGCCTGGATATCAGTAAAAAATAAAAATAAAAATAAAAAGGGCTGTCAGTAGTCGGAAATGGAGGCTAACATTACTGACTGAATGAGTCTATCGTATGTATAATGCAAATGTACTGCTAATGGTTTTACGATAGAAATCTCGAAACCTGGAAAAGCCAATAACTCTATCTTCAGCGTCATTTTAAACTACTTTCTAATAAACGTTATGTTGACACAGATCGAGCATTCACTCATCAGTCTCGTTTCCCGGCGAAGTTCATCTCTGGAAATTTGAAGTCATTGGCTTTTACGTCGTTTACTTCTTTTGTTATTTTTTTTCTTTCGATGTGAATCTTCCTCTTTGACGGTGCTTGGCAACCGTTGCTAGGTTTCGGCCAAGGTTCCACTGGGACAATGCAAACATTCGAAGACCAGCTGCTTCCACTCGAGTGGGCGATCGCTTATCGCTGGACCAAGCATGGCTTTGTTGTGGTCAGTTGGAAATGTATTCGTTGTCAGGGAGAGACTGGCTGGACATGAGGAAGGAGTGGTTGGTGATTGAACAGGTGGAAATATCGGGAGGAAGAGACAGGGGATGGGGGGGAAGAAAGAAAGAATATTGCACGGAAAGAAAAAAAGGAAGAAAGAACATTGCAGAGAATAGCATTGTACAGAAAGGGGAAAAGAAATAAAGAACTTTGCACAGAAAGAAAGAAGAAAGAAAGAACATTACACAGAGAGGGAAAAAGAAAGGAAGAACTTGCACTGGAAGAAAAAGAGAAAGACAGAACACTGCACAAAAAGATAAAAAGAAAGAAAGAACCAACACTGCACAGAAAGAAAAAAGAACGAAGCACAGTGAGAGGGAGAAAGAAAGGCAGAAAAGGAGAAAGAAAGAAGATTGCACGAAAAAGAAGAGAGAAAGGATATTACCTGGGAAGGAAGAAAGAAGGAAAGAGAGAACACTGCATAGAGAGAAAAAAAAGAAGATCTTTGCACTGGAAGACAAGAAGAAAAAAAGGCATTGTTTGAAAGAAAAGAACAAAGAAAGAAAGGGATGGCAAAGAGAGGAACAAGAATAAAGAGCACAGTATATGAATGAATTCAAATTTGGATGAAAGAACAAAACGAACAAGCGTAGGAAGGATGAGAAAAGACAAAAGAAATGGCAGGGGAAGGAATAAAGAAGGAAGGATAAGGAATGAAGGATTGGGGGGAAAATGTAGGGCAAAAAAAAGACACAAATATCCAGAAACAAAGAACATAACATTCTGTATTCCTGACATAATGAAAGCCATTATGTCTATAGTGTAAATGCATTGTTCATGAATTTACTGGAGAAATGTATGGCAAATAAGGAAAAAGAATTACTGCAAGCAATACTTATAGAAAAGAGTTTCCTTATGTATAATAAACTCATTCTTTACATTGAAAAGTGCAGTGATTACCATTTTGGTTTCACTGAAGACTTTTCAGTGCGCTGTCTTTCAAAGGTGCAAGTCATAACTTGCTCAGGACGGAGGTGCACTAAAATGCACTAAAACGTTGCCACATTCGAGATTATATCCATATACAAGTTTCTAAATCAAAAAATATTTTTGCATTAGTTTTTATGCCTACGAGAACTAAAAGTACTAAATTTGAGAGAAAAATAACGAATAACCAAAATCGACAAAAATGGCCATGAGACATCAAAGAAGTGCTAAGAATGGTCAGAAACACGCTATGTAATGGCCAAACTGTTTTTGTGCTTCTGCACCAATTTAGATCTTTTTACCACTGCCAAGGCAAGGAATGTGCCACAACATCCAACACTCGTTCTGTACGTCAGAACTGATCAATTAACATTCAAGTGATAGCCTGAGTTGATATTATTAAGATTTCAGACCCACTTGTCCCCGGTGTCTTCCTGTTTATCACTGTCATTAATATACGAAGTCTGTCCATGTAGACATTTATTGGCTTCTGAATGGAATGCTTTTGTAACGGTTACGTTATTCTTTCGTACAAAAAAAGAAAAAAAACACGCATCGAATAACATTGATTCTTTGGTTCCACATGCAAGAGTGGACGTGTTTTAGTGCACTTGGCGTTTGTTTCAAAGCTGAACAATGCACGATCTCAATAGCAATCGGTTTGTGCGGAATTCTCTAACAAATTAGGATAAACATTTCTGGTGACGCACAACGACACTATTGGTACTAGCGTTTCAAATTGCAAAGATCATCCATCAAAACAATGTCAAATCTGAACGATCGTTCAATTCGACGGACGTCAAGCACATTAGAAAAGTGCTAGCTGCGATCGCTGGGATTGGCTGCTTGAATTTTAGTGAAATTTCCGAAAAAGTAGGGATGTGTAAAAATTGATGCTATATAAGAGAAAATTAGTTAATGTTTCTATTGGCACAAATGTTGTGCCGATCCTGCTTGGGGACGAAGAGATATTTCAGCGGAGCGCAAGACGATTCATGCCCCTAACGGCCACACTCATGGTATTCAGCCCCTGCCGACTTATTTTTTTCTCCAAAATCTGGGATCAACCCCGAAGTTAGTAACTTGAAGCAATAAGAGCGATAGAAAAGATAAGAGAAAAACGATCCATGCGACCTGCACGATAACGCTCAAGATGACTTCCAGAACACGTTTCAGATCTTTAAAAATACCGGGAAAACGTGTTCCATCAGAGAGAAAAAACTATCTCCCAAAAAGTTTGCTTTTTTGGATACACCTCGTATCAATATATATAAATAGTTGAGACAGAGCCGGAGGTTTTTTTATATATTACATTGTTTATTTATATTCTATTATTCGTAACACGTTTCGAAGCAAAAAAAAACAAACATGGCCATCTTCAAATCAAAAAGTTTCAACGTTGCTAGAATAGTTGCTGGTCATGCATCGCTGAAGGGAGATATTTCATTTTACCTCCACCTCGCCGCTGTGGGTCAGGGAACTGGATTGATCATGTGTTGGCTCTCTTGAGAATTGGTTCCTTGCGATTATGTATGGAGGTCTTTCTGGGGTCAGATCTCAAAGAAGCTGGTTTCCATTGACACACTCCAGATGGGAAGAGAAAAAGTATAACAGAATAATGGGAATTAAGCTAGAAAAGGTTGATGGATAGGTGTCCTTTTATGTAAAATAATATCGTGAATAGTTCAATCATTGTGAAATGCACCGGTGATTACCAGTTCTTGGATTGTTATGAAAGCAGTTGGCTTATCAATGATTCAGCACTCACACATACGAATATATATATATACATACATATATATATATATATATATATATATATATATATATATATATATATATATATGTCATTCGAAAATCTTTTCGAATGAAACAGAATTTTCTATCTATATAGTTATACATATATATGTGATTATGAAAATGATTGTATGAGGGATAAATCTGTTTTGCCAAATAAATCCTATTTCCATGATCAAGCTAGGAGCCTGCTGTTATGCGTACCTGCGTGTATATACTATCAGAATTGTCCGGTGCTGTCCGGGTTTAAAAATACTTGAAATGACTACATCACAATAATTCTCTAATAGAAACTTACAATCAAAGCGGTCAATATAAGTCTTTTCTGTTGTTCTAGCTGACTAACTACATATATAAATTGTGCACAGGCAACACCAAAGTGAAGTATCCCAACTATCTTTAGAAATACCTTTTTTTGTTTTGTTTTTTTTTTTATCCATGACTGGTTTTCTAGAAAGTTTAAGTTTGCAATGTAAACTAATGCTAAATTGATCTCTTAGTTTGTGTCCTCTGTTTTCTTTTGTTATTTTCTCAAAGTCAGACATTTTAGTGATCACTGCCCGACAAAGGGCGAGAAAAGCAACTTATTGATTGTCCCTTCTTCCATGGTTTTGATTGATTATCCCCAATACAGCATCCTGCCAACAATGAAAGGTTTTTAAAAGGTGACTTACCAAACCTGTACTTTGTATCAATTGTTAAACATGATTTTGGCAGTATATCTCGGAATTTTTTAGATGAGGTATTATTATTATTTCTATTGATATTCGGACCATCCTCATCTTGGTTGTTTTTCATACAACGTTTCGGCTGTTGCACTCTACGGCCACATGGACACATAGCGCAGTGGTTACAGCATCGGACAAATTACTGTAAATTAATCTGATGGATCTAGGATCGATCCTAGTGTGAGACTATATAACAATACTACTAACGCTAATAGGGGAGTACGGTCAATATACCCCCGTTGGATAAATAAAGGATTCGGTTCGTTACTTCCCCAAATCTACCAGATATTACCTGACGAAGGCCGTAGAGTGCAACGGCCAAAACGTTGTATGAAAAACAACCAAGATGAGGATGGTCCAAATATCAATAGAAATAATGATTTTGGCAATCTTAACTTGAACTGAGAATGATGATCTAATCGGAATCACCACCATCAAGTAATTTAGAAAATCGATCTATTTACCATTAGAAAGGTTTGCAAAACTGTTAACATAAATGAATATGATAATCAACATTAACGTGGATAAATTGAAATACTGGACACACATATGATGGGACTCACCATCACAGTCAATAACCATGATGTCAAAATTTGAAGTTACGTAAAAAAAAATAAAATAGTTTCCAAAGAAGAATAAATAAGATTAAAATAAATTCTATTTATGATATTACTGGAGTTTTACCCTGGAAAACATCTGAAAACAGAACATTTTGATTTTCACGTATCTATTTGTTATCTGGAAAAAAAAACAGCCAGAATCCATCCTCAAAAACGCAAAAAATACGAATAAATGAGCCTATCCGAATGGCCCAACCCTCAAGTCGAAAAATTTTTTGTCCGAAAAAAGATGAAAAACTCAGTTGATGATCTTGTGAAATACCGATTCCAATTTACAAGTCTGCTGACAAAACGTTATGGCCTGGATTGCAAAAACAAACAGACGAAAAAACGAACAAATACACAAATAAAGAAACACGCACACGTGAAGATGGATGCTTCCACCATCTTTGATGGCTACGTAGGAAGTGTAAATATTCCCCAAACCGAAGTATGTATATATCTATTTACATATGCATTTCCGTACTGTATATATGTACCTATGCATGTATGTATTGATTAATGAATGAATGTATCCAAAATTTCTGGGAATTAGAAAAAGAATAATCAATATTTTCCTCTCTGAAGGTGATGTGCGTTTCCTGAGACTCATCCGATATTTCGCATCTATTCTATTATGTCATTTTATTTCTCAAAGCCTGGAAACATTCAGTCAGGAACCCCCCCCCCCCACACACACACAAAATCATATATTCATATATATACTTTCACATAAACATACATATGTATGTGTGTGTCTATTGATAAGTATTCGAGAACACAACCATTTTGCTTCTTATTGATTGAGTTTGAGAGTTGAAAATTTGAACATTATGCACGGACAACCAAATGTTTTTTGCAATCGACATAACAAAGCATGTTTTGTTTTTCGGTATGCTTCATTTCTTGAAAATGTGTTTTTGAAAAAATTAAATTGTTAAATGAAAAAAAAAATATTTTTGTTACTATACTTCTGAAATCTTCTTCAGAATTTATGAAGATTAAAAGAGTGAATTCGCATTGCTATATGGAAGTACAAAGGGAGAGTTGATTTTGACACCTCACCTTATTCCTCAAAATCCAAGTTGATCTCCCGAAATCTCAGGAAATATTGTCCAAATACTCATAATCAATACTTTTCTCCCAATGATCATTTATATTTTGAGAATATTGCTGATGAGTATCTGAACAAGCACAGAATCATTTTCTATTGATCACCTGAATCGATTAGTATGATTTTACAATATTCATGGATTAACATAAAACAAGCCATCACAGGCAATCACTGAACAACGGAAGCGTATTTTCCTAGTTTTGTAAACGAATTCAATAAAAACAAAACAAAAATACGGACAACTCCTATTCATGACATCAATGGCGTTTTCCAAACAGAATTTTTTTTTAAAATCAGAAAAATGTAAATGTTAATGATTAACACGTTAAGATAAGTCCCCAAAATTTCAAAATAACTTTTTCCCCGAAATCGAAAGCACGTTTTCAGATCGTGTCTAGTGAAGATGCTAATCTTCAAATCTGTTGACAAAACAGTATGACCAGGAGCGTTGTAACACACAAACCAATGCACGCCCGTAAGTATGAAAAGATTAAAGTCCATCAGCATCTTCGATCGTTACTATTGTTCAAGGAAGAGTTAGAAGCTCAAAAAATTCATTCGACCTCACAGAAATAAAACTGGGACTATCCAGTTAACATACATCTCTATTTTCATAAGAAATGGGACTCAGTCTGTACTAACAATAGCACATTATTTCGAAAGTCCTGGGTAAAGAATTGGATCACGAACGATGAATGTCGTGAATGATGGAAAGGAATTCTGGCTCACCTTCGTCACCGGACGCAATGCATCATGGGTGAATATTGGCGGGAAACTATCTATCACGTGACTCTCCGCCCGGAGAAGCGAGCATTACGCAAAGGCGATACATCGCTCTCAACTGTACCTTCCATTTGAAAAACGTAAAATTCCTAAAAATCAATACTCGATATATATATATATATATATATATAAATATATATATATATTCTTACAAATGCATATATGTATATATATATATATAAATATATACTTACAGATACATATCTACACACATATATATATATATATATACATATATACGCACAGATGCATGTATATATATATATATATATGTATATATATATATATATATGTATATATATATATATATATATATATATATAAACATACATTTATATGCACAGATGCGTATGTACATACTTTCACATAGATACACACATATAAGGCAAGGGTATCTGTCAGGGATGATAGGATCATTTATTGTGTTCGGATAAATTATGGATTCTTGTCATTGTTGATAACAGAATAGAGCTATAATATGCTACACATAGCAAACCTTGACATCGGCTATTTAGTAAGACCATATACACACACACATATATGTATATAAGGCATCACAGGAGTAACGTCTATATAGCTGAGGTGAATGAAATAATCTATTCATCGATCACTCCTCTTTCAATCCTTTTTCATTGATCACCTCTAACATGACATGCGCCCCTCCAAGTCTTTGGTCACGTGATGGTTTTTATTGAATGATTACCCGGGCCCGTTTCTTCCCAAATTAAGGTCATTGTTATGTTATACCATCCGTCGCTATATCCTTTCAATTCAATCGATATCCAGTCTAAGTCGCAGATTCTCTCCGTATATCTACTTTTCGTGTATCTGGTCACATTAAGCCAAACTTCACCGAATAGGCATTCACCTACCATGATTCGAAATCAAGACTAGATGATCAGTAGGTGACTTTCACAAACTGACAAGTCTAACCCATCCGCAGCAGCCTGGTTCGTCTGCATCTATATTCCTCACTTCAATAGCCCTCCAAACCCAACTTTATTCATCCTTTAACAAAGTGGTGTCCCCAAGTACAACATTCTCTTTATTGACACACAGAAGACAAGGCGTTCAGATAATTATGAGTCATTCAGCAATTGAATATCTTGTATTGTTATCTATACGACGAGTGCACATCGTGTTTGAACAAGGTTCTGTAGATAAATCATATGCTCGTTGATTGTTTGATAGAAATCTGTTGCAACTTCTTTAGGAGTAACCTCGGAAATTCAATGCTTTGATCATCGGCTGAATATTAGAATACGATTCAGAAAGAAAAGCATTGTTTGCTTTTTTTGGAAGACGCTTTTTTGCAAATGTTGTTCAAAAAAGACCGTTAGAAAACTAAAAATTAGCATTTATCTCAATTGAGTCATTGACAATTATTACTTGGGTGCAAGAAAGGCGTTAGTTGGTGATTATTAAAACATCTATCGTTTGTTAAAAGAATGTTGAATCTATGTAGCTGCTATTTAGGGGTAGTTTGGGTATATTTACTCGATTGGAGAGAATTAGTGTGTAATAAAAGGAGATCTGTGAGCTTATGTTCACAAAAAGAATGTATGCATATTAATATAAGATTTATTTCCGTCTTTAAAAATATAGTGATCAATATCAATAAAAAGTTTCAAATTAATAAATGAACACATCTCGTACGTGAGTAAATTTCACAATTTTACAATTTTATAAAATAATAATAATGATAATAATAATGCTGATGATAATAATAATGATAATGATGATGCTGATGATAATAATAATAATTATTATTATATTGATAACAACTATAATAATGATGATAATATTGATAATAATGATAAACTATCCTTAACGCTGTCAAAAACAATATAAAATCATCCTACCCAATTATGAAGTACATCTAAGTATGAAACAGATATTTTTGGAATGCATCTCATATCTTTTTTTCCATGCATTTAATGATATATATATATATATATATATATATATATATATATATATATATATATATATATATATATATATATATATGTATGTATATATATATATATATATATATATATATATATATATATATATATATATATATATATATATATATATATATATATATATATATTCATAGTGTCTATTCACTGCGTGTAAAATAACGTATCGTGGATAGTGAGACTTTAATGAAATACTTTAACAATAATTTTGAATGACAGAGTAGAAATAAATTCCCCATGAAAATGAATTCAAAATGTATTTGATTTTAATTGTTATGGAATGTTCAAATGAATGACTTTGTAGTGGGGCAATTGAAATAAATAATGTTGGAACTGCAGACTTAAGTTATAGCGATCTGGACATAGGATCTGATCATGGTAAGCGAGGTTAATTTCCATCTATTGTTATCTTTTTGGCGGGTCAATCCTTGATCAAAACATAAGGTTTCTCAATGGAATACAATATTTAAACTGGATTATTTGGAATTTTCTATCCGATAGAGAGCAGGCAAAATTGAAGTGTGGGTGGATTTGTTTTATTGGATATTCAAATCAACCGATTATCCTAACTCAAAAATCAGTATAAATGCTTAAAACGTGCCTGATTTGCCAGCTGTATTACGTAAGCTAGTGAACATACTTCTTTGATGATGGAAGTTGATTTAAATTTAGAAAAAAAGAACAAAAAAAAATTAAACATCAGAACCCAACACCTTACCCGAGGCACCCTCTACGACGAATTGCCGGCTGGTTGAATTGGAAGAGGTCAGTGGAGAGAACTGAAGTCGTTGAAAGCTCCCTGGAGGAGGTAGACGATATCAGACTCTTCCTGGGATAACAACACATGATACGTTTCTGCAGCCAGAAGGAAAGAGAATGTATCAATCACGTACCCCATAACTACGAACTTGAAGTCCAAAGAAGATTAACTGAAAACAGGAAACTAAAAATCCACTTGAAAGCTTTTCAATGTGCCCTTTACCTCTTTAACTGGCCCTAAAACGCCCATGATAGAGAAATGTGACTGATCCTGGGGAAGGTCTATGTCCAACGACTGACATTTAGAGACTGATGATGATGATGATGATGATGATGATGATGATGATGATGATGATGATTCTAGAAGTCCACTTATTATTCTATAAAACTGCATTGTTTTGAAGAGAATTGATGCTGATGATTTTGATCTAAATTGATTCTGTAATTATAATTTCAAAGCAGGTGCCTGTTTTCTTTTCTTCAAACTCAGCTTGTTAGCCGCACATCTAATTAAAACGGTTCAAGTAAACGCCAAAGGTCTTCTTCAGATCTAGAAAAATACACAACGAGGGCAAAGCAGGTATCTGGTATAAAATTACCACTGGTAATGATTACGCAGTCTGTTACCTAGTCATTATCACAGTTCTGATCGGAATTTTCTCACTGTATAATGCTCAACCTTTGTGATTTATATTATTTTCTATATTGAGTGCAATTACAAGAAAGGCTATTAGATTTTGAACGAATAACCACTTGATACTTTCTATCCAGTAGAGCAAGACTACAAGTTATGAAACCTGTGAAGTAACAAGAGACATAAGTTATTAATGCAGTGTGGAGCCTGTAACATATGTTATATACGGGGGACCCTAAATTTACAAAGTACTCATAAATATTCGGATATATGGAAACTAATAACGTATTTCATTGCTATATATCATAAATCGTCCAACTATGGGAAGACAAAGATTAAATGATGCTAAATAACAACAGATTTTCCATTCATTTCTTCTCTTCGACAGTGGGTCGTTCAGAGAGCATAGCGGAAGATAAAGACTTTGAATAGCAAAATAAACCGCTTTTTGGTCGACAAGGGATTGAAAAATTGCCTCACAGATGGGCTGTTCTCGTTGATGATAAAAGTGATAACATAATTAATGAACAGTATTTGATTAAACTTCACTGATATTTGTTTCTATCCCGTTTTTGAAAATAAATAATTTTCTAAACCCGAAAATATGAAATCATGCTCTAATATCAAAAAGTACATTTTTACTCATATATTAAGAAATTAACTTTTCCATTCATTATGCAGCAAGATAATACAAAGATCAAGTCTGATATTTCGATTATAATATTTCTATTCGATCAATTTCGATTCTTGTAAAGTATCTATGACATCAGTTTCAAAAAGTTTCTTATTCATGTGTTCTTGTATCTGTAACAGATAGAACCACTATTCCATCAACTACATGTGTTGAAATAATGGCTCCTACTTAAGGTAATAGTAAGGTACAATCGCTAACCTTAAACACCTTGTTGTCCATAAAAGCTGAAGAAAGTATAGTATTAGAGCAATAGAACGAGTGCATAATTTATGTATCAAAAGCATCCAGCGTAGGCCTTGAGAATGCAGGGATTCATAGCAAATTGTCCGGCCAAATATTTGCTTTTTGAGTACATGTGTCGGCATAATTCTCAAGAAAAACAATGCTGTTGTTCTATTTAGATTCTAGTCGATTTTAAAAGTAAAACTGCACAGATATATAATGATAAAAAAAAGTCGATAGTTGTACTAAAAATCTTAAAATCCAAGATGGCAGCCAGATCACATGAAAATCATATAACATTTTTTCCAACTTGAGTCGTTTGCTTTACAGATCATTTAATTTCTCCCTAGCAACCTTCTATCATGAACCCAACTACTTTTATAGCCCTTAAAATTATTCAACCCTCAAATTCAGGAAAACGTCCTCCAAAACTTGGCACATAAAGAGTTTGTTAATCAGGCATTGTATACAATATATCTTTTGCAAACGACTACTACGGTTCTATGACCAGCTCGCTTGACGCCTCCATCTCTGGATTGAAAGTAGAAATTTGATGCAGTCAACAAATTGACGATGGGCAGAAATGTTGCTGTTCATTTTGGCTCTGAATCGGTGGCCGTTGGATATTTACCAAAGAGAGAAACGGGATTCCGTGGCTTCGTGCGACCGGCCAAAATAAATAAAGAATAGGCGGAAGGAATCGTATAAGTCCATTTCCTCAATGGAAACATCCAGAATATTCGATAGTCATCCGTCGTTTGTCTCTTAGTGTCATCCAATCAGATGCATCACTCTCTCTCTCACTCTCTCTCTCGCACTCGCTCTCTCCCTCTCCCACTCTCTCTCTCTCTCTCTCTCTCTCTCTCTCTCTCTCTCTTTCTTGACGTATTTCGGTCGTTTCTGTTGGTTCACTCATTTGTTCGTTGGTTCATCCGTCCACATGATATCTCTGAAAGTACCGATTGGGTATCAATGAAAGTTTGTAGACAGTCGGGCAACAGGGAGGGAAAGGCGTACACTGGGGTGGATCCAGGAAATTATTTCTGATTCAGAAGTATTTCCAGTTTGTTTGTTTTTGTTTTGTTTTTTTGGTTCAATTACATCTATCTAAACGTTCATTACTGGCCACATATCTCCAAAAGTTCACCATGAATTTTTCTGAGAGGGTGCAAAATATTTTATGTAAGAACTTTTTAAATTTTACCGCGGAGACATGCTAAATTATCTCTTTTACATCATATCTATATGTCTAATTGTATAATATTGCCATGTTCTCATGAAATATACTTTAAACACAAAAAAATATTTGAGATGTGGACTCTGGTTTGGATATATTGTGTTCACGTTGCAGTCATGCTCATGGGGAAGAGATTAATTTATTTCCCCTTACTCTACCCACTTGGGAATAAAATTGTTCAGGATGGAGTGAGTGACGACATTTCGGGTGCTTCGAAATCAGACCAACTCGTCGTCGCTCATGATACCGGAGTGTGACCCAGGGGACGGTCCATGTTCAACGACAAAGACCAACGACGAAGCAGAACGACAACGAAGAAGAAGAAGAAGAAGAAGAAGAAGAAGAAGAAGAAGAAGAAGAAGAAGAAGAAGAAGAAGAAGATAAGGGGGAAAAAGAAGAAGATAAGGGGGAAAAAGAAGAAGAAGGAGAAGAAGAAAAAAACGAAGAAGAAAAACGAAGAACGAAGAAGAAAAAGAAGAAGAAGAAGGGGGAAAAAGAAGAAGAAAAACGAAAAAAAACGACGGAGATCAAAGAAGGAAAATGAAGAAGAATGACAACAACAACAGTAATATGTGGAGCCAAAGTAGAGATATATTAAAACGTACCAAACATTCGAGCAAAATCCACTCCTTTTGTAGATGTACAAAAAAATATTACATCAGACAAAAAGAGAGTCTCTTTGAGGAAAGCCTCGCACAGAAATTGCTTCGTAATCTTTGGTTTAAGCAGACCAGTCAGGAATTTAAATAATGGATTTTTTGTTGATATTTTTCTTTTTTTTCTAGTGGGGGATGGTGCTCAATGTAGGTAAGTGACTGATGCCAACATACGTCTTTCTATCCCAACATTAGCTCCGTCAGCTTTGGAGAAACATGTTCTTTTTATGAACATATGTAATTTATTTTGCAACACATGTCCTTCCATACATCAACATTTCTTTTCTGGCAGAGCACGTGTTGCTGCATCCATAAATTTTCTATTTATTTCCTTTATATATATATATATATTATATACATATATATATATATATATATATATATATATATATGTGTGTGTGTGTGTGTGTGTGTGTGTGTGAGTGTGTGTGTGTATGAATACATATATATATATATATATATATATATATATATATATATATACATGGAGAGAGAGATAGATAAATAGATAGATGCCATTGGTAGAAAGCAGAAAACACATGGCCCTTCCACTATTTATTGATCACTTCTTGCAAGGGGGCGGGTGGTATATACTTTTCTGCGTCCCCAACGTCTCGTTTTCCAAATACTTCTTTGACTTGCTGGTTCCGTGATCACACATGTTCTGTAGATTTATTGAGAGGAAGCTTTAATCTTAGACAAAACAAATCGGTGAAACTATTGCATCAGTAAATTTACTGTGGGATTGCTTGGTCTTTCTCACTTTCAGTCTCTTAGGCGCTTCTTTTTTTTCAAAATTCCACCGGTGTTGCTCGACATGCATCCCTGCCATATCTGTCCATTACAGGAATTCCATTACCGTGGGTCCAATTAGAACGTTTTCCATTAATCCATTTACAAATTTTTATCTGAAAAATCGAATTGCACCCTCCTAAATTAGATTAACTTGGTAATTAAAGTCGAACTGAAAATAATTACCTCTTTCATTTTGCGATAGAATACATTTCGCTACTGGGCTCTATTTTCAACCAACACGTATTTTACAGTGGGGACCTCCGGTACGTCTATAATTTGGTGGTTTAACAGAAAAAAAGCATGGGTTGCAAATCACCAAACACAGCCTTATCGATTGCACACTTTGTCTCTGGGGCATTTGTAACCTTTAAACCCGTATTGATGATCGATATAGCGGTCAGTCGGTGTTGCCGGACACTAACACGCATTTTCCTTCAATCTATACAATATTTGAAACCGTCGACCAAAATGGTCACCAAAGTTCCTTCAATTTTCAACTCGGTCTTGATGGCTCATTGGCTATGTATAATGTGCTACAGACCGGGCAACGGAGCTATAGAGCTGAGATAGCATAGCAAACAAGCTAAGAAAGCATTACAGAGGTCTAGCAAATCCTTGGAAAGGTCTGCGTCCAACGACGTACTCTGAGAGCTGTTGCTAATGATGATGAGGACGATATCAACAACAAAAAAATTATTATGATTTGGCACCCCGATGAAAACCAGTAGGGATTACAAATCACCAGAGACTTGCTCTTGCCCAATATCTGTCTCAACGGTATTTCTTTATTTTTTTCAACCCGTCAACAAGAATGGAGGGACTGATATTTCCTGATACTAATATGCGTTATTCCTATATCAAATCACTATAAGCCCGAAAATGACCCGCCTGAACTACTGGCCAAATGAGGTGCAGATTTCTCACTCCCTGCTCATCTGTCTATGTGTCTACTTCTGTGGGTCGCATTCCTGAGGCTAAAACCTTAGAATTATAGTAGACAAAAAACGATTCTTACGTTCTTTTCAAGAAGTTATTTTAGTGTCATCATAGTCATTTTAGACCAACCAACAATAACTAAATCTTGTCCTGTTATCTTTGGGAATAGTTTTAGATAAAATATCATTTTTTCCTCAAAACAAGAAGAAATCAAGCGAAGAATCACACTAGGATGGCAAGCCTAGCTCAACCTTCAAAAATAATAAGATCCCATTAATCCTAAAGAGAAGGGTGTATAACCAATGCATCTTCCCGATAGTCACTTATGGAGCTGAAACATGGAACTTAACCAAGAAACAGACCCGTAAGCTGAGAACCATGCAACGTGCACATGAAAGAATAATGCTGGGCCTCACATGGAGAGACCACAAAACAGCACAACACATCCGGGAAAAGACAAGAGTTAGAGACATCATAGAATCCATAAAAAATCTCAAATGGCGGTGGGCTGGCCATGTTGCAAGAATGGCTGACAATCGATGGACATCACGACTCACAACATGGATTCCCCGAGACCATATGCGCAACCGAGGCCGGCAAAATATTAGATGGAGAGATGAACTAGACAAGTTCAGGAAGTACTGGCTCCGTGACGCCCATGATAGAGAGGTGTGGCAGATCCTGGGGAAGGTCTATGTCCAATGACGGACGCTAAAAGACTGATGATGATGATGATGATGATGTAGAATTTTTTTAGATTATGATTTCTTACACAGGGTACGGTGATTCATTTATTGCTAGCTACAGATACATTTTCTGCATTTTACTTTTTCCTTCCATTTAAAACATTGAAAAAGTATATCTTTTTTTTAAATTTCCCCCACTATTGGAGGGTGTGTCGTTATGGCTCAATCGTTAGTTCACAGCTTCTGCGTATCATTTCTCCTGAATATTGAGTTTGATCCTCAGTTCAGTTTCGTGGATAACATTTTCCATCCTATTGAACAAACATTAAAATTAAGTTTAAATGATATCTATACCAACCATAGATTAATCAGTTTTGCGTACCAAAACTAATTATCTTAAAATCATTAATGGAAAGTAGATCTTTGATCTAAAAATATTATTTTCCAAATAGATCTTTCATTTAAAATTATTATTTTTCAAATAGATCCAAAATGTGAGATAATCATTTTTCAAATAGATCTTTCATCTAAAATTATCATTTTTCAGATAGATCTTTCATCTAAAATTATTATTTACCAACAAGATCTTTCATCTAATTTTTTTCTTTTCTAATAGATATTTCATCTCAAATTATCATTATCGAACAAGATCTTCAAATTGATTTTTCATTATCTTAAAAGCACCAAGTCAAGGTTTGGGGTATTGTCGATTCAAAATGACCAAAGAAGCCAAACTAAGAATTCTTTTTGGAAAAAGAAAAAAGAAAAGTCTTTAGATGGCGCTTGATGGTGTATCAACTTAGCTGGTTGATCGGTCGGGTCACTTGTGGGGATACAGTTATTTGATATAGATTGCAGTCTACATAGACTGATGTTATCTGTTCACTCTCCCAGATTACCTACACATGGAAATCAATGATTGGTTTTCATGCGAGGAAATAGCATACATACTACTATTTCAAGTCTATACGGATTGATTTTTTTCAGAATCCTAATATAATCGGAGATGCAGAAAAAAAGTTAAGCTGCTATTAAGAATGCATTCTAATTTTAGTGACACGTGGTATTTGATTTTCCAGTAGCTGCACATATTTTTGAAAAGTAATCATTTTTTAACTTCTCATTGCGGACAGTGTCATCTTC
>OY735214.1:7143167-7163167 GCA_963457665.1 Thysanoteuthis rhombus
TTCGTTTCTCTGGACTTTTCCATCTCGAGGCAGAAAATCCATTTGAAACAATGGACTCTTCGACTCCAAAAATCAGTCACTTTTTTAGTGAAACTGTAGAGGTAAATATATTTTTATTGTATTAATTGCTTTGAAGTACCAGAAGATTGCGCTTCAAAGTAAGAAATGTGAAGAAAACAATATATATATATATATATATATATATATACATATATGTATATATATATATATATATCAGTGATTCATTTACTCGGTGAATATCAACGTTTCGTGCCTGGTACACTCTTCAACATCCAGCAATACGTTTTGATCGTAAAATTATCTAAACAAAAGTCCATTTCATTTGAATAACGTATATTTCCGTTGTCTAATCTGGTTTTATTGTTTTCGAAAACTAACAATTCTGACCAATAATTACCATGTTTGTATGTATGGGGAAAATCATAATTTTTTTCTTCCCTTTTCTCTAAAGTACAAAAAAAAGCAATGTTTTTCCACATTTAACAATTTTTTTCTTTCTACTTTATACTTATCCTTAGTCTATGTAAAATTCATCCATCACATTTCAGAACATCAATGCCCCTTGTAAAATCGGCCAAAAATGATGAATTGATAATCAAATATTGATAATTTTTTTCATTCAAACGTTCACCTTTCAACCAAAACATTAGTTTGCAACATTTTCAAAAGTAAATGATTGATTGATATGGAAATAGTTGAAAAACCAGCTTTTCAGATATCCAACTTCATGCGCTGGAGGTAATCAGCTTGTACCCTTTGCTCCTAGCCACCCTCATCACTCCTTGTTTTCCAACAGCCCTATCCCCTCCATAGCTTTCAAGCACCCTAACCAAGCTTTCCAAACGTACCAACGGGAGCGGTAATGCCTGCTTTTGGAATCACTGCACTTAGATCGTTGGATAGATTTTAGCTCGAAACGAGACAGTTTTAAATGGAATAAAAAGAGTCAATACGCTGATTAGCTTTGGGCTATACACATCACGGTGGGGCATAACCTTACCCGTTCCTAACCTCACCAATCAATAGATATATATATACATATGTATGTGTTTTATTTATGTATGCTTACGTGTTATTTATTTTTTTGTTTTTTGGGATTATTCCATTAGTTAATATGTTTTTTGTACGCATATTCCTCGTAACATTCGACAGGTTGTATTGGGTTACATGGTGCCAGCGGCTGAAAGGAATCACCTCAGCTAAACTTTGAACTCGGTGTATAATCAGACCTGTTCATAACCTGACCAATCTGTATAGGTATATCCATACAGGCGTGTTCCTCAGATTATTCTTTTAGCTAATTTGTTTTTGTAAAAGTGATCCAACGCTGTTTGTTAGCAGCAAGATACAGCGTTCTCAGAAACAAACAGACACTTGTCTTCGTTAATATAGATTTAACAGAAGATACAGATGTCGCTCAATTTCCAGAAATCTAATTCATGCAAAAAAAGACAAGCCTACGTGCTGCAATGTCAAACTCAGCTCCTCCTTCGATTTAGACTAAAGATGATTACTAAAATTTTTGTATCATATATATATATATATATATATATATATATATATATGTGTGTGTGTGTGTGTATGTATGTGTGTGTGTGTGTGTGTAATAAACCCGTATATAAAACTCATCATTATATCAGTTTAGTTGGTAAGAGAGCCGCCCACAAATCCCTTGGTTGTGAGGGCAAGGAATTGTTGATCATATATACGGGTTTGGTTTTACGTTGCGTGATAGACAGGCAGTGAGGTTTGACGCCTTACTTTCAGTGGGGATTGTCCTGGTTGTTCTTGTTACAGGGAGAAAACAAAGTCAATTCCATCTTGGACTGGAGTTTGAATAAAGAAAAAATAACATGCTGTTTTAGTTCTACGGTGCGCTGCTATAGATGCAGCGTACACTCCCCCTTCTCTCATACACCTTCGTCCTCTCTATTCCACATCATCCAGAGCAAAACAACGATTCAGCCTAACATACCATCATCAGCGATTTAGATTCTGGGAGCGTTGAGAAATCTTCCAAAAAAAATACTAAAACTATTGGCATAGGTTTCAGCAGGTGTTTGGTTTGACGTACAGGCTGTAGCAATGGAGCTATAAGACTGATTTTTTTTTCAATATTCCTAATCAAGAGTGGAATAAACCTTTTTCACTTCTTGAAAATGCTATCCCTAGATGCTTTTCCAGGGGGTGCAATGACTTGGTTGCAATGTAAATTTATGGTAAAGTTTTTTTTCTGAAAATTAGGATTTTTTTACTGATCACTACCGAATAAAATCAAAAGTATTTTATTCGTAGATCACGATTCTAATCATGTCTTTTTCCCTTGTTTTTTTAATGAGCTTCTCTACACAGCTTGCTGTCAAAGGACATTGGTATCTTCAAACGGATGATAAACAAGACATGTTACTTCATAACTCAACTCCATTTCAGCGTATATAGTTTTTTCTGTTTGTTTTTATTTATATGAAGGTTCTAGTTTTGCCTAGCGCTGGGAATCTCCTTTATATAATATACAAGTCTGGTTCAAGGTGTAAATTATGGGCAATCCAGTCCAGGTTGAATGCAGTATTAATGTTCTGGACTGGAAGCTTATATATGATTATGTCACATCAAAAAGATCCATATATTAATCGAGCAGAGCTTAGTCATGCACAAAGTTATGCTTTTCCGAGCATCGAGTGAGGATCGAAGACACTATATGATAATAAAGATCTGTTGAAAAACTCGTTGAATATCATCCATGCCTAAGCAACCTGATATAGTACAGTTTGACACAAGGTACTGAGTGTGTGTCATACCATACCTCCAATATCCGTCTAGAATGGCCAGTTATCATCGGTTAAGCTTGGAAAATCAGGCATTAACTAAGCCTGCCCCGAGCTTACGTACGGAAAAATTAATATATATATTATATATATATATATATATATATATATATATATATATATATATATATATATATATATATATATATATATATATATATATATATATATAATAAGGTCAAACAAGCGTTCCCCTGATTCTTACCATTTATTATCATGATCTGTGTACATACATAGCCATACAAACCGACTTGAAAACTGAAGAAATCTATTCTGAGTAACTTGCCAGGTAAAATATAGCTCCTACATACATATCTTGAAATTCTTACAATCAGTTGGATATGAATTGTCCATATTCTGATACTTCATATATATATACGACCATTGTAATTTCGAGTGATCAACCTTTCAGGGCCAGTGAATCTCCATGCAACCTTCAAAGGAAGAAAAAATCAAGCGAACAATCACTATAGAATGGCAAGCTTTTTGCAAAGCAAGTCACACTCTGAAGAGCAAAAAGAACCCATTAATTCAGAAAAGGAGGGTATATAACCAATGCATTCTCCCACTAGTCACTTATGGAGCTGAAACATGGAACCTAAAAAAAGACAGCTCTCCAGTTGAGAACCATGCAAGGTTCACATGGAAGGACAGCACAATTCGTCCGGGAGAAGACAGACGTCAGAGACATCATAGAATCTATTTAAAAAATTCAAGTGGCAATGGTTGCACGAATGGCTGACAACCGATGGATATCACGACTCACGACATGGATCCCAAGAGATCACATGCACAACCGGAGCTGGCAGAATACTAGACAGGCTCGAGAAATTCTGAAAGTACTGCCTCCATGAGGTCCCACAGTAGAGATATGTGGCAGATCCTAGGGAAGTTCTATGTCCAACAACGCATTTCAAGTGACTGATGATGAAGATGATGATGATGATGATGATATCATGTCATTTGCTATCAGTATATCTAATATCAATATCCTCACACATATATTTACTTGGTTTGCGATCGGAAATACCTCTAGGCCTGTAACGTATGTTATTGGGTGAAGACTACTTAATTATTCTTTGGGCTGTTTCTTTTTATTTCATCAATTTTTCTTTCTCTTCCAAGAAAACGATGGATCCAGTTGCACCCGGATCCATTTATCTTCTCCATGTGAAGAAACCAATATACAACCAAATGTTCAATTTCCACCTGGATGGCTCCATAAGACGGTTTCGTGTCCGGATGAGCCAGAGCTTAGAAAATATTTATATTAGTCGCCGTCTGTCAAGCCTTGCATACCATACTAGTGTTGTCAGTTCGATTCATGGTGCTGCTTTATTGGCCAAGTATCAGACTAGTGTCGGTTTGATGATTATCAATCTTGGAGGCTGATATTGAATACCTAATATCTTCTTACATTGGTCTCTATCTTTATGATATATATGGGTGGATGTGCCAGGCCCGACAGCGGGATATATTGCATGGGAAATGATTTTCCCGGGCAATGCTGGGTATCTCAGCTAATATATAAATATATATATATATATATATATATATATATATATATATATATATAGGAAATGGTGGAAATAGATTCTGTATTCGATTCACGTGACCAGTTCAAATTGTTCGGATCTTTGGATACTTCCTTATATATATATATATATATATATATATATATATATATATATATATATATATATATATTGATGCATTTGTTTATGTCCATAAATAAGTACATATATAAATATATATACGTATAAATGTGTGTATATATATATGTGTGTGTCTGTGTGTGTTTGTGTGTGTGCGTGTGTGTGTGTGTGTGTGGCATGTGTGCGTTTGTGCATACATTTCAAAGCAAACACTTGTCAGGATTGTGCTCTACCGCCAGCATTGTCACTAAAAATAAATGAAAATCAGTTTATATATAAAGCTGTGACGATCAAAGACAACTGGAGAAAAGAATTCCTGGATTGGTTCTACTTCTGCCACAATTCAGAGAGAACGTTTAGAGATATTGTGTGGACAAACATGTGTGAAAACATAAATGTATTGAAAAACATGGAAGAATATGTTTCATTTGAAAGAGGATATGTTATTAGATCAGCTTCAAAATATAATCACTTCTTCTTTAGCCAAGGATATCAGTACCAGGAAACCCCTTCGAAAATCATTGTGAACCTCTGGAGATATTCTTTTGATAGACATATAGTTAGGATGGAAGAGGATGAGGTATGTGAAATTCCTCACGAAGTATAATAAATTCTTTTTTAGTCGATGACCCATCATTCCCCATTTGAAGTCATTGAGAACTTTCGGAGATATCGTGTGATCAATCAAACGAATAGGAATAAATAAATAAACACCTTCAAATATCTTTTGCTGAGATAAATAATTGAAGCATTAGACTCGTTGGCTAATAATAAAAAAACATATCTTTCCCGAGAAAAGTCATGACCCACTCTTCCTGAGTGTTTCTTAGATTGAAGGCCTCTTTCCCTGAATAGAGAGGTTTGGCGTTGGTCGTAATCTGTTCATTACGTTAGGAGTCTTAAGTAATTACATTTCTTACGATCAGTTAAATACTATCAAGCTGAAGAGGCAATCTGCATAATGAATCAAGAAAAAGCAAAACAGACTCTGTTCAAAACCTGCAACGCTGTTTACCACATTCTTTGATAGCAGTTGGCATTTTCTGATGATGAAAGTGTTTCATTCCAATTCATAAAAAAATGAACTGGACTGTTTAGTCACTTGCTAGGAACTTGTACGTGACCAATGTCTTTTAGCAGCATGCTGTGTTGGAAGTGACCAACCGGAGAGGCGGAGAGGCGGAGAACAATGAACATGCTATTTCTCTCGCCTTTTGAGGGCAGTGATCTCCCAAAAGCTTGAATTTCCATAAAACACTTGAGGACGAACTAGGAGGAATTTATCATAAAATTACACTGCAAACTAAATCCTCCATTGAAACCTTATTCAGGAGAGAGAGAGGATTGAAAAACTACAGAAACGTTTTTAGCAGACATAATATGGGATAAATGTATAAATTTTCAGACATTGCTGAGGTCAGTACGTGTGATACCTATGTACATACATAGCAATTTGGAATGACTTAAAAACTGAACAAAACCTGTTTTGACATTTTTGGTGACAGATTCGGTTGACGGTTTCTAATAGTTTAAAGCTTTGAAGAAATTAAAAACAACTCTCTAAAAATTGACACTGACTGGATTTCTCAAAACTTCTTACATTTTCGTTTGTATCCGAGGAGTGTGCACGTACTAGTGTCCCCCATAAAATTCTATGTTTTGCCTACATTTCTTATCGAGATAATACATCGGAAAAAAGTTATCAGCCCTTGACAGCGATCAACCTACAACTTTTACCACACGGTTGATATACCTAAACGAATGGAAAATTCTTTGTCTCTCCCCCCTTGACGTCACACAGTACTACCAATAAGATAATTGATGGCTACAATCATGGTTTCAAGCTTTTTGGAGGTAAATTCTCTCTCTGTTCTGACGGCCTCGAGCTGAGCTTGCATTTTAGCTTTTTCCTTTTGTTAACGTACATACTCTTAGTTTTTTTTACATACTCTTAGTTTTTTTCATACACGAATTTTCACGCATGGGGCAATTCCAACATTTTCCAAGAAAAACTTTCTTCCCTTCTTCACAAAGAACATAGTACATCAAACTAAGCACTTTACGTAGTTAGAAAGGACTTACAAGGAAAGTATTTAAGTGTATTTGACTAAAACTGACGTGGATGCTAAGCTTGATTTGGATTTCTACAAGACATTCTTTGTTCTCCTTATTCAATTCGCCTGTTTATTTACTGAGGTAAATCTCGCCAACCAACTTTTGCATTTATGAATATATAGGTTCTTACTGCAATCCATATATATATATATATATATATATATATATATATATATATATATATATATATATATATATATATATATATATTTATTTATTTTTCAATGATTATGTTGCATTTCGAAAGACATTTTTTATTTCCTCTCTTGATACTGATTAACTCAAAAAATCGATCGAAAACAGACAGTTTGATTACAGAAAGAAATGTTGATGAATATTGATAAATGCTGTCAAATATCATTATAAAACGTCGTAGGTTTTCAACAGAGTCTGTTTTTTATTACTTTTCTTTTGGATTGTTGGAAATAGTAGTCACCCGCTGTATCTTGGAAGAATATCATTTACTGGAGTACAATGTCCGTGTGGTTTTCATTACTAAGGATACAGTGAATGGAAGGAAAGAAAGAAAAATGATTGAAACAGACCTGACCTGACGTTTTGACGCTATTACGTTCGTTGGCGATTCCATCCGGGGAGGTTGTAACGACCATTGTGAGTCCAGTGCTTAAACTGCTCAAAGCGCATCTACAGCTCTCCAAGTATATCATAAATCTCTATATCACCCTATCATGGAGTTCGTCCCGAGAGAACGTTATAAAAGGAAGCTTATTTATGATGTTATATATATATATATATATATATATATATATATATATATATATATATATACATATATATATATATATATATATATATATTGAGCAGAAAGAACTGGGGAATAATGTTATATCTTATGAATGTGAGAAACGTCAGCAAAGTGACTATGAAGCCAAAGCTGAAGTTTGTTGGAATGAAATATGAACAAACTGCCAGGAGGGCCATTGAATAGGTCTTCTCCGACGTAATATTCGAGATACGTTTCCACCCAGGTCCGTTCCCAGGGTTCATCGTGGCCTCGGCAAGCTGGACCTTGGCTCGTTTTAAAGTATAGCATCATCTTATTGATCTCGTTATGATTCACGGCGATGAAAATTAATACGGTAAACCCTTACTATAATGCATCTCGATATAACGAATTTTGGTTTTAACGAACACATGGACCATTACGAACATTCATCTCATTTACTTGACGAAATTCGGAAAATTCTCTGTACATGCTGACCATAACAAACTCAGCATCATTGTTGAGATCAAGATCATAATGTAGTTTATGCTTTTCGTACATCAACAGGTCATATCATCAATTATTTTCAATTATAAGCTTCATTGTGGTTATATATGCTTGATTAAATGATTTTTTCATGAATTTTGCTTTAGCGATAATATCCCCTTCTACTGACAAAACCAAAAATTGTTATGAACGTCGTTTATTGACGTTAATAAGAAAACCACGTGATGACATTTTCGTTTCAAATTTTAAGGTGTACCCTTCTCGCATTTCTCACTGTTAAAAAAGTCAAGTAATTTGATTTCACTGGATCATTGGTACTCATTGTAATCCCAAATTGAAACCTGAGACATTCATCAAATTTATTACATCATCATTTAAACCGTCTGAAAAATGTCTGCAAACCTAGCACAGCTGTGTTGATTGTTGATAGAATCTGATTGGGAAAGTTTCCATCAGACAAATCAATGTATAAGAGTAAAAAGTAAGATTTTAATATTATAATGACCACTTGGTGAGAAAAGTGCTAACATTCATGAGTGGATCTCAATGATTTATTGTTATAAGGTAGGCAATGGAGAGAAAAAACTATACAAATGAAGATACCAGTTTGTTTTACTGTTTAGCTGGCATCCTATTCCCTTTTAGCCTGAATTGCATATAACTACACTGTATCAAGTGACCCCATTTATAAAGTACCAATAAGCCCCACAACACATGGATTTCTTTACATTCTATCCCAAGAAAAAAGTTCTTAGGAAACTACATATTCTCTCTCTCTCTCTCTCTCTCTCTCTCTCTCTCTCTATATATATATATATATATATATATATATATATATATATATATATATATATATATATATATATATATGTGTGTGTGTGTGTGTATACGTATTATAAGAAATGGATGGATGATCCTACAAAATGGCTAAAGATTGTGTTATATTATATCAAAACTATTTGGAATAATCCTCCATCCTTACATGGTTGATATATCATTTGGCCTGGAAAATGTAAATAGAATAAACATTCAAAGAAAATGGGAAAGTTACAGGAATCGAACGTACGAGGATAGCTGCTTCAACGAAGCGTTGCTCTTACCATTGGGTTAAATTTAGAGTTGAAACAGTTATCTGAACCTTTGTATTACCGGTTGCTGTTTAGTTCAATCGTTAGAGCAGGTGGCATGAAATTGTTTTTTCAAGATAACTCTGAAGAAAGTTTGGGATGGTCAATTTTAGGAAACAGTTTATTTTTCCATCCATTAGAAAATTATGGAGAATATTTTTCAAATAAATTGCAGAATGTTTAATGAGTTTAAATTCATTCCCAGAGTCATTATTCAATTCAAGTTATTTAATTCAAAATTTTCCCATTTGTATTTGAAAAGTCCTACCGTCTCATACTCAAGACAGGCGCCCCCGATCACTTGGCATCCTGGGCGGTGCCTTAAGCAAATGCGCACACACTGAGACTGAAATTTACATACAAGGGAACATGTAAAGACATACATGCAAGCATGAATTTACACAGAAAACGCGCAAACATACTAACAAACACAGAAAAACACGTTTGCACACACCCACAGATACACTTGTTTATTGACATACACACACACACACACACACACACAGGCTTACCCACTCAAATACATGCACAAGTGTATAGAAACATTTTCATTCATACAAACATGGACATACATGTGTGTACACACATACACATACTAATAGATGTGTACGCATACATTCACACGCGCTATTACATACGATCACACAAGCATGCGCGCTTTCAAAGCACAATCAGGGTTTTGTTTCAGGTCGAAGATTGTAAATTCGTCTTGGGACCGACATATTTTGTATGATGGATGGTTATTTCCATTCATTATGCCTTTTTAGCTCCATGAAACACACAGATCCACACAAATCATATTAAAACAGGAATAGAATTTTTATTCAACAATGAATATTCTCTTCTGTGTGAGAGCTTGGACTTTGGCTCATCAGATAAATGCGTTGGCTTCTTTGAGAACATCAACAAAGCCTTCTCGAAATAAATCAAACATAGCATAGTCTGGAGTGGAAAATATCAGAATATCCCTCCCTGATTCAACGTCAAATAACCCATTGGAGGTAGCTCGAAGATTATCTCAATCTACCACCTGATGTTCCAATTAGCCACCTAGAAACATTTATTCATGTATATCCATTAAGAATTGACAGCCAGAGCTGTCACAAAAACTGCCAGCGTTGGTTTCTTTAGTTTTTAAGCCGGTCTGACTGACTGGCTGGTTCTGAAAATCACGACTCACAACGTGAATCCCGAGATATCATTTGCAAAACTATAGCTGGCAGAAAAAAAGATGATGTTACGACCTTTGCATGTTCAGAAAGTACGATGTCCATGATAGAGAGATCCACTGGATCTTGGAGAAAGTGTAGGCCAGACACTTGAAAGCCGATAGCGATGTTTAGAAATTACAATTTGCCCCCCTGAATAGCTTTTTAGTTGGGGTTCAATTAGCAATGTAGGTCAATATTTAATTGAACCTTTACTCTAGGATACTCGCTTTTTAGAGGAAAATAGGGACTCTTTACTGATCAATGCTAAACAAAAGGGAGAAAAAGCAACTTAGAGTACATCCCTTTTTTTCTTCTTATCCTTTATGTGACAACCCTCAGCTCAGCATGCTATCGAAAAATGTTGATCATGTGATGGTCACTATTGAGTGACTCGCAACACCTTTATTTATTTATGTGAAACCTGAAAGTTTGATCAAATAAAAGAAAATCTGCATACATTTGAATAATACTCTAATTTTAATATGATTATCAAGGGCATCACAGAGCCGGTACTTCCTGAACTTGTCCAGTTCGTCAGACGATCTTATTTTCTGCAGGCAACGGTTTCACTCTCATTTCTTTGCGCCCACGTTGTGGTTTGTGATCTCCAGCGGTTACTATCGTTCTTGCGACATGACCAACCCGTTGCCATTTGAGTTTTCTATTGGATTCTATGATATGTCCGACTCTTGATTTTTTTTTCTCTAATATGCTGTCTTCTTTATGATATGTGCATGTAGTTAAGCATGAAACTCTACTATGCATGTTACATGCTTCTCAGTTTGAGGGCCAATGTTTTAGTTAGGTTCATTGTTTCAGATTCATAGGATACTACTGGGATATGCATTGGTTATATGCCCGTTTGGTCGTTTTTTCATTGATACAGGGGGTTGGAATCGATTTCAAATAACCCCCTGGGAGGAAATCGGACATGATTCCAACCAACCACTAATGATTTCAAGTTATCCTTTCAAAACATTCATTTATGTTTGTTTATTTGGACATGAAGGTTTAGATAAATCAAAGAATCAACATGTACAAAGAGATTGTGTTTTTAAACGATGATCTTTATAGTTAATAAAAAATTGAAACAACTGTTAGGTCTATGTTATATGCAATAAAAAATGTCATGAATCGGTAGCATAATTCAATATTTTTGCGCTGAACAGAAAGGACCATGGCTGATGAGATAAATACAATGGTTTCTTTGAAAGGCATTTACCATCTCAGGATGCAATTACAGATCAATCAAGGCTCAATCCCACATGATAATTTTTGATTACCTTTGCATCACCATAACACGAGGCGAATCCAGATTGCAAGGATGAAAAATTAACGTATATAAAAAAGTTTTTATAGTTTTACCATAATTTTATTAGCTGACCAAAAAATCTTAACAATAGTGAGGCTCAAGATGTAACTATATTCAATAATTGTAACATAATGATTTGTCATTTTAGCTTAATCAACAAAGGATTCAATCCGTAAAAAAAGGGCTGATATGAAATCAGGTTCAAGCTGCCCTCGATTACAGTGATTACAAATCCATAACCTCTGGTTTTGATGTCACACGACCACTACTTCAAAATTGAAACTTTTGAGATCCCAGACAAAATTTTGGCCGGTGAAATGGTTTGATGATCTTGACCATTCCAGAATGTTTTCTCAAAAGCCAAAACCCTGGCTGACCATGTCGATGACCTACATGACTAGAGGCAAAACAGCAATAAGGTCTAGGCTTTTAGGTGACACTCAATGGACACCGAAAATACTTTATCATTTCATCATTTCAGTTTCTTGGGTATATTTCAAAATTCCAAGTTATGTTTTATAAACCTCTTACTTTTGATGAATATATTGAAAAATTAAATCGCTTATCAGTTAACACGTACCTGAAATGAAATTACATGTCTACATGTTAGTGTACTCAGATAACAAAAGTATTTCAAAAAATCAAAATTTAGACAATTTAGACACAGCTATTGAAAAGGTGTGCCATCAATGTCTTTTTAGGGACAAAGCATTGTTACTATCATTCATGTGATATCTTTATCAAAACGTTTCGGCTGCAGTACTCGCCGACCTCAATTTCTGAGTTGAATTATTATTATTCACTGATCCATTCAGATCAGTTTATTCAGTTTTATTTCATTATTTTTTTTTTTTTACTAGTGAACACCCGTGAAAAAATCCATGGATATATTTGAAGTTCTGTGAAACTATTTGGATTGCAGTAGATTTTGTTTTCAATTTTTTTTAAAGAATACTGAATTTGTTTCCTGGAAGTAGCACGTAGTTTGAAACAGCGAACTAAAAGCATATTTTTTCTGTAAGACTTCAAATCTCTCTCCAACATACATACACACTTTGACATATACAAACATATTTTGAAAGAGTCTGATTTTAAGACCAAAACACATAGAAAATCACAATGTTCATTTTGAGAGTAGATTATAAAGTTTCCATTATTTTACCAAGTGGTTTTCATTTCTGAGACCAGGTATTGTTACTATTATCCTTGATTTTCCACGCTTCATCTTTCATATAACAACGTTTTGATCGCTCCACCCTCCGACCTTTAGTTCTTAGACGGGGCTTTGGTACTCTAATACATTGATTCGTTTGAAACAATTTTCTCATCACTATTTTCTTCTTCACAACTTTTCGACAACCCTACCCACCGGCCATCTTTTCGGAGACAAAATGTTCTTATCCATTTAAACCAGTTTCCACGCGTCCAAGGTTTCAGCCGGTATGTCTTCTGGCTTTCTGCAGGTTTTTTGTTGTATTCAATAAATGTCTGGGATTGATGAATGGAGAAAACCAAATGTTTAATAATGATGTCATTTTGTCTTGGAAGTTCCGACGGAAAACTAAAATCTCTTTGTTTTCTTTCTTGCAGGTAAGAGGAAAAAATACCCTCTACCTGGTGAGCACCTTTTTGATAACTTTTGTTTCATTTATCCATTGTCTAGCGCGCCAACCTATTCTGCCTTATTGTGTCTCTTGGTATATTTGTGGAGGTGATATTGACTCACGGTAACGGCTCGGAAAATGGAGTCGGCGACCCGACTTCAAACTCTGGTCGAAGCAGTTTATATTCACTTCCTTTTGATATTCTTGGAGAAAGCACAAACTTATGCCCTTTCTTCTAGCTATGGGGTATATAGCCGGCAACCAGAGGGAAAAATCTTATTTCAAACCGGAGAGCAGAACCAACTTGAGGCAGTTTGTCCCCTCCCGGTAGCTCCTCAGGTAAAGCTGACACCAGGTGTATCGATTTATGTTTCCCCTAGGACAAAATCAGCAAAGCTGAGAAAGAGGGTTCTGTTGATGGGCATCCCAGAATCCTCATACACTTTGCCCTTGTATTCGCTTGGATAGGGCGTTCCATTGACTGTATAGACAGATAAGAGGTTATTCATTCGTGTACAAGTAGAATTTTATAACAGTATTCAACTGTAGATTCATCATAATCGTAATCAACATCCTATATCTTGCATGATTCACTTTTAAGACGTTCTAATCTTCAAAAATATACAAAAATTCGTGGCTTCCAAGAAAACACATTGAATTACTGAAATCATTATTTTGATGAATTCAATCCATATAATACAAACTATTGTGCATCCTATGTTGAGTTTAACACCATATGCATCTACCGAATCGATAGAATTAGGATTAATTGCAAAGAATACAAGAATCAGAAAAATATTAGAACAAAATTGAACATTGAAAAGACGGGACGAAATTCTATCATTTTTTTTAGGTGTAAAGGGAAATTAATATTCTCACCGAGAACTTATTCTTGATATCCGATTTGAGAATCAAATCCTGACTGAAAACGTTTCATTAAAGTTGGATAAAAACAGAGAACTCTCTTTTCTGAAGTGTTTGAGGATTTTAAACTGTGGCTCCAGTAAGCCTGTAGGCGTAATAATGCTAGTCTGGCCAACTTGGAAACTTGAGAAAAACCGATGTTGATAGTTACACTTGACAGTATCTTGCAGAGGAATGGATTGTTGATTTAGTATCGGTTTTAAATTTCTTTTCTTATCGTATAAATGTTTGAGAGGTTTTTAAAATTTCTGTTTCTGATACCGAAACCTGCTTATTCCCAATATTCCAGAAAAAGCTTAGATATACACTTTGATTTTCGATATGGAGACATCTGGTGATATCCCATCGTATACGATGTGAAATCATCAGATGTCAAAACTTGAGTGAGTTAAGATTCTTTTTTTCTAGCTCAGTTGAACGTTGCCTTGATGGTACCTGGCGGCTCTAACGAAAATAGTGAGACTAGTTTAGACGAACAAACACACCAAGAATTACTCTAACTGATATTGTTGAATTTTTTTTCTTATTTCAAACTTTTAACAGCGTTTACTTCTGCTTTGGGCAAAGCTGTATAAATTTGACTACTTGAATGATATGAAATCCAACTGAAAAGACAATTGTTACCTTTTCAGTTTTAAAATGACTGCCTCTCCAGCTACAGAATCACAGACACTGGTGATCTACGAATTTTAACATTAACCCTGATGATACTGACCATAACCTCAAAGTACTAACCCAAGCTCTAACCCTTTGGGACAATGACCATTTTGAAATGGAAAAATAACAATTGGTTCAAAACGTGGTTTTTAAATCTTTTGATCCTCCATAACTGAATTATTGTCAATATTTGATCCCGAACTAATAGCATGAAATGAGTTCCTAATCATTGGGGGCAACAGAGTCCATCTCAATTATTTTACTTTGTTTTTGTTTTTGTTTTTTTGGCTTCTCTACTATAGAATAGGGAGTGACTAACAAAAGAGCCCCCCGAACTGATACAATACTATACTCCTAGACAGTCAGCCGTTGTCTTAATTGTAATAACGGGACTGATACGCTATATTGTCGGTCTATACCAGTGGTTCTTGAACTTTTTGATTCTATGTCTCACCTCAGAAGCTAAAGATTTTAATAGTTTAATCATACTAGGGCAGTTCCCATTCAAAGAGTGCTTGTCCGGAGAGGACCAGACTTTTCGGAGCAGCCAGCTATAATAGTCAGGTAAGATAAATTTCCGTCTGCCATACTAAACTACGTCTCCGACGTATTTCAGTTACTTTTTTTGGCGTCGCTAACTTACATATTTCGCTTATAAGTTCAGATCTAAAATGAATTTAAATATTCCTATATCTAAATTCAGATCTATGATTTTATATATAAGACATGTGATCTTTATTTTTCAATTGTTTCATCGAAATTCTTGAAGACTGCTTACCCAAACAACTCTACCCTAGAATATCTTTTGCGTTGAATGATATAGATGGCGATCATCAACTCCGTACAATGGCCAGATGCTGAGTTATCTCAGACTATACACACATCTGCAGAGATCTCTTCAAATATGACTAGATATGTGCTAAAAAATAACTTAAAATACTTATATACTCTTGAAAGTATTCAGCCTAATTCCAAATACTCTCATAAATACTGATTAACTTTTATTTTTTTAGTCTACTTTTTATATCTTCAAATGTATATGTATATGTAATGATACAAATTCTTTGTTTGAAATACGAATACATGAATTTCAAGGCACATACCAAACAATAATGATTCCTTTATTGCCAGTGATATAATAAACAATGCAAGTAACTCGTCACTTTTATGCCTTACTATAATAATGGTATTAGAATTGGTTTTGAAGAAATCTATAGTACAACTAGTATCGTTTAGAATTTAGTAATTATGAATTTATAGTATTAGAAACCGTCTAATAAAACGATCACCCGAACTGTCAACATAGGTTTCTTCAGTTTTAAATTGATCTTGACTGGCCAAGTATATCTGTATGCATGTAGCATACAATTTTCTTTATTATGTTAAGATGACCAAAAAATACCCCCCGTAGTTTTTTAGATGGAGGGGTAATTTGCAATCTAAGTTCATACTAAATTAGTCCCTACTTTCTCATGTACTCATGTATTTTTTTTTAATTCTGACATTTTTGATTTTTAGTTGATGAGCACAAATATAACATGCCGCTAAAAGACGTTGATCACGTTACGGTTGCTATCGTGTGACTAACAAAGTTTTTCGTATAACTATGGATTGATCAGTTGAGCCTTAACACTCATTTTCAATCCACAGACCGATTTTGCTCTTCAAAATCAAATAAATAAAAACATAGTAAATAAATAAATTCAAGTATATTGTCACTTCCCTCATAGGGGGCGTACGACGCAGCATTAAAAATCACTGGTCTAGAACAGTTCTCTTTCAAGTTTTTGTTAAATTTTTATCATGGTAATAGGATTGATCCCGCTGCGAAGAGTTGGGACAAAGGAGGATGGGAGATGATATCAGTACATGATATGCTGAAGAACATTGCTTTTAGGATGGTGTTAGCGTTTCCAATTGAAATAGAAACTAAATTTAATCGGATATCATCTCTGATCCATATTGTAGCAAACCTCCCAATAAGTGCGAAAGAATGTATTGTGAATTGACTTGAAGAAGAAAACACAATGAATTACAGACGAAAACATTTTAGAAGTCAATGAATAAGCCTTTTTATATCAGCATACTCATATAGACTCATGCGTTTTTCCTTCCATCCCTCGTTAAAAAGGTTGAGATCTCACAAGATCCAATAATGAAACCACAAAATACATCGAAGGTTTGAAATACAATTCTGGTGCTGCAGTACACAATTTGAGAACCTCTGGTCTTGCTTGTTATGATAATTGGATTGTTCTCGCAGCTAGGACTTTAGACAAAGAAAAGATATTAGGACGGGATGTGTGGACGAACATTGCATCGGGAACAGCGATAGCGTTGCCCATAGAAATAGAGACTAAGGTTAATGGGACAACGCCCTGTACCCACATGGTAGCGCATAATAAAGTAGTAATATATTGTTGTACTTTAACTCAACGTACTGTAAAAGTAAAATAAATCCAAATGTCTGTAGCCAATGAACGAAACTCATCATTCGGATATACATACTTTTCACTACTTATCCCTTTCATCTATTGTTGAAAAAAATGGTATCTAAAGAAAACAAATTCAGAGATCAAACTGCAAGACACATTCGAGACTTGAAATGCATGTTTACATATTTTGAGAGAATTATGCAACTTCTTTGGGGGATATTTGCAGCAAGCTATAATGCTACAAAGCAAACAATTCTGAAATTAATGGGCAAGCCCGTTACATCTAATGGTTCACCGTTATGGTAATGTCATTGATTATGCCGCGGGGAGTTTTGACAAAGGCGGAGGAAAAAAAATGATTTCACAACGGAATGTGCTGACGAATATTGCATTGAGAATGGCAATAGCGTCGTCCATAGAAATGGGAGCGAGAACAAATATAATATCATCCACCTTCCCCATAGCAGTAAACTTTGATATAATAATAAAGGATTATACATCGAATCGAATAAATTGATCGATTGAATGGATTAAATGAAAACATTTCACTAGTCAATGAACAGAATGTTTATGTATTAATCACTGATACTCACTAAAAACTGGTTTAAAAACTGTTGATAGGTTTGGATAATTCATGTTCCCTGTTATCTATATGTATCCATGTGTCTATAGCTGTACTTCGCCAGTCTTCACCGTTCATAGAAAGAAATGAAAAATGTAAACGCAACCCCTTTCAGTGAGTAGGGAAAATTATATTATCCACCCCACCAAATATGGGTATTTAGTATGGGTATCGATTTTCCTTTTAAGTATATCCTTGATACCTTTATATGTTTCTACCACTGCTTGAATTGCGAGGTAAAAAGAACCATATATTGGTAGCGGTGATTTATAACTTCCCTTGAGGTGCTAGTTTTATATATTGCAAACTAATATAGTTAGCAATGCTAGTTATTCCGTTATTTCGTTGTTAAAACGGTTGCAATCTTGCAAAATCTAGTGATAAAACCTCTGTATTTTAGGGACATCATAGAATCCATTAAAAATCTCAAATGGTAGTGGGCTGGCCATGTTGCAAGAATAGCAGACAATCGATGGACATCGCGACTCACAACATGGATCCCCTGAAACCACATGCGCAACCGAGGCTGGCAAAATGTTAGATGGAGAGACGAGCTAGACAAGTTCAGGAAGTACTGACTCCGTGACGCTCATGATAGAGAAGTGGTATAAATCCTGGGGAAGGTCTATGTCCAACGATGGACGCTAAAAGACTGATGATGATGATGATGATGATGATGATGATGATTTTCTACTCTGTAGCGGGAGCGAAATGGACAAAATACCCTTTTTAGATAGGTTAACTTTTCAAAATACTTTTTTGTAAACTTTGAAAAATTCACGCTGCACACTTGGGTGGGTCGATACGGTACACTTTTGTGCCAAGGCATACAGTTTGAGATTTTCTAGTCTACACCGTTTCCTTTAATGTTTAGCCGTTATGGTAATTGGATCGATTTCGCTTCGGGTAATTAGGACAAAGGTTGAAGAGGAATGATATCAGAACGGAATGGACTAACGAATATTGCTTTGAAAATGGCGACAACGCAACCTATAGAAAATAGAGATGAGAGCTAATAGTTTACATCCCCTTCCCAATAGCAGTAAACACCCAATGGAAGAGTGTACTGTTAGTCGATATACTGCGAAAAAAAATAAATGAATTCAACGAAAGTACTTCAGTAGTCAATGAAGAAAACTTTTTTATCAGCTCACTTATATACGTACTAATCACCCATTTCCCATTTTATTGTAGCTAGAGAGACACAGATTCCATTGAATCTGGTGATAAAACCACCAGACCGACAAATCTGTAGCGGAAACGAGTCATTCAAAATATCCGTACTGAACACTTTCAAAGTTCGAAATACATGTCTGCATATTAGATCAAAAATTACGCGAAACTCTTGGGAGATAGTGCAGGCACGCTTTTGTGCTAAGGCATACAATTTTAAAGGTACTAGTGTACGCAGTTACTTTCAATTATTTCCTTATTATGGTAATAGGCTTTATTTTGCTTCGGAGAGTGGGAACAAAGGGAGATAAGAAATTATATCAGAACAGAATGCATCAACGAATATTGCTGCTGAGGAGACCGAAGGAGCTCTGGAAAGAAATAGGAATAGGAGATGATGTTATATCAATCCCTTCCCAATAGCAGTAAACCCATGAGTAGTAATGAACGAGTGTACGGTGAGTCGATGTATTGTGAAAAAAATACGAATTAGATTAAAGCACTACACTACTCAATGGACGGGGCATTCTAATCAAGACACTGATTAAGTACAAGTCACTTTTTTCCATTATTAGGTCACCAAATTGGCTGAGATATTACAAAATTTAGAAATAAAATCATTTGATTGGCAATATTTTGTTCGAATTCGGATCAGCATAATACCTATACAGGACAACGTTCAAGGCTCAAAACTTCGAAATAATCATGAAAACGAGGACGATAAATCAATGTACTGCAGAAAAAAAAGAATTTGATTAGATGAAAATGTTTCAGTAGTCAATGAATAAAATTCTCGAATCGACACAGTGATAAATGTCATCAATTCCCTGTTCTGTTTCATCTATCGCTAAAATCCAGTGATAGATATGCAAATCTGCTATAGAAGCAGAAGACAATCATATCCGATCAGGACACGACTAAATGCTCGAGATTCATTTCTTGAGTATTTGTACAAGAATACGTGGAAATTTCGAGACACACTATTGTGCCGCAGCACAAAGTTTGAGAACGATTCCATTTTCGTTTAATGTTTAGTCCGTATGGTAATAGGATTGATTTTGCTGAAGGCTGAGGCGAAAGGGACATGA
>OY735214.1:7165667-7208167 GCA_963457665.1 Thysanoteuthis rhombus
TTGAGAGTAAGGTTTGGTCTGAAATTAGTAGGCTTTCAGAGGAGAGATATACGTATATATGTTTATTATTTCTAACAGTATACCTTATCACTAACCAACACTGAATAAACAAAATGAGAATTTTGAGTAGAAACAGTTATAATGCCTTTTGCATTCTGTGCGACTGTTCAGCTCAATGGTAATAGCTACTTTACGTTGAAGCAACTTCTCTATCGGCTGCAGGCTCGAATCCGGCTGCTGCAGCCACCCTATTTTCTTTCTTTATTTATTTCAATTTGTGCTGTCTAGTCAAAATGATACATACATCGTATAATAATCGAAGATCATTTCAAGTTGAGTTCCAATATAACATAACGCAATTTATAATCATTCTGTTGGATAATATACCCCTTTCCTCATAACATTGGTGTAAAGTTGAAAGGAACAAATACATTAAATAAAGACAGCCAATGAACATATATATGTATATATATATGTAATGAGATATATATATATATATAGATAGATAGATAGATAGATAGATAGATAGATAGATATATATAGATATATATATTTATAGAGAGAGAGAGATATTAGAGGGTGTCAACTAAAATTATCAACGAAATTATCGACATTACTCTCTTTACTAGGGATGTCTCACATATACAGGCTACAGTAATGGAGTAAGACTGATGAAAGGTTTAACATCCGTCCTCCAATGACCCTTTCGGTTTACGGTCGTTAGTTGTTTTGTTTTTTTTTGTTTTTTCATACTACTCGATGTTTGTTTTCATTGGGGTGCTAGAAAAAAAGAGGGATCTGATAGATTGTAGAATCCTTTAGAAAACTCAAATAGCAAGGAGCTGGACACGTTGCAAAATTGTAGACAACCGCTGGGTATTACAACTCACATCATGGGTCACCAGAGTCCAAATGCAATACTAAATCCTGCAGAATATGACATGGCCACACAAACTGGATGGCTTCAGAAAAGATTGGCTCTGCAACGCCCAAGATAAAGAGGTCAGAGAAATCATAAGGAGAGTCTATGTAGAACAACAGACGATAAAAAATGAGGATGATGATGGTTGTTTGGCGATGTTTTTTTTTGTTTTTGTTTTTTGTCTTAAGTTCATGTACGGCAGCATACCCGTTTATTTGTAGAAAATTCGGACTATTTAATGATCCCTAAACAACAAAAGGCGAAAGAATTAACTTATTTGTTGACCATTTCAAACAAAGCTGGCTGCCAAAAGACCTTGGTCACGTGACCGTTTCAAACGAGTGAGTATCTGAACACTTTTATCGATCAATCTATGATGAATAATGTCTAACACTTGATCGTTGAGTTCCCACTGAAGACACATCACGTTACATTAACAATAGTCTGCAAATCAGAGAAATAACCACTACTCAACAGCAGGGAGCCCTTAATTCTTGTCGAGTTGTTACTAAGCATAGCTCTGCATCGTACTTATAGGGGATGCCACTGACGATCGAACTCACTACATCAGCAATGTTCAGTATGGCTACTGTTTTCTACCATCACTCCGTGGCAAAGCTCGTTCCAGATAGCTAGTCAGTACGGTGAACAGCCAGAAGTATTGGATAACCAATGGATATCAAATTCGGTTTATCAGGCCTGCAAAACTAAGGCATCAACAATTACTTAATGGTGAATCAGATATATCTATCTCATTCATATTCCAGATATAATATCTTGGTGGGAAAGAACCCTAAATCAGTGGAAAATGAGATCTTGGAAGATACTGTTGCGTTGATATTTCAACAGTAATCTATGTAGCTCTATACTATGGCTAATTTGACTCGAGATCAGGCTTAATCTTGACACCCTCACGTTGGGTACTAACACAACTTGTCTATCTCCTGTCCTGCACTTACCTTTTCTCACGCAACGGGTATCTGAGATTAACCCTTCTCTTCTTAAGTTCAATGGGGAGGTGCAGCCTAAAGGGTTTGGTACCCCTGGGATTAGAGATAATAATAAATGCTCCAAGTCATGCATGACAAGGTTCCAATGTCTGGTTCTCAGCTTAGCTGGTGCCAATGGGAAATATACAATCTTCTGATCTTCACGCGACAATGTAATCGTTCTTCAAATTACCCCTAGTGCTAATCGTTGCAAAGACATTTAACGATTTAATAATGACTTATGAAATCAGAGGAAAAAAATAAGCATGACCGAGTTAGGGCTTCATAAGGATGTAAAAAGTGAACAAAACAGAATTTATATACATACAATTATCATTTCGAAACTATGAATCAATTTTCTGACTAGTTTATTAGTAGATCTTGCAATGCAATTTACACACTTCAAACAGGCATCGAGTAACTAAGCAAAGCCATCATCACATTTTGTGTACCTCATCCTTTTACATAGATGACCAATCAGTCTTTGGAGAGGGAATCTTGTTACACTACGAAAACAAAGTCAACTCTAGAGTTTGACTATCAGCAACAGTACAACCAAGAATGATACTAAAGTCTAATACAGTGAGAAGATTCATTAACATTCCGCGTTTTGTTCGGACATATATAAATATATATATATATATATATATATATATATATATATATATATATATATATATGTATATATATTGTAGTGCCTATCATAAATAATGGAGAAAACAGAACCTTTCATATATGACTTGGTATCAAGAGTTGAAAACGGAAACTTCATGCAATTCAAAACCTCAAAACATTCTAAAATGTTTTGCAGATTGCACTAATGTTTTTCGTTGCTGCGTAAAAATCCTTTTTTGACTCTCAGACTCAGGACAAACAAGAAAATTTTCAGTTTGCAAGAATAATTATGATTATATATATATATATATATATATATATATATATATACATATATATATATATAAGTCCAATGCAGGACAAAAACCCTCCTCGTATCCTTCCTTGACTTCGCTTGCGTAACCCTTTGCCATGACTCATTTCGTATAGTGGTATAGTATTTTCCAAATGCATTCACTGTCCAAGGTGCATACCAATCTATCTGTCTTTAATCCTTGCTGATCTCTATTCCTGTTGCCTGATTACTTGTATAATATCCTTCACTTTAGCCCCCCCCCCTGATCTAAGTTGACCAATTTCTCTCCTTTAGAGATATTTCTAGCACTACTCTTCTCAAAGCTCTCAGTATGATATCAAACTTGTTTTCAATGTTTTGTTCAATATTTTGTTCCTGTAAGTCATAGCAATTATTATACAATGGTAAGATACTTCAGGCCTCAAGCATATTGGCAAGTTGCGATTCAATCTGTCTTTATTCATATAAAATAATTTCCAAAAAATCTTTAAGCATCTTTTTATTTCTCTACTATGTATTTGAAGTATCTATCCTAGTAAATGAATTCGCCAACATCTTCAAGAGTCTTGCCTTCTATTCTAATGGTGTTTTAGGGCTAATTATCGTTGAACATTACTTTTGTCTTTGTTCAATTCATCTTCATCCCTATTTTTTTTACATTACCTAATTTAGATCACTCAACATATCTTACAATTCTATCGATGCTTCTGGTGCTATGGAAACATCACTGGCGAATCTCAAGGGATTCGAATGTTATCCGTCTATGTTTATTCCCATCCCTTCCCAGTCAGTTTTCCAAAAAGGTTTTTTTCCCATCAGTGCACAACAGCTGCCGATAATGACCTAGGGCAAGCGATATAGCTAAACAAGGACTACAGAAGTGGAATAATACTATTCAAAGATATTGTCTGGAAAGCATTTGGCATGAAGAGAGACATACTGAAAAATAAATTGCCAACATGCTTTCTACGTAGAGTATAAAATCGATGCAAAATACCAGGTTTGGCACCTGTTTGCTTTAGCTGGTATTATGCACTTACAAAAGCTTAAAAAGGACTGACAAAACACTCGGAAAAGAAAACCTGGAATAGGAAAGAAGGGAAAAGCAATGTCAAGAATAGCTTTCAGTGATAGAAAAAGATCAAAACTGATCTGAGAGAGGGTGAAATTATTTGTCAATAAAAATGGGGATGGGCAGGGAACATAGCGAGAAGGAGGGACAAAAATGGAACAGATTGCTGAGTAATTGGAGCCCGTGCAACTGTAAACAAAGTAGGAATAGACAAGACACAAGATGGAGAAATGAGATAGAGAAGTTTTTTCTTGTACGTGAAACATGGCAGTGATTAGTGCAATCATGCTCGTTATGGAAGATTATTGGAAATGGCCTAGTCCAATAGAGGACTTATAACAACTGATGATATATTTATATATATATATATATATGTATACATATATATATATATATACATATATATATATATATATATATATATATATATATATATATATATATATATTTTTATCTGTAATAGGCGATAGTGTACCCTCCAAAGACATTATACTGATGGGTATTTTTTAATTATCTTTGTACACAGAAAACGAAGTTCCGAACAATGTGAACAACTACGAATGCTTCAGGATTATGTCTTTGATGTACAAATCAATTCCACTGATATCTAAGAGACAAACTCCGAACAATACCTATGCGTAATTTAGCGCATTTACGACTGGTCGGGGTTGTGATGGGTGCTGCTACGTGTACGGACATGCTTGTACATACACCTTCTGTTTCTTCCATATCCAGGAAGCCTCGCGGGATTTTAAATGTAAAACCACACGCGGCATGATATACAATACAATATCAATGAACAACTCTCCGTCAACCATTATGTTTTTTGAAAAGTTAGCTTTATATTGTTCTAAAAGTCGTTTTTATTTTTCATTTACTCCTGATATCTAAGTGGCCGAGAGGAGGCAATGTAGCTCTGGGTATTGGATAATCTTTAAAAATCCAAAAACAGAAAATCTGGCCAGTTAAAAATAATAGTGTATAGTTTGAATTACGCACTTATCCCTATCTATACATTAACGACTTATTTGCAAGGGGAGATAATTATCCAAGGCTAATGATAAAATAGTCTCAATTATCTACTCATTCATTAAAATCGTGTGCGTCTGTGCAAGGGCAAGCTTTTACGTACACCTGTTTTCCTTGTGTCTACTGAGCCTCGAAGGTTTCCGAACTTTAACTGAATACAGCAAAATATTTTATGCAAATTCGATGGATAATTTATATTCAAAACCTTTTTTTTTAAATTTGAATCTGTTTGATCAATAAAGTATTATTCTGTTTGTTTGCGATCTCGTAATAGCCAGGAGGGTGCCTTGCATCTTGAGGTATTTAATCAAATTACATCCCAAATGGACAGAGTTAAAGAATTTTAAAAAAATTGGATAACTCACATCTTAATAATTATACACTAGGATCTGCGCTTGCACCCACTTACATCTATAATATAATGATCAATTTATCGAGATAGCTATTAAGTACTGATTATAGGGTAGTTTTCCTTATCAAATCATGTATTTGTAATTTCCTGGGCGTGGGTTTAGATGCTTGCAAGTGTCCGGGCATGTTTATACGACCGTCTAATATCTTGAATCATACTGACGTTGCCCGGCGGGATTAAAAACTTAATGTGAGTTTAATGCATAATTTTTTGTTAGAAGTCTTGGATATTGATTTTTACCAAAAGTTAAACAGGTTTTATTAGTCTTATAATCAAAGTCTTTTGGCAGCATGTCCTGTTCGGGTGACCAATTTGAAAATTGAAAAGGGTTATATCGATGCATAAAAGAATTTTTCTTACTTTTTGTTGAGTAGCGGTCTCTAGAAAAATCTGTTTTTCTAACGAAGTAATAGGAATGTTACCGGCTATCTTCCCAATAAATGTTTCCTGTAGATATAATAAAGTATAACCGCTGAAAGATATATATGTCTAACTCAATTGATACGACCTTTTCGTATGATAGCAAATAAACCAGTCGGATCAACTTGAAAACAGAAAAAAACTATCTTGAGAGTTTTCATAACACTTCAGCTTGACAGTTTAAAACAGACCATTTGAAGTTGTCCGTTGAATCACAAACCCGATTGGAAACCCCCTTGTTCCTATTAGAAGATCAGTATCATAAAAGTAATTCGAGACTATTTATCTCATTCTCTTAGATAGATTTGCTTTTGTTGTTGCCCAAACTATTCGGTTGATCCCTTCTACGGCCTTCTTCATATACGCAAAGACACCCTCTGTTCTTTCGAGAAGTGTCATTATTCTTCCCGTACGTCACGTGTCCGCCTCTCTCGACGCTGGACGAATGAATGGTCGTACGTTCCAGGTTTGATATCATAGTCATTGTTTCCAGCCCAGTATTAACCTGTAGCTTGTGGATGAGATTGATCTGTGCCTCCCAAAAGACATTAGTACATGGCTGGGGTTTGAACTTCGCTCTGCAAAGAAATGCAACTGTACCCACATTTCGATTAAGTAACCAAGTTTGCACTGCAAAGTATGTGCGAGTGAGAGAGTGTATTACCACGAAAATATTTGTGTATGCTAGTGTGAGATGTTCAAATCTCATATATCTGTCATAAAAATGTGTTTGTATGTGCTTGTGTGTACGTGTGTATGTCCGTGCAGTGTGGAAACTAATTTCACAAACATTGACCTTTATGAGATATGCGAGCAAATATGAAAATCTTTAGTTGGTCTGAATGTCCTACAATAAAGAGATAAAAACATGCCAAACCTTGATTTAGGCAAGCAAATTCCCTCTTCATAATGATGGCAGGCGCCGGTAGACGCCAGAAATATTCAGAAAGCAATCCACAATGTAAGCATAACTCCTCCGCAGACGATTATTAAAAAACGATTTAGCAGGAGCACCAAGAAAAAAGGTCATCCTGGAATAATTGGGCTAAAGAGTCATATTTCCGTGAGTGGAAAAGTTTGGGCGGATCCATCTTTATCATCCCCATTGGTCAGCCAATGGGGAAAGGCCCGCCCACGGATGTTGCCAAAAGAAGTTTGACTTAGACATCATAAATTGATGGTACACCAAGTCAGCGGATAGAATTTTTTAGGAAAGCCCCAAACAACAGTCGGGCAATTATTTCTCGCTCCTCAGAAAAAAAAAACTTTCTGACTCCCACTTCTATTGTCCCCTACGTCTGCTTCCACTAGCAACGCCAAAGAAGCAATTGCATATTGTAGGCATCTAACGAATTCAATAAGCGTGATAATTCAAAAATCCAATACTTCAAATTATGAAAGTGTGAAGAAAATACAGACGAGACAAAAGTATAACTTCATTATTTCAATGAAGACTACGTTTTTCACTATTTTATATCATGAGAATTCCACGACGCAGTTCTGTGTTTCAGTCACCACAAAAGTGCCTCGAACAGAGAAAATTAAAACGAGTAATGTTACAGTTAGCCGTTTCCATCTTCTCTGCAGTTGATCGTTAGGCCACCTGCACCGCTCATCAACTGAAGTTAACAGACAGAAAAGAATACCAGCAAATATACCGAGCAGTTCAGTTCAAGAACATGACAATGGATATAGAATCACTAATGCTACGTGCTATCTCAGTAACCTTCTTGAAACACTTCCCACTGATCTGATTGTATGGAACTTCCAAAGTGCTAAAGCAGTTGATATAAAAAGATGTTGAACAATATGCGAATGTAATAATTTGATTTTTTTTCCGATCCTAATTAACCAGGTGTGATCTTGCAGACCTTATCAAGGCATTGCTTACAAAAAATCTTCCCTTTTCAATCGTTCCTAACAATAAAGATCTAGAATAATTTTCTTACCTTAATGTGAGCGCAGAAAGTGCACTCAGATTACTCGACCGCACCATATGAACCTGGAAACCTGTTTAATAGTACTAGGAGGAGAGATATCATAACTAAGTAATGCATTTTACTCTAGCGATGCTATGAAGCCACTCCTATCATTTTCAAGATCATGGCAACAATTGTCAAATACCTTTTCCTGCCTCTGGAGATTCAAAAGACAAATCTAAAATGGCGCCTGGATGATCCCCTCAAAGATAGTGCAAGCAGTCATCAAATGCCTTCTCTTGCTTCTACTAATAGATCAAAACACGTCCAATATGGCGCCTTCATGACCACACCACCCACCCACCCTCAATCATGGGTAAGACCATAAAGTACCTTCTCTCCTTTCTAGAGATGTTTCAAAGGACAAGTCCAATCTTTTGCTTTCATGACTAACCCCCGAAGGTCATAGGAATGACCTACTACCTCGTTTTGCCTCTTGTGATCACTTGAAAGACAAATCCAATATGACCCTTTGATGCCTACCCCCGAACAGTTAAGTAACTAATCTTATCCCTTGAAATGGATCAGAAGATAATGATGAAATATAACGCTTCAATAATTCTCCTAGATCAGTAGTTTTGAAACTGGGGTCTGTTTGCCCCTGGGGTTCCGACAGATAATGCTCGGGGATCCCAAGAATCGTTCCTCCTAGACCTGACATGTTGAATCTTTTACTAGATAAGTGAATCATTGATTGCACCGCTATCGAAGACATGATTAAGGTACAAAGATCTCTACCATACATTAAAAAAACAAATGATCCATTTAGAATAAATATGGTTTGTTCTAGTCATAAATTGTCTGTCAGTGTAATTCATTGATTACATTCTAATAACTAAATGATGAAAAACGGGTCTGCCATAATATTATATTTTCCCTGAATTTTCGATGCTTTGAAACTATTGCCTAAAACCATCGGATCAGCCGTCAAATAGCTTCTCTCACCTCCTGAGATTGCTCAAAGGACAATCCAGTATAGCACCTCCCAGATACCCATCTATCATGTTAGACGGGCTACGGTGGTAAACGTGTTGGATAACCGATCAAATTACGCGTTGTCCAAGCTATCATTTTGTATGCAAATATTAGAAACCATCTGTTGAAACTGTCACCAGAACCGTCAAAAAAAAGCTTTTTCTCAATTTTTAACTTAGTCCAGCTTGTTATACATGTATGCAAGTACGGGTGTATGCATCCTGAGTGCAGGTCTCAACAAGAAAAAGGGAATGTCCAAACATTAAAACGTGTATTTCTTCATGTCAAGAAAAAATGTTTCAATGGTTTTTTTCGCGGTGGGGGTTAATTGATCAGTTTTTGTCTATTTTTTTAAAATTCAAACTTTATTTCTCATTTCACTTTCATTCAGTTTCTCTTATTGATCACCGCCCAGCAAAAGACGATAAGGTAATTTATGCATTGATCCCCAATGATCTGCCAATTTTGTTGTGGATCACCCAGAATACTATATGCTGCCAAAAGAGGTTAGAGATGTGACAGTTTCTGTTGAGTAACTAACCAGACCTATTGATTTAATGTTGTTGGGTTTTTTTCTATAGTTGTTGGAATAACCTGTGCTTGCAGACATTTCGGAGGTGAGAAGTGACAATGAGAAAAAACTGCGGACATTTGAGCACCGGAAGATATCGGGGAATTGGGAAGTGTTTTCTTTGTGCTAAGATGAAAGAAAACTCTACGAAAGAATACAATGGACAAAATTGTTCTTTGTTGGCACTGAAGAGAATTTTTTCTGTAGCTTTAAGCTCTGGAATTAGAAGAAACGAATTCGGTGGCTCTGTAGAACAACAGAAAGCAGGAGATATAAAAGACTTGAGAAATGTAAACAGTTACTCTTACAGGCAGATAGATAGATATTAAAATAAAAAGAAATAAAGACGGACTGACTGACAGAAAGATACCTGGATTGATAGATAAAACAAGTGCTGTAAATAAAAGATAGTAAGAAAGAAAAGGGGAAAAAACAGAAAGATATGAAACTGGGCTAGATACGAATTGATATATATATATATATATATATATATATATATATAGAGAGAGAGAGAGAGAGAGAGAGAGAGAGAGAGAGGAGGAGGATAAATGTGATCAGATTAACATGAATAGATGGATTGATATGAACAGCGTGATTGATATCACACCGTTCATATCCATGTGATAATTAGACACGAATTCTTCCGGGTTTCCACGACGTATATTTCATTGTGATGTCCTAATAGGAAAGTAAATCGACTAACGACACCATCCCTTTTGAAATCAAACAAACAAGCAAATACATATACTAAAAAATTGCATGAAAGTTCATGATATGGTTAGGTTTTCATTAGTACTATCATTATCACAAGACTAGAAACTGGAGGATTTCCCATAAGATCAAGTGTCAACAAGACCCCAATACTGTCGTCTAGATGATTTCGATTCTCCTTCTAATTTGCAATTCTTTTCATTTATTTTGATGTATCTTTGAGCTTGTATTAATAATTATGGGCAAAACTTTCATTACGTCATCCTTGCTTATACAGATATAAAGTATGGTGGTTAAACATAACATATTAAGTCCCCAAAATTCAATTAAAAAGCTCTAAAAAGTATAATTATTCATTAATCAGATATTCACACGATGATGAAGTTAAAGTCCTTACACTCGATCTTCTCCAGACGTACAGAATGTCAAAAATCTCTGGATGTCCTGCAAAAAAAACTTTCTCTGTCGGAGCTCAACAAATTCGTGGTCAGCAATTTTCTGGAAAAAAACAAATTATTGGCCTATGAATTCATATCTTATTATCATCTAATCAATATGTAAATTAGTTATACTTGACAGAGTGTTTGTATGACTTTTGAGGGATTTGTATGTTGTGATCAACACCCATATTCTACATTCATAGAACCAAAGATTACCATCAATTCTCGTCAAACATTTTTCCAGTTTCTTTTCGAAATAGATGTATTTTTTCGGGGCTTTTTTCACTTTCTCTCCATATTACCCTGGGTTTTCCTAGATCAGTGACTTTTCATTTCTCTATGTTTGCAAAAACAGTTTATGAATCTGCCACTCTCTCTAAACACCAATAAAATCGCCACAAAAACTGTCAACATAGGTTTTCTTCAATTTTCAAATTAGATTAGAAGCCTGGATGGCCAGGTGTATATGTATTACACGTGCAGGTCACACTAATAGAGCTCGATGGCAGAAAATTTTTATCATATACTCCTTATTACTTTTAGTTTATGTCAGCTTTATTTGATCTTCACTCACCACCCACTCAATGGTTGTTTCTATTTTATAAGACTTTATGCTAAATTAGTCGCATTGTTTGTTTGTTTGTTTGTTTTTTAATTTTTGCTCCTCTAGTGGTCACTACCCAGTAAAAGATGTGAGAAGCAACTTATTTATTTACCATCCTTTTCATTTTTTATTGATCACTCACAAGGCATGATGCCAAAAAGCATTAGTCACACTATAGTATCTGTTGAATCACGAAGTCGTTATCGAATTGCTGTAGCACCACAGATGGCCTACACGACGAACCAGCGCTACCGGACATTTATTGAGTTACAACCTTTGAAACTTATAAGAAGTACACTGCCCCGTTTCCATAAGCTGGGGTTCAATCCGGCACCGAATCATATCGAAGACTTTAGGATTAAGGAACTTCTCCCCGTGGCTAAGAGGTTACGGCAAATCACGTTCGATTCATTGGCTCTCGTATGATTACCAAAGTTAAGCAACGTAGGGCCGGTCAATACCTAAATTGGTGATAGCCGAAGGGTACCAGATGTTGTGAGCAGAACAAAGCTTAGATAGGACTGACAAGCCCGATGATGGGCTCCCAAACGATTTCCCACGTGATTTATACCTTGGAACATTTTCAATTAGGGTTTGAGTAAGGAAAGGTAAAAGATACGTTACGCCAATTCTGTAAATTTGTCTAATTGGGCAAATTAACTTATGTTTCGTGAGAAAAATTTTCACATCGATTACATAAATTTCAGAAAAAATACTCACTTTTGTCTCTATTTTGATTGAATAAACATTTAATCAGACTAAAACCAGAATTCTATTTAGAATAAAATTTCTTTTTTTGTTGTGTAGATGAAATGGATCTCGCAAACTACTGATTGTTTTGTATCCTCAGTTTGATATGGTGAACTTTTGATTAGAAATATGTATTTATTTATTCACTGTGAAAATTTGAAGTTTTGCCAATTACACAATTACGCGACTTCTTCATACATACATCCATAACATACTTATATCACTTAATTAAGAGTCAATCTACAAAATAAAAGCACGTTCTACGGATAAGGATTTTAAGAGCCATTATTGTTACGTGGAAAATGAGATGGAGTTGAGAGATCACGTTTTCCTTGTCTCGTTGAAATACTAGTTTCTATCAGTGTTCAAATTGATTGGTGACCTGTTCCTTCATAAACTTTGATCCCAAATATCCTTCCCAAACATGGCCGATCACAACAGCATTGTTATTATTCTATGGATCGATATGTAAACGTTCCTGACGCTTCTATCAACAAAACTTCCTGGAAAATGGGTCAAAATTTCTTCCACATCCTTTCTGACACCTTCTTCTCCACCTCAGACTTGACCTGATTTTCCAAAGAGTTTTCGTTTACGATCAGTCAATGTCAATAGTTGTCATAGCGACTTTCGAGAGTATGAGATTCCGCTATTTATTATTAAGTAGTACCTCGGCTCTTTAAGCGTCGTTCATTAACGGCGCGCTTGAAATCACATTGAATTCGAAATGTAACCGGAACTTTCCAAAAGGTTTAATTATTTTAGCATTACTTCTCTTATGTTTATTATGAGCAGATGTCATGTTTAGCTTTGAGCTGATTTTAGTGCTATCTTGTCAACTCCATGGGCATGACTCTCAAACTTTTAAGCTACTTAGTTATGTGTTAGTCGTGTAAGTAGAGATTTTATTTTGATGGCATGGAGAGGTCATTGCCCGACTAATGCTTGAATTCTTCCACCGTCATGGCATTTACTATTTTATGATTTAGGTGGTTCCAGGTTTTGATAATTCTTGGTAATTAGATGCCTTGATTCAGATGTAATCAGTATTTATACTTATGTCCTCTTGTGTTTTTCCTAATGGAAGGCATGAGTATGTATTTGTTGTGTTTGCAGCTTTTATTGTATATGTTCTTGTTTAGGTAAATTATATTAGCGGAGGCAGCGGTTTTGTAGTTTAGTTGAATTGAAGTACTGCTCTATCAATCCCTTTGTTTTCCTTATAGATACAATAAAGCATAAATGCCGACATTTTCAAACCAAGAGCTCTATTGGTGTAACTTGTGTGCATGATACATAGCCTCTCAGCCAGCTGGACCAATTAGAAAACAGAAGTAAACTTATGTTGAAGGTTTGGGCGATAATTTTGGTCGACTGTTTCTGATAAGATTGAACGATGTTTCATTTGAAAGTTCAAAATGCTCATACCTTCACAAAATTTTAGGCCTGGGTCGGAGAGATGTAACGGGTGAGGTACAAGGGGTGCCTTAAGCCTACCAAAATCAATGGTACCTTAGTTCCTTTCAAACCTGAAAAAATCAATCCTAGACATATCATCCAAATCATTTACCATCTAGCTGTATGCGTGATACATACGTAGCCTTAAAAACTGTAGAAGCCGGTGTTGACTGGATCGGTGACAGTTCTAGTTGACGGTTTGTAATTATGAAATCGCTGGAAATTTCCGGATAGACTTTGCATATCCTGGCACTTCCCGTTCATTACAAAATTGTTTAATTAGATTTCAGGCAATTGGTAGATTTGCCATATCTTTTCCACCGAATGTTTGATGATTCGAAATGGTTTCATTCAATACGTTGAAGTCTGCGACAGTTTCCTTGCTTGAGATATTTGGAATTATCTCAACAACCTTTCAAATATTCATCATTGACTAATGGTTTGGGCTGACATCTCTTCTAGTTATCTAAGCTCCAATCATGAATTCGGAAACGTAAATCTCAACATATATACATCTATTCACTCAAAGAAAATTATCACATGATTATAGGAGATGCGTTAGTTGATAGTTATTATATCTCAGATATACATCTTCACCATCATCATTATTTTCTATCATCATCAGTCTTTTATCGTCCGTCGTTGGACATAGACCTTCCTCAGAATTTGACAAACTTCTCCATCGTGGGCGTTGCAGAGTCATTAGTTTCTGAATTTGTCTACTTTGTCTCTCCATCAAGCACTCTGCCGGCCTCGGTTGTGCATGTGATCTGTGGGGATCTATCCCGTGAATCGTGATGTCCATCGGTTGTCTGCCATTTTTGAAACACAGCCAGCCCATTGCCATTTGAGTTTTCCGGGTCGTCAAGAAATGACACTTCAATTTGATGTATTGTAAAGTCTTTTTTTGGAAACAGGTCTTAAATGACCGCTAAAAGGTTTTGCTTAATTCATTTCAATTTTACTGTTGGTTTAGAATTATTATAATTTCTGATTTAATCAGGGTATACTTGTCAAAATTGACGAGAGATATTTTCCATTTTTTGTCTTTCCACGTTCTTTCCTTGTCGGATTCCATTGTGCAGTCGATCTTGGTTCCAGCAAGCGTTCAGCTTTATAGGACTCATAGTATGAAACTATATGAATTGCTTTTAGTTAATAACACCAGATACTAACAAAATGTGATTGCTTTCTGTGGAAATACGTATCGGACATTAATAATTGAAATCAATGTGATATACTCTACTAAAACCACGTAAAACCAGATAATGTGTCTAGGTTGGATGGGTATTGAATTTACTTCCTAATAAACTGTTTGAAAAGATTAAAGGTGAGTACATTGTTGCTATCTTCTTTTATGGATATGATATGATTATATATATATATATATATATATATATATATTTATATATATATATATATATATATATATATATATGAATATGTATTTTTCTAATGTATTTTGACGTATTTTGATTTCTTCAGGGATGTCTCATTTTTGGGAATTCTAGTCAGTTAAGCAACGGGGAGCAGTGGCTGAACCATTTTGGACGATGCTTAGGACAAAAAGCGACGCCAATCTGACCATATATATATATATATATATATATATATATGAGAAATAAGAAACTACACGTTTTATTACACGGCCTTAAAAAGAATAAATATTAAAATCATACCCTAAATGTTGGTGGTTTTTTGATTAACACTACCTTGTTGGAGTTGTCATATAGATTTAAATGCTTTGTTACAATGTGAACAATTGATCCAGATAAGAAAGATTCACACGAAGTGCGATGATGTCTGATTCAGTATGGAACCTGTTGAATCGCTCATATAAATTGCATTGATATTGGAGAATGAGACGACAAAATATGAAAAGGCCATGTTACCTCTAAATAACAAATTTGACATACTACGTTTTACAGGGGAAAAATGAATAGATTTATCAAACTGGAATATTAAATAGCATTGAATGCCGACATCACTCAACATTTTGATTAACATATATATCTCAATGACCAATACATTAATGCACTGAGAGTAATATAGACTGTTTACCCACATACTTTACGGTAATGACCACCTAATCAACATTGTCTACGCCCCCCTGTCTAAGTAAATTAAGAACAATGCAATTCGTCGCGGTCAGAAAGGACCGTCTCATAGGCAAGAGATTTGATCAAAATATCGTGTAGAACACAATTTGGCATCAACTTAGAGATAAATCCTACACCCAGGCCATAGTCCTTGACATAGAACTTATAACCACCAGCAAAACATACACATACTGCAAAAATAGCAATAGAATTAAAAAAAAGCTCATCCAAACATTGAAACACCCACAAGAATTTCCCCAAATTTCCCTAACAGGAATCTAATACATACAAAATCATTCGCCTGAAGAGGCCCAGACAGGACAGAAACATAAATATGTTCGTCGAGGGAATGAACTTTCTACTATATTTTCAGCTCTATTCCTAAACAACTTGACGCTCATAATTCAAAACTGTATTTATAGAGCACTATATAAAATAAATCCATCACATATCAGACATTGCTTTATATCATATTATATCATGTTGAATTGCAAACCTGATTTGTACAATATATATATATATATATATATATATATATATATATATATATATATATATGCTGTGATATAATCATATCGACTTAACACGTTAAAAGCAATAGGGATTTCAGCGTCAAAGAGAAAGAAAAGATTCCCAGTCAATTTTTGCTCTGTGTGCTTACTTGAGCCACTTTTCTTACACTTAAAGCCTGAATAACAATCAGTTAAATCAATTATCAAAAGCAAGTCTCGCGAGACTCTCTAACACGTTAAAGTCATGCAGAAGGTAAATGCGTTTGTTCAACACCTTCAAAGTATCTATTAGCTCAACAGTTTTGCAGATAAAAACAAGCAGGGAATCGCCTTTGAAAATGAACCAATCGTTAATCTTATCTTTTGATCGTTAGTCAGAATCTTTTGTTTCTACGTGTACCGTTTTTTAAGATTGCAGAGATTACAACGGTAGGGAAATGATCAACCTGAAAAGAATTGTAAAAAGGAGAACAAACATTTCTAGGTAATCACCTTTGTTTATAGTTTATCGACCGGTGACTAATTAGAGAGAAGAGTGTAAAACTACCTAAGTTCTCGGGATCAAACAACCAGATGATTTTTTTTCAAAATTGATTCTTTTTTTTTTCTCGTGCTCGCTTGATTTATGAAAATTTGGATTTTTCCAGTCATCACAGTACAAACAAAGGACAATAAAAGTAACTACTTCATTACTCACCCATTATTTCAAATATTTTAGCTGATCATCCCCAACAAGAAAAATATCTTTTTTAAAGATAGAATTTTCAGTTTCATTCTCAAAAATAGTTTTGTATTCTTCAAATGTAAATAAATCTCTCCTAAAAAAAAAATTTTCTAAGAAGCAGAAAGGATCTACGCGTTTTATCTTCCGTAATAAATATAGTCGATGGTCGAAAATGCTGGAAACGACATGGGTTCCTTTATCAAAAGACATGCACAAGGTTTGATCTTCTGCCCATCAGAAACGTATTGTCTATTTTCAGCAATCATCTTATTGATTTGAATAGTGACTAGTATAACTTAATTTGTTCTCAATTAGCGCCAAACCAGAGATATAGACGCTGATTTATTGGTTTTTTTTAAGATATCATCATCATCATCATCAGTCTTTTTAACATTGACCTTCCAAAGGATTTCCAACACTTCTCTATCATGGGCGTCGCGAGGCCAGTACTTCCTGAAATTATCCAACTCGTCTCTCCATCTAATATTCTGTCGGCCTCGGTTGCGCATGTGATGTTGTGAGTCGTGATGTCAATCGGTTCTCCGACATTCTGGCAACATGACCAGCCCACCGCCATTTGAGCTTTTTAATGGATTCCATGATGTCCCTGACTCGTCTTTTCTCGGATGCACTGTGCCGTCTTGTGGTCTCTCTATGTCAGACCCAGCATAATTCTTTTATGTGCACGTTGCATGGTTCTCAATTTGCTGGTCTATATTTCTAATGTTAATAGAAATATAACTTTTCAAAAAACTAGAACCAAAGTAGGATGAATCGAAATTCGAGGGAGGATTGAGACTGCCAAGACGACACAAATGTTGGATCAGTGAGAATATTTGGAAAGGTGCAGGGAATTTTTGGAATCTTGTTGTCACTTGATCTCTTCCCATGTCGCTTTGTTTTTTGACTCTCCAACGGTGTTCCCTATCTGTTAATTGGATTCCAATAAAGATAGATTAATGTAAACATTTCTGTCTCCAGAAATAGTCTTCCATTCCATATGTCCCTGGCTCTTGTTTCGGATACACAAACCCGTGGCATACAAAGACTCAAGATGTCATACAAAGGCTCCAAAAAAAAAATATTTATATAACTAAACAACATATTCATATTCAGATATCAACTCTATAATGAAATTTAAAGGCTGTATTTTGTTCTTTATCTGTTTGCGCACACGGAATTTGTCATTTTGTCACGTTGGATGCACTGTTCCCGTCTTGCCTAGACGAATGTATCGTGTGCAATCTGATAAAGAACATAAGACAGGCGTTTAATTTTATTACTGTGATGATATCTGATGAACATGTTCTTGTTGTAATCATTTGTCTCTATGTGTACAGTTGTACAATAATAGGAGTGTTATCGACCGGTCGATGAGATTACAAGTGAAGGAAAAAAATCAACCCAGAAAAGTGTTGTAAAAAGGGGACGAATACTTTTAGGTGATGTGCCATGTTTATAATTCATTTGCTAACGACAAATTAGTGGGAACGAGTTTAGCTAAACTAGGGTGGAACTCTTTTGCTCCGATAAAATCTAAAAGGTAAACGAATATAGAATTCATTTCTCCATACGATAGTAATTCAAGAACTACATGCCCCATCTCAACTCCTTTAGTAATATTTTCTACCATAAGACGAGTCGACCTAGGTTGAAAATTGCACGTCATCAGTTTTTGCGTGCGTAACTTTTGACGTCACTGATTCTTGGTGAGTTCATTTTCATCGTTGTGACAAAAGAAAATAAAGTCAAAACTCAGTAATAGAAGTTAGACAATACGTTTCATTACAGAATTTCAATGTCTACAGAAGAAATGCCGAGAGCATGCAAGTTGAAACGAGGTTACGTCATGGCATCACTCTTCCTATCCCTCCATCACTTTTATTAGATTCTGCCGAATTCGGCATAATAAAGTCAACTTTAGGGGGTTATCAATATTGAAAACATTCATGCCTTTGATAACAATGTAAGTTTTTGCTGAATTGACTCCTTTTTTCCGTGCCCGCTTGTTTCTTTGAAAATTCAGATATTTTCAGTCATCTTACTCCCAAAAAATTGATGATAGAAGTAGCTCTGTTCATTGATGAAACATTTTTCTCTAATGTTCAAATTGACCATCTCTAAAGAGACATACAGTCATAAGACGTTTCTGTGAAAGTTTCTATTGTGTGACTAACAAGACTTTGTTTCATTGTCTTTTTAATTAACTGATTATGAAAAAAAATTTTCAAATGCCTTCTTTTATTGAAAAAACTATCAACTGATAACTATTTTTGATATTTTGTACGCTTCCGATATAAATAGATATTTTTTCTTGAAAAACAGACTTTTCTAAGAAAGTAGAAGAAATTCACGCATATGATCTTGTGGAGCAAATATTGTCAATCGCCGAATGCTGAAAACAGCATGGGTCTCTTCACCGAAAGATTGCAACAAAGTTCGTCCTTTTAGACATCAAAAGTGGATTTTTTTATTTTCAGCAATTATCGTATTGTTTTAAAAAGTAACTATTATCACTTAATTTGTATTCAATTTGTTAAAAGGTTAGTTTACGCCAAACCCGAGATATAAAGTTGATTTACGGGTTTCTTATTAGATACACGTTTGACAGACATTTTTTTCTAATGTAAAAATTAAATTTTTCAAAAAACCACAATCAGAGCAGGATGAATCGAAAATTCGTGGAAGAATTGAAACAGCCAAGTCAACATAAATGTTGGGTCCACGAAAATACAGCGAAAAGTGTTGAGAACTTGGAGGGTATTGTTATCACTTGATCTCTACTCATCCCTGTCTATTTTCTCACTCTCCAAAGAGAGTTAAAAACTGTGAATCTGTTAATTGAATTCCAATCCAGAACAATTAATGCAGACCTTTCTATTTCAAGAAATAGTCTACCATTTCTGATGTTCCTAGCTCTCGTTTTGATTCATTACCCTATGGCTTTGTTGAAGCAGCATATAAATACTCCAGAAGTCATACAAAGGTTACAATTAAAAGAATAATACTGAACAACATACTTGTCTTATTGAGTTCATATCTGATGAAAATGTTATTAAGTTATACACTTTTATTTGAAAAGCAATCTCCTGATAAATATGCTGTTTAATAATTCCTTTTGATGAAAAGAAATATGCTTTTTGGAGACTTTGTGAATTTTGGAGTCTGGTCATGTTATATTCACAAATGCTTAAGATTTTTTTGCCGCTCATTTTTCATACAATATGCTTACTGTAGCTACAAAGATGGTTACCCTGGGGTTTGTTATCCTATCATGTTTCAAAAATAATACATGTGTCCTTTGATACAGTGCGGTGAGTTAGAGCATGGTTTGGCGATATAAGGCGGATCAGTCTTGGACCTCAATATTTTCACCTACATAGTCGCCCACTTGCTCAACCGTGAGTGAAAACTTATTTTTACTAGGAAACTTTTTTTAATGAAAACAACACCTTCATTCACTAGTGGGCTTGTTTGGGCACTGGTATTTGGCTTTTGATTACCTGCACTTCGATTATAATGGGATGGTTTGTTTGTTTGTTTTTTGTTTGTTTGTTTTTTTTTTAATTCCAATACCTACTTTTTTAAGGGGAACCACCGTATAGGATTGATATCTTGGGAGGCGCTACTTTTGTTCCCTAAGTTTTTCTTTGGGATCACTGCTGATGATCTTAGCCCAAATCTGTAGGCAATATCATAGAAGGGATGGTTTGATTCAAAATTTAAATATTATCCTTAGTGTTCTAAGGTTTTATATATTGATTGTTATATTCATCCTCTATATGAGTTACTAGAAAATCTTTGAAGCGTAAGGATATTACTTCTAAGAGTTCATCAAATAATAATGATGGCCTAGAACCTGCGATAGAGATCTTAGTCTGATGAATTCATCAAATATTAATGACACAATTTCAGGACATTAGACAATATAACGTAGGTGAAAAAATTCATTATTCGAAAAATTATAGTCAAAGTAACTATAATATATTCATAAATCTGGCTTAACCAAACTGGTTTTGATGATAAGACGATTTTCATATCCATAACATGATTATATGCAGACATGACACGTCCTGATCCTTGTGGACAACTACGTACGCGTTAATAAGTTTGACATATACATAAATATAGATGATTAGTAAAGCATTTGTTCCTTCTTACCACAACTTTATGTGGTCGGAAGAACTTTTTTCCTTATGTGACCCATCTTTCTGTCTTTATTCTACTTTTGAATAAAGCAAAGTGCTATCATTTAGGACAGATAATTGGGTATCGACAACCAATATATAACACATTTAGTGTATGACTTTTAAATCTGTATTAATCGATATGGATAAGGATACTAGTCAGAATTATCAGTAGATCAATGACCTTTTATCTTCGAACTCAGGGCAGAGAATATATTGATCGAAAATCTTACACCAAATTACAATGAATGAGGGTACTAGTCCGAATAATTCATCTAATAAAGAAACGTTATCTTGGCATTTCGGACAATTCGATGGAGGATGAATATTGTGAATTCTGTAACATATATATCAAAACAACAAACATGGGGATTCTAGCCCTAATGATTGCAACACTTCATTTCAAAGCACCAGAAAACACCAAGGAGGCCCAAAATATCAAGAATCGGGTCTTAGTAATAAAAACAAAAAAAATGAGGATATTAGTCCGTTTAATGACACCCTTTACTCTATTAGATCAAACATCAAGGAGACAATAGAGATCGATGACCGGGCTGGTGTAATTAAAACAACAAAGATTAAGATGCAAGTTCGAATCAGATATCGTATAATCCGAATACTATTTGTTTGATCATCAAACTTGTATTACACGATGTCAGGATATTATTTCGGATAATCTATCGTATGATGATCACACTTTATTTCCGATTCAGACATCGTATAATCTAATACTTAGGTGCATAGCGTCAGACAACGTGCTTTTCTTGAGCATCAAGTTCTGTCATTGGAGATTATTACCAATGGCTATTTATAAATAATTCTGATGCAAATTCTTCACGAATGAAGATGAGCACTTACATTTACTCTTGGCAATAATAATTGTTATGACAGAAAAGTTCTCATAAAATCGTCGCTTTTGGCAGCATTAATAATTCCTGGAACGTTAGGATGATAAAATGAAAATTTCTGATCTCAGTGTTTATATAACTTTTGGTATCACACCGAAGGTTTCTTAAGCAAATGCAGTAAAACTTTCGTTCACTATGATATTCAGGTCTATAGTGATGCACCATAAACTAAAAGAATATATACGATATATTGCAACGAGTGTATTTTAGCATAATTATACAGCTTCAAAATTGATTGATTTTAGATTTTGCTTGTATAGCTTTTACATTGCATGTTCTACATCAATATTTTTTTCATTCTTGTTTTTATTGTATTTCCGTTGATATTTGTTGGTCAAAATTCCGTCAGGTTTGAAGCTGAATAATAAGGTCGAAATAAACATAATGATAAGTATTGGATACATTCTACGCTCAACGTAAATACTTTCTGAAAAAGGCATATTATGATGACCAAGCTTTCCTAATAGTTTCATAATAGATTACATTGAAATTTTTTTCAAAACTAGCTGTTTGTGTAACCTGTGAAGTCACCCGTAGGATTATTAAACCATCACTGAGACTCAAGATTATATGTACATGGACATAACAAATTTTGGCGTTAGGGGAGATGGATGGAACACTAATATTGATTGTATTTTAGCATTGACAGCAGATGCATACGTCTGCTGAACACTGACTATAATACTATTCCATCAAGAATCCAGAACGATTTTGCACTAGAACTGCATTGTAAATGATTCTACGATAAAAAAAATACATCTGATATCAAGAAAAACGTAATCTTTACAAGGACCAGGAATTAAGATAAGCTTTATTGACAGAACAGGATCATTATATGTAAAACGAGAATTCATTGTTTATAGAGTTTTTAAAAGAATGACTTTGAAATCAGGAATGAAGAGCTTGTCAGTGTTCAGGAATTGATGCAAAACCGTAATGAGCGAATAGAACCATAATGTTGATAATGTAAATGCATTGTTGGTGATGCTACGATACTTATATATTGACAGTCGGGCTAGGATTGTCAGAAACCAGGAATTTATCAAAGTGCTACTGACAGAACAGGTCTGTTACTTATGTTGTGTAATGCAACATAAAACCAGAACAATGATATCAGCTTTGTACATCTGACCCCAGCAAACATCCCAAGTACAACCCCTTTTTACCCACACCAGGATACTCCTTCCCGTCCTACCATCACCAAAACTGCTTCAACTAGTTCAGTATAACATCTGAACAGGCGAAGTAAGCATATACTACAGGGTTTCTTTCTGCATTGCAAAGGTGTCTCTTGAAGAAATGACATTTGGGCGAAATGCATTTAGTATATATATATATATATATATATATATATATATATATATATATGTATATATATATATATGTGTGTGTGTGTGTGTGTGTGTATGTGTGTGTATATATATATATATATATATATATATATACATATATCTTTCAAGATGTAACACACTATTCCCTCGAATCATCCATTGTCATATCACTACCGCCATGATGAAATTGCTTTGCAAATAATTTTGCTACAGGAATGCATTTAAAATTAGATAAACAAAATAATCTGTGGGAAAGTGATGTGCTGCTGACATGATAGGGCTATTATATATATATATATATATATATATATATATATATATATATATATATATACATGAGTATGTCTGTGTCTGTGTCTGTGTGTGCGTGTCTGTCTGTGTCATATAATGGGTTTATTTATGTATGGATCGGAACTAAGGAGCCCAAAGCTATTTTATCAGTAATTACAATCTATATCTTTATGCGTTGCTCCTATAGGCCACACACATGGAGCAAATGGGCTCTATATATCATGTCTAGAACACACATCACCCTAAATACGTTCGAATGGAAATTCAATTTACCATACAATTTTGTACTTAATTGGTCCCCTATCTCGTGTCTACGGACATTCAAGCTTGTTTTTGTTCTGGTTTTTTTTTTCACGTGGGAGAGATAAATCGATCTTTCTCAATGATGACCTCTCAACAAAAAGCGTCTCTTTAAGCGATCAACATCCCCCCTTTCATTCCCAATTTTTAAATCGATCACTCCTTAAAATGGCGTTGGTCACGAGACAGTTTGTATTGAATGACCAACTAGATCTTCTTCTTTGCATATGTTTCCGTAACGTTGAAAAACTCCAGATAATCGAAGCAAGGTATATTTGAAGACCGGTAAAGACGGGCAAATAGAATTGGCTCTTCCGAAACCGCAGTAGTGATTCGTCTCGTAAAAATACTGAGAACTGTTGGTCACGTGATCGTTTCTATCGAGTGACTCATCGGACCCGTTGTTTATTTCTTCTTTTCTTTTTCTTTCTTTTTTTTTTCATTTTTTTTTTTTTTGCATCAGCTGGTTCTAAATTAATAACAAGTTTTCCCGCCAAATGCTTCCACCAGGCTACTTGCACGCACGTGCTACCAATTAGATTCAGTTTGTATTTATATTAATCATGTTGCAGCCAAAACTCACTGACCTAGAATCTGACATACAAACAGAACGAATTCCGACCTATATTGACTTTAGTTTTTTTCAATCTAATTTTATGCAGCGTCATTTATTTTGTTCTTAATGAGAACTAGCATTAGAGTGTATAGATATCACTTGATTAGGGCAGTTAATTCGTTCAAAAATTCACAGTTCTGTTCATAACCGCACTGTCCAAGACCTTATCATAATTTGTGTTTTTTTTCGGTTGATACTTTGCTGCATTGATTTGAACAGTAATACCTCAATCATGATATTATACTTGGTAATACCTGCACAAATCCAAACTTCAAAAAGATATTCCAGTGATTTATTTCTATCTTCTGTATGCATTGTTTATTACTATGGCTACTCATGTTACATCGTTCCCATCCACTTTCCGTCCGGTCGGGTTCCAGATGTATAAATCGAGGAGAACAGTCGATTAGGTGATTACCCTTGAGTAATGAGTTTTGCTATCGTTAGAAGTCGTATTTTGAGCCAAACTCATTCTTGAAGAAAAGTCAAAGCCGCGATAAAACTGATATGGGAATAAAGTGTATTTATGAGTTTATGAGTGACAGAGTGAACTGGCGTTACGGTTAAAATAACCAGAATATTTTTGAGAACAGAAAACAACAAGACCACATGTATTAGTAAAAATCGACCAACAAAGACTAATTAATTCGGGTGACAAAGAAAACAGTAGGTACAACATATTCATTTACTTTTGGATGTTTGCCTTAGCCACGTCCAGCAAGAGGCAACAATCGTGTGGACAATTGTTCACAAGACTAATTTACCATCCAACGCCCGATGGCTGTCTCTTATGGATCTTAGCCCAGTGAAAATCAGTCTGGTTTACATCCTTATTCTGATGACAGAGTAATTAGGATAACAATAAATAGCAAAGTCACAAAAAACCGTGTTTGCTTTTCAGCTATCTTTGCCTTACCCCTAAGAGTTATTTACCAAAATTTGTCTTTTCTAACTCGCAGCAATAATTTCGGAGTATCAAGTGATACTTTTTCTTTCTCTCTCAATCTCATTCTTTTTTTCTCCCTTTCCTTCTTTGTTTGTTAGTTTCTTTCTATCCCTCTTTCTTCCTTTCTTCCTCTCATTGATTGAGGACCTATGATAAGTTTATTTCCTTCTTTTTCTCTTCTCTCTCTCTCTATCTCTATCTATCATTGGAGCTTTACACTTCTTACTCTCAAACGGAAATCTGAGGTTGTCAGTGTTGTCAGGCTAAGAGAATATAGTCGAGCCTCCGTAGGATTTTGACGCTAAACACGAGAATAGACACAGTAGCTCTAAATTAATGTTCGAGGAACTTGCTTATAAATTATTAACTTCTATTTGATATATGTTAATCGATTAATTCATATTTGCTGCTTTCATTGAATTTTAGATTTATTAGTTTCTTCTTTTATTATTACAGTCATATGTAGGCAGTAGTTGTATTCAAGCTAGAAAAAGGTTGTGATATATTGTCTTTTAGTGTCATTTATTGATCAAAATAACAATCGAATACGCAGTAATTGTATACAGCACCGTTTCCAAACCCATGGGTCGCAACAGAGAATCGGATGGCGAAAAAATGTTTTTGCAATGAAAATTATGTTATTTTCCTAAAACTTTTGCTTAATGTTGAACAAAATAAGTACTTTTCATTGAGATAAGAATTGTACACAATTGTTTCCACTTGCCGGCACATTAAAATACAAAAATAACAAAAATTTAATTATTTTCAAAATATTTGAGCTTGAGGTTGACCCCAAGCGAAGCAATGGCCGCTTAAGTATGAATTTTCCTCCTCTTCTCACTTTGCAATATCACCTTTTCCTTCTTCCTCTTTAATTTCGCTGATAGAAATATCTCAAGATGGCTCTTAGACAAATTTCTTTAGAAAATTGGAATTGGCAGACTCTTGGCTGAAAGTCTCTGAACAATATGTAGAAATCGGTCAGACCACAATTAAAGTTTAGTTTGCCTTCACTACTTCCTGTGTCTATGACCCAGGATTCTTGCTTGTTATGTATTCGAAAACAGAATAAAGAAGACTCCGAATCTCTGTTCAACTTTGGGACTTGGCCTCCTATGCAGAAGTAAGGATTCATGAACTTGTAAGTCTCGATACAATTCTATGTGTAACTGTGATACCCAACTTCTCTTCTACAGAGCCAATGGTTGATAAACTTCTAACGGACAAACAGTCTCCATACAATTATATGTTCAACTGTGGGACAAAGCTTTCCTTTTATAGAACCAAGGATTGACAAGCTTTTTATCCACTAATTGTGTCATTTTTTTACATTGATTTCATGTTTTACTTGACATGTTTTGACTGAGATTGAATAGGATAGCAATTTACATATTAATCAAAAAGAGTCACCAATTGAGAAGGCACGGAAACACTGGTCATCAGTCGCCTGCTGTGACAGTGGATAGAAAACTAATCTAGCAGTTTGTAAAAGTATTTTTTCCATTAAGTTAATTTCTTTCTTTTTTTTCTCGATATGTTTTGTTTCGTTGCATATTTTCATTTTGTTTAATGTACAGACATCCTTGCTAAACTCTACTTTAATCAGCATCAGTTTTTCAACGTCCGTCGTTGGACACGGACACCCCCCCCCCTAGGACTTGCCACAATTCTCTATCATGGGTGTCCCTGAGCCAATATTTCCTGAATCTGTCCAGTTTGTCTCTCCATCTTGTGTTCTGTCGGTCTCAGTTTCTTATGTGATTTCTGAAGATCCATGTTGTGAGACGTGATGTCCATCGGTTGTCTTTCATTCTCTCAACATGGCCTTTCTACTTTAATCAACATCAAATTCAATTACCGCAATTTTTAAAACTGCAACCATTTCCTGTTTTACGCATATGGTTATTTAGTCACCCCAAAATCTTCCGAAAAAATTTACTCCCCCTTTTCGCTTTCACGAAAAAAATGCGAAGAGTGGAAAAATTGTTCTGCTCTTGTTACGCAACAAGTGACAGTACTGAACCTCTTCTCTCTCTCTCTCTCTCTCTCTCTCTCTCTCTCTCTCTCTCTCTCTCTCTCTCTCTCTCTTCTCTCTTTCTCTCTCTCTTCTATACCCACGTATCCTATGCCTTGCATCAGTCGGACTACCAAAAACTTATCATAACATATTATAGTCACTTTTTGGGGTCTGGGACCGCCCTAAGGAATTTTCCACACGAATTGAAGTCAATTGCTTCTCCAGTTCATGCCATTTCGGTTCATAATAGACTGTGTGTAGAAATGTAACTGTATCCATCCGATGAATATAGTTTCGTTGGTCATTTCAAATGATTTTCATTCAGTTTCAGCACTCAACGATTCATGCTGTAGGGAAGATTAAACTGAATTTGGTAAATATTATTCAAAAAGACAGTACTCATATATTTTTTTTTCCTTATTTCCCGCCCCGGAGACAAATATTTAGGAACATGTCAATATGTCTGTCACGTGACAAGGGAAAGAGAGGAGGGGGCTTATGCGAACACACGAACACAAAATTAATGCTGACCAAGATTTGTCAGTGTACCTGTGTTTGTTTCACTGCTGGTATGCCGAGAAAAGAAGAAAGTAAAATAAGTTTGATTAGATCTAGGTGATTGGGTATGGGGACGAAGAGGAAAGCAGGATTGAAGGAAAATGCAGTGGAATACAGGATGAAACATAAAGATATTCGCTAAGGGCTGGATATGTACGTGATACCACTATAACTACTGCTGCAACTCTCACGTTGTAAACTCGAATGAAAATATCTATCTTGATTAGTATTACGCAGTATGAAAATAATGATAGTTCCTCGCACCCAATAGTGTTTTCCATCTACTAAAAATCTTTAGATTTCAACCTCTACGTTGACTGTTAAAAAACCTGGTATTTTACTAGTATTTTGAGGGGGAGGGGGATTAGCGATATTAAACTTGGTCTAAAAATTATCACGAAGAGTCCGTTCCACCTTTTAAATACACTGTGGATTGTGAATAAGCTTGCATATGCAAATAGTTCTGCCATAGGTGCAACGTTCACCATTTTCTGCAAGGAAAATACAATTTCTTTGTTCATTTCGACGTCTGAATCTTGATTGGGCAAAAACCAACAAATCAGGATTGTGATAAAAAGAGAAATCAGATCAACAGAAGGAACATGGCACTAATTAGCGAAATAGGAAGATGCAAAAGAATTTTTTTTCCTTTTTTTTTTTTGAACTAGAATTGAAGGTTTGGCCGACGAAGTACTGAACAAAGAGAAAAGAAATAAAATCTTTGTAACATGAATGAATGAGTTAAATATCGGAGAAGAGAAACAAGGAAAAAAAAGAAGAAAGGAAGAAAGAAAAGAAGAACAAAAGAATGATAGGAAAAAAGATCGTAGCAAAGAAGGAGAAGGGTTGGAAAAATCGAAAGAAAGACAGAAAGAGAGGACAGTGTAGGAAAGAAGGGAAAGACAAAAAGGAAGAAAAAAGAAAGAAAGAAAGAAAGAAAGAAATAAAGAAAGAAAGAAGGAAAGAACATATCAACGATGGGGAAGTTGGGAGAAAAGAGAGACGGAGCAGAGCAAGGAAAAGGAAAAGGGTTGGAAAGGAAAGAAAGTAAGATTGGAAGACCATAACGGAGAGAGGAAAGATGGATATAGAGAAAGAAAGAAAGAAAGAAAGAAAGAAAGAAAGAAAGAAAGAAAGAAAGAAAGAGAGAAAGAGTATAGCAAAGTAAGCAAAATATTGAAAGAAAAGACGGATAGGGAAAAGAAATAGCAGGACAGAGAAGGAGGAAGGAATGGAAGAGAGAAAAGAGAAAATTGCAAATGAAATAAAAAAGAGAAATGAAAGAGGAAGTAGGAGATAGAGAAAGAAATAGCAACAAGAAATTGAAGGGGTAATGGAAAAGAGAGTAAAAAGAAAGAAAAAAAGAGGGAAAGAAAGTGACAAAATAGATGGACGGGAAAAGTGGCATAGGAAACTGGACGAGACAGTTCGATATTTGAAAAGTACATATATATATATATATATATATATATATATATATATATATATATATATATATATATATATATATATATATGGTATAGATTACTTGTTATCATAGCATGACATCCAAAATATCGAGATGTGTAGAATCAAATACGATCGATCACAAGAAGACGTATCTACTAAAGTTGGGAGAGAAATCACTAAAGAAAAAAAGATTAAAAAAGAGACATATTTGTATTTATATTCGTGATTATTCCACAAAAATAACGTTTGTATTCATTCATTTATCCTATTATTTTTCTATTTATTTTCATCCTAAATATTTGATAATAATGAGCAACGTTTGAAGACTAAAATCAAATTACACCGTAAAGAATATTGAAGAAAAATAGGCTGTGATTAAATATATACATGCACATATGTACATATATATATATATATATATATACATATATATATACATATATATATATATATATACAGAGAGAGACAGAGACAGAGATCATATAATATATATATATATATATATAGAGAGAGAGAGAGAGACAGAGACAGCGACAGAGATCATGATATATTTTCAAGTTGTAAGAATATGTGGAGACAGAAATAGAAAACATATTTATCCGTGGTTTGTGATCAATCACAGAACCTAATATAAAACACAGAAAACAGCTATTGATACATTAAAATTGGAATTGCACGGATATATACCTATTGAATGTCAGCATTTTGTGCCAGACACACTCATCAGCAACTAGCAATATGCTTTGTTTCTTTTATTATGAAAATGAAAATCCCATTTTCATTCGAATAATTTATTTTTTATTATCCATTTTATTACTTTCAAGAAGTAACAATTCTAATCAATAGTAACTACACATGTATGAAGACAATTTTATGCATATACGTATACATAAACATCATAATCTATCATGATATATTTCTTATAGTACATGTATACATGAGGGATTGGATTGTCTTCGTAAGTGAAGATTGTAAAGGGAAATCACCCTAACAGAATATATGGCACGAGCAATGGATTTTTAAGGTGAACAAGCTGGCCTTACCCTTCAAACCAAGGATTAGCACCGTGAGGTTCACTGAGGTGGCACAGATAGGTACAGGATTCGAAGGTCATAGGTTTGACAGGAGAATCCTTTTGCTGGTTGATGCTGCTAGCTGTAGGGGCTCGTCGACCCTTTGTGGGAGTTTTCCGACAATAAGTCAGACTTGTTGTTGGACCACAGAGCGTGAACAATCTGCTGCTGGTAGATGCCGAAGTTTCCATAGAGCTCTACCGTCCTTTGAAGGTGAACTGGGACAGGAAGGCAGCCAACCCCTTTAGGTTCAGAAGTTTTAGATGGTGTCGTTCTCTGCAATCAGTTTACACAGATACTCCCGATGGTACAGCTACCTGCATCTCTAAGTAAATATCCGCAAAGATGTGTACAATTAATTCTATTTTTTTAATAAAAAAAAAGGGTCTCGTCTTTTGAAAGAAAAATACAGGAATACGGGAGTGATTTACCGGAGAAAAATATTTAGATTCATAATCATCACGATTCTTTAAAAAAAACACAAAAAAAACAGGAAAACATATAAATGTGAAGGAAACCTAATAGGGAGAAAAATATTTACATTCGTATTTGTAATCATTTGAAAAAAGTCTCATTCATTTACTTATTCATTTTTTCAATCAAATCATTTGTTGTTGTTGTTAATATAAATGAATTTGGCTGGGTACACAATCAGATTAGGCAAAGTGGGAGAACAAAATAAACATTCTGCGTGAACGAGACGAAGGAATATCAATGGTTTCGAAATCTGTCGTCTGCTTTGAATTGGGATATTATGAGACATCACAAAAAAGGGAGTGGGAATTTTTTTTTTCAATCAAAGGAGCCAGGGGCACAAACGCAAGACAAAAAAAAGTGGGAGGAGAACCACGGAGAAGTTTGGTGTGCACCGGACGAACTGTAATCAGTACCGCACGTGTATTGTGCTGAAAACATTCCCTCCACCCCAGCCAATCACCGTCGTTTTCTTTTTCCTTTTTTTTTTCTTCTTTTTTTTCTCTTCGTTTGTACATTTTTGTAACTTTCTAAAAAATTTTTCTCCAGTCTTTATCAGTTCCAATGGGAGATTATTTCTCTCTAACGTAAGCTTCGTCAGTTCATATTTCCATTTCTAATTCTGTAGCCATATTGGATCCGGTAATGTTGACATTAAGATTTGTGATTTATGATGACATCACACACAATGGACAGTTGTTAAATATAATCCTCATTTTGTTGTCACTATTATTATCATTATCATTATTATTATTATTATTTTCATTATTATAATTATTATTATCATTATTATTATCATTATTATTATTATCATAATTATTATTATTACTACTACTACTACTATCATTATTATTATTATGATTATTATTATCATCATTATTATTATCATCATTATTATTATTATTATCATTATCATTATTATCATTATCATTATTATTATTATCATCATTATTATTATTATCATTATCATTATTATTATTATTATTATTATTATTATTATTATTATTATCATCATTATTATTATTATTATTATTATTATTATTATTATTATTATTATTAGTATTATTATTATTATTATTATTATTATTGGTTGGAAAAGTATCCCTAAGACGTTATTCTTACTGTATTAGAATTCTTTTCACCTTCTTCCCAATTTTCAGTTGTTTTTTTATACAATTCGGGACGTCGTTCGGTTAATTAAATGAATAGTTTAAAAGTGTGAATCAGCTTCTGCTTAATAAATGAAAATCTTTGTGGCCGATTGGTAAAGACCGCTAGGCGTAAACTCCTCTCTCTCACTCTCTCTTCCCCTTACCTCTCTCTCTCTGTCTCTTTCACTGTTTCTATCTCTCTCTCTTTTCCCCCCCCCTCTCTCTCTCTCTCTCTCTCTCTCACTCTCTCTCTCTCTCTTTAGAGGGTGCGACTTCGTTTCTCTTAGAAAGTTTACTCTATATTCCTGATTACACTGTCAGAGAAACGATGTTGTACAAAAAAAAACCCGGAAAAATGAAGGTGAAGATTTACCTAGTCAAAATCGATAAAAAAAATGCCTTGAAGTACGACCAAGATCCTAGTTCCTAGATGGAAGGAGATATTGTGCTCCAGGTTCTTGGAAGAATGAGCAGCTTTTTCATTGCAGCAACCTGGTGTAATATACGGGTATAATTACCCTGTGGCTGGAACAGCTAACAAGAACGCTAATCTCATAAATAGCCATATATTGAATGGAAAATGGATAATGATTTAGCTTTAGTTCGTTCTTTGCTCCTAACCCTTTAAAAACAGACATTGTATATTAGACACAGGACTTTATATACATTGTACATTGAGTGCAAACTAATGTTTAATATCATCTGTTCATTTAATCATTTATTTACACCTTGATCCTCATTTGATATCGACATGTAATACTTTATTCGGAAAGTTCTCTGTCTAAACAATAAGTGGTTAACATTTCTGAAGTTTTGTTTTTCAAAGAAAGGAAAAAACCGGATCGTACCTAAATTCTTAGAATAAAAGTTAGTTATTGGCGGTGATCTTTGTTTTTGCTAAATCTTTAGCGGTTATCCAGCTTAGAGTCCTCATTGCTGTGCCTGCCACTGTTATTAAAAAGCATCATTAGGTATTTGGCGAATACTCGTGGGAGAAATGATATTTATATTTGTTCAGCTCATCAAATCGAACACGTCCATACAAGTAGAAACTTATTCAACGAGATATAACGTGACAAAATTTCAGACAATTTGTAAATAACGATAGAGTTGCTAAATATTGATTTTTGAAATTAGGAATTATTACAGTTTATTAGACTATATGCTGTAAATTTTCATGAATTACTTATGTGATGTGTTCAACATATACCAAGCAATTATGCTTTTCCAGCTGGTTACACACACACACACACACACACACACACACACACACACACACAAATATAGATAGATAGATAGATAGATAGATAATTATGTCATCCACAATCCAGTATGCTTCATGTGCCACTGGGTGAGTCCGAAACCTTCGCCTCAGACTGCAGATGCTCTACCCCTGTCCTATGTGGACGTGAGCAGTTGGTAAGACCAAACCAACCGATATATTTTACTTACTCATAACTCCCCATACACCAGAGTACTCCATTCTAGAGTTAGAAGAGCATTGCTACAGTAGCTTATAGTATATGTATATGCATATATATATATATACATAGTGAGAGAGAGACAGACAGACTGGCAAACAGACGAATAGATAAATAGATAGATAAATAGACGGACATAGAGAGAGGGAGATCTTGAATATAAGTATAAACATATATAATTGAATGCTTTTTACCGCTGTTATAGTATGGAACATCCTACGACAGCAATCAGCTTTGTTCTATTAGAAGCCAATGTGTCATTTTCCCTTTTACCTCAGTGAGAGTCCTTACGTCCCTCAGTTTCTCGCCGAATCAAATAAAAACATTTCCTGCCGTCTGTCTTCTGTCGAATTGATATCTCGATATTCAGCAGTATATAATTCCAAAAGATAGATGAATAGACAAATACATAGACATGAAAAGAACAACATTGTTGTGGCGCATTATATATAACTGTTTTGTTTTTGAATCCCTGAAATCGTTACATCAAAGGAAATTTATTCATAGTACCAAGATATCTAAAACTGTAAAAAGTATAATTACCACTGAAAAAAATTAATGAATTATATTAATTGATAACCAGTAGTGATTGACTGAAATTACATAAATTTTCGAATATTTTTTGGTATTATTTGGTGTCTATGGCTGGAAAGCTCTACTGCTGGAAAGCTTCCTAAACTATCATATATATATATATATATATATATATATATATATATATATATATATATAGAGAGAGAGAGAGAGAGAGAGAGAGAGAGAGAGAGAGAGAAAGAAAGAGAGCGATAGACGGACTGTATTCGAATAACACCGATATGAATAGAAAGAATATTATAGTTACCTGATATAATTCATTATCTACAAACACAAAACGCGATATATATATATATATATATATATATATATATATATATATATATATATAAATTGTGTGTGTATGCATATAACACCCACAATGAGGACACAGATACTCCTCTCTGATCTCAGGCAAAGGCTGGGAAGTGACACTTCCATTGCAGAGATATTTGTATCTTAAGCGGAATTTTATAGTTAAATCACCGATCAGACAATGTGAAGGTGTGGTTTACAAAGATAAGTCTTGAATTGGAATTTATTATAGTTATGTTTCATTTCACTACATATGATATGATTTGTTATATCTATATATTACGGTTTGCTGTAATATAATTCATTCACAAAAATTGATTCTCATGATCTGCACACCTTTTTTATGTATATTAAAATTTGTTTAGTGATTTGGGTGCTTCTTTCTTTCTTTCGTCGGAAATTCAAAATCTTTTCCGTGATTTTGCTTATTTCCCACTTAGTATTAAATGAGTTTTAAAATATCTCATGACAAAGATATTTAAAACAAAGCTGTAGAGGAGGTCATGCTGGAATGATAAAAGACGTTTTCATCTGTTCCTGGAGTTATTATCAAAATATATCAAAAGAATCGTTAATTCTGATTGTCAATGATATCAAATTGAATAGTTATGGATAAATACATAGATAGATGGATAGATAGATAGATAGATGGATGGATATGAACAAGCTGATAAATAAATGAATACATAAAAAAAATAAATGAATAGATAGATAGATAAGAACAGACGGAGACAGTAGATAGATGGATAGAACTGGACAGAAAGGGAAATAGATAGATCGATCGATATATATGAACAGATCGAAGAATAAATAGGTAAATAGTGAGATGGATAGATCTGAATCTACAGAAATATAAATAGATTATATATATATATATATATATATATATATATATATATATATATATATATATATATATATATATATATATATATAAAGAGAAGGGGACTGAGGCAAATACTAACATGCACATACTGTTGTGCTTTTAGATATTTGAACAGGCAGAACTCTCGCTTGCTTTGCATAATTTCAAGGGTGAAAAACAGACTTAACGCAAGTAAACACAAATCGCATTGCAATCAACACAAAATGCCATGTTTTGTGGCTCTAAATACTAAATATCCGTTGGAGGATTTTTGTTTCGGATTGGATTGCTCAATGAATCAAACCAAGTATTTTCCTATCCTTCTAAAATCTTTCATAGCACTTTAAGACATACGCAAACGAACCTCATATCAATGTAACACACAAACAAAAGCAAAATGTCAATTTTTATCAATATAACACACGAATATATAAACAAACTAATCATCTTATATATATACTAGTTTACTTCTGCAGTCAAAAGTGATGGCGTATACGAGTTATTTTGATACAAACACTGCATTTTATATACTCGGATCATAGAGATTTGCATTGCAGTGAGATTGGAAAATATTTTTCTGTACAAATTGCTTTTTATATACTTGGATGATAGAGATTTGCCTTGCAATGAGCTTGGAGAATAGCCTTCTATACACATTGCATTTTATATACGGTGATAATAGAGATTTTCATTGCAGTGAGCTTAGATTTCCTTCAATACACGTTGCATTTTTCATTTTTGGATAATAGATATTTGCTTTGAAGTAATCTGGGAGAATAGGGGGCTGTTGATGACCATAATCAAATTTACAATTTTTCTTTCCTACGATTTCACTTTTTACTCAAATTTCACAACTATGACAAAGACCTCACCCAATACAAATGACATTATGTACGCAGACAGTGTTGACAAATTAACTCTCTCAACTCAGATTAACTTGCTGAAGTTTGCAAATCGCATTGAACAGCAGTTGTAGCAAAGGAGTTCGGATGGCACTCATTATGGAATAATATTGCACGGAGAAATGAATTCCCTTCTGTTTTCTTTTCAAATGTTAATGAAGCAAGGAAGATAGATCCTGGTATTGCAAAGCTTGTTACTTTTTCCAAGTTTTTTTCAATTTTATGATGACATTCTATTTTACTGTGTCAGTTACACGAATGAAATTCTATTTTGCGTCAGTTCCGTCCCTTAGTGTCACTGTGTAACAAAATGATGTGGGAGAGAAGTCGGGGTGTTTTTGAAGAGAATATAAGGTAGGGAGCTATCAGCAAAAAAAAAAGAGGGGAGAATAATTGGCAACCGGAGGTAAGGAGTCGAATTGTATGTAAGAAAGGTGAGCTTCCTCCTCATCGGTCATCGCGAAACAATAGTATCTCTGAATCTGGCGGAAAAAAACTCTGAAAAAGAGGATCTTTGATTGTTATTCAATTAGGGTTTCACCTGAGGGACAAGCACTCGCTTTGTTTAGCCGTTGAGCCGAGAAGAGGGGCATGGTGGGAGGGAGAGACAGAAGAGTAGAGTGCCAGAAGGCCCATGCGTGCTGGATATATCATGGTAGCAGTAGTGTAGGTTTGGGTCTTCAGTCTAGCCCGACTAAGAAGTAAGCAGTAAAAAAATACAATGCAAAAATTTCGTTATATTTGTAATTTTGCAAAACGTGTTTGGGTATGAATTCTGTCCGTTGTTTCGATATCTGAGTAAATGAAGCACTACCCGGTTTTCACATGAAAACCTGTGGGGAATAAACCAGGAGAAAAATAAATAATTCTAGTTTATTAGTTATCCGCATTGCTGCATTTGTTTCAGATCAACAGCACTGACAATAAGAGCAGAAAATGGTGTTTCCTCTCTCTTTACCCTGACTCAACTCCCCCACTTCGATTTCGACTGTCCTAATCTATACGAAGATGCAATCGTTTGATCATTTATGCTGTGCGTGTAAATGCAAGAGTATGCAGCTGCATAACAGCACATCTGAAGATGTTTGCACATTGGTAATTATTATATTTTTGGATATCACATAAATACGATAATGTGCACGTATGTGTTTGTTCATAGGTATTTGAACAAGGATAAACTCTGGTTAGCATGACTTGACAAGCATTTTTGAGTAGGTCAATGACGTTATCTCGCTCAGAGGGTTATTCATGCTCATGATTGCACAACTGTTGATGTTCCTCAACACACGTTTATCTTGTTATATTTTCAATTGATCCTTTCTGCCATTTTTCAAGTGTGTCTAATTACCCAAAATGCACTTGTCGATCCATCTTTGCCCAATTTTCACGGCTCTTGGCCCCCTTTAAACGCCTATCATTGCACCTACACACAACTGCATTAAATATTTTGTTATCATAAGACGAAAACACAAAACACATGCATACATCCCTTATAAGCACACTTCTTTCTCTTTTCCCATTTATTTATCAAATCCTTCAAGATCAAGAAAATTATGTTAATCTCAAGTAGAAGGGTATTCAAGCAATGTATCCCCCCGATAGCCATCTATGAACTTAAACGAAAGATTGACCTTCAAACTGAAAACCATGCCATGGGCAAAAGACATCATTGTATACTAAAGAGAAAAAAATGGAGTAAGAGGTAACATAGAATCGATTCGAAAACTCTAATAGCAATGGGCTGGTCATGCAGCAAGAATGTCAGACAACTGTTGAACATTACGACTCAGAATGTGATTTTGCAGAGATCATAAACGAAACAGGTAAAATATGACGGCGATACAAACTAGACGAATCCAGGAAGAGATAGCCCTGACATGAATCTTTGGTCAGATCCATGATGATGATGATGATGATGATTATTATTTTCCATTACTGCCTACCCATTATGAACTTTTGGAAACTGTCAACCAAATCTGTCGACATAGGTTTCTTCAGTTTTACAGTTCGTCCAACTAGCTAGCTGTCATACGTACAAGCTGCATCAATTGGAGCTAGGGATCTGGATTTCAATCCTTATTAATATTAGGAAGAACGATTTTTTCTTAAATATCCCCGGAGGGGTTTAAGTAAGGGGTTCAATTTGCAATGTTTTTTTTTTTATTTTCGTGCTAAATTAGTGTCTTGGGGCATTCAAGCTTGTTATTTGAAAATTTGGACATTTTCGATAATCACTGTTTAAACTCCGAATTCCAAAACAGGCCACCTCGTTTTCTTTCAGTTTACATCTAGAAATGCCTAGAATCATATCTAGAATAATCAAGAATTTTCATGCAATCCACTTGAAAAAAAAATGTAGAGATATTCTAATCATAATTTCTTCTTCTTCTTCTTCTTCTTCTTCTTCAATTTCCTCTTCTCCTTCTCACTTTTTTCCTTCTTCTTCTTCTTCTTCTTCTCGTTTTCTTCCTTCTTCTTCTCTTTTTTCTACTTTTTCCCTTTCCCTTTCTACCTCTTTTTTTGTGTCCTTCTTTTCCTCCTTCTGTCTTTTTCTTCTTTTTCGTCTTCTTCTTCTTCCTCTTTTTTGTCAATTTCCCTTTCTTTTCTCCTTGTTTGTTTTCTTTTTCTTTTTCTTCTTCTCTTTCGTCTTCTTGCCGACATGGTGCTACATCCTGACACAATCAGGAATCAAAGCACTTGTTTTGGAAGGGAAGTTAAGAGGAAAGTTAAAATCAACAAGAAAGTGGATCAGCGAGCAGGCTGCTTTTGAGACTCGATTAAAGTCTTTCAGGGCTGGGCTGGGCTGTTAACTTTGAATACCTGTAAGATAAGTGAATGGATCTAATGAGTAAAACAACTTCCTTAATTCATATAAACAATGCGAAAACCATAAACATATACAGGCATACTCCGGTTAATGCGGTTAAGTCGTTCAAAAAAAAATTCTGTACTGTTCAAAACGACACGGTTCTTATTGGAATTCAATGTGTTTTTTTGTAGTTTTTTTTTCAGCTTATACTAAGTTACACAAATTGTTACGGCAATAACTCAACCATTCTACGTCAAAACCAGATCTACTCAAAACAGCATGACATAAACTATTTCCTACAAACTCAGGTCCATAGGGTACACTTTTGCTTCATCTCACTGTTTTACAAGCACTGACAACTACCTCAACGCACGTTGGGACATGTTTCAGTAGGTCTGTCCCCGTTTTTACACATCTAATTGAAGGCATCAGTAGTAAGCAGAACACGACAGGGAGTTTGCTCCAGTAAGCATTTGTCATGAATTTTTCTTTGGTGCTATAAAGTTTACATTAAATCTGGTAAAGCAACCTTTTCTGAATGAATGCACTCTAGTAGTGGAGGTCTGACTGCACCCCAGTGCAAAATTTGTTAGATTGTACTAATATATTTTAAATGATTATTTTTTTCAGATTTTTTTCGATTTTCTTAGGTGTATTGCACCGTCAGATATCTGTTGCCCCGCTGTTATGGTGTCTGTGCTTCCCATTCACTGCTTAATATAAAGCTCGTAAAGATTAACCAGGCTTACAGGGAAAAAGGTCCAAGTATATACCGTTACCTAAAAGAGTAGACTGGGATCAGGGAAGAAGAAACGAGCACCTACAACCATCAGATAGCAACATATGAAATGTTGTTGCTTGATTATATATATATATATATATATATATATATATATATATATATATATATATATATATATATATATTATATAAACAGCAAAACTATCTGACCCTTTTGGGACATAACTTTTTTCCCTATAATCCTCTTCTAATAAAATGCAATCCTTATAAATTTCTTCATATTTAGTGGTAACGAATTCAGAAAGAACATGAATTATGACTTCTTTGTTATTGTATGTTTTTACAGTTATAAAGTTCAAAATGTGTGAAAACAGGATAAGCGATAAGAGAATTTCAGGTGAATGGGGAGATGCTGCAACACCTCGTATCCCAATTCTCTAAAGGGGTTTCCAGGGAGCTTTTTATTCATTTTATTTGATGTAAAACCAGTTTTTTTTCTCAACGTTCCATATTGGCTTGAGATGATGTGAAGTTCTGGAGTCTTGCAAAAATACTCCAATCGTTTTTTTGTTTGTTTTTTCTAAGGTGTTAGCCATTGCTCTCTATAATACATCAATAATAACTGGTTTAAGCTTCAATAGAGGTTTTTTATTGGCTATCCATAATTCTACACCTAAACCAATTGAACCAACGCTGAAAGGTTTGCACAGTAATAGTGTTCACATCAATCCCTTTTTTGGGGTTATCATTATTTCTTAATTCGAAATCTGCCAGGGAAATGAAGGTAACTTATTGAACATCTGTTGGCAATCAAGTCGGCGATTAAACAACCGTAGCCATTACAGGTGGCAAGGGTTTTGTTCCTTTTTTTTCCTTTTTTTCATAATTTTGTGTGTTTGTTTGTGTGCCTGTGTGTCCATGTTCTATATATTTCAACCTTCCTGGCTATGCTGTATCGTCAAAGGACTTGAAAATTAACGTCAATAACCAATTAGACGTCTTCTAAAATGTTCAGAAAAAGGAGGTTTTTTGTACCGTCTAGGATCTTATTCCGTCTTTTATAGTTTATTAATGGCATAAAGATTGTGAAGAACCTGGATATGTCTAGATTTCTTTTTACTGTATTTCACTTGTTTTCCAGTGGAAAACACCGATTATGTCATAAATAGAAGTTGTTTCTTCTACAAGAGTTTCACTTATTATGTTACAGTTGTTTACTTATTGACTATGATGGCGAGTTATATCTGTATTTACATTGAGCCTGAAAAGAAGGGTTATACGTTAACCGATGCCCAAGTCTCCACCAATTTAAGCTTGATAGCTTGTCATCACAATTATTTACGTCTGTGAACGGTCGAATTTTTCCAACATAAATCAATGAATGTTGCTTTTCCGCTTTACGCCATTTTGATTCACGAGATACTCTCATCTTACTGATTTTTGGTGGATATATATATATATATATATATATATATATATATATATATATATATATATATAAAATCAAAACTGTTTATCTATTTATTATCCGTAGAAAAAAGTTGAAAGCACCAATTCACCTAATTTCTGAAGAAAGTTCGATTTCACAAACTTCCGATTGTAAAAAAAAATGGTTGCTTCATGAGCTTGTCTTGATTAAACGAACCGTTGATCAAATTAAATGTACGTATTTGTTTATTTTTGTAAAAGATAAACTTTAAAAAATACCAATTAGATCTGGCGTAACAAATACACAGATATTGTGAGAGAGGTGGAAAAAAGAGAGTGAGAGAGAGAGAATGAATGAGGCATGTTCTCTTTGTATGGTTCTTCCCATTGTTTCCTATTCAAATCACCAACTCTTTACCTTCAAACCTACTATATGTTCCCGTTCATGTTTAGTCAACATGAATTCTCTTTTATTGTTGGTGAGTTTCCGCTTACTTTTGACAGAATACAGTTACGTACCTCTAACCTACTTACGGTGCGTCCTTCCTGAGGTTAACAAGAAAGCGGAGAGATTGTCTTCTGTTTTGCATTTCAAAGCGAGATCCTAATCAAAGACATGCCTGCAAACACAAGATGCCAGTTCAACTTACCTAAGTCGTTCGATAATCTCATCTTGCTCTTGAAATAGTTCTAGGCAAGAAATATCACACCAAATGGGAGAAATATTGTCTGAAAATTCTGAGACAAGATATCATTTTTTTTTTCTTGGATTATCCGGGCTATCGTATAATTCAAACAGCTTTTTTAGCAGGATAAATTTTTCAAATGAATTTCTCTGAATTCCTCTTGCTTACCACCCAGTGTTTCATGACAGTTCGATTCCAAGCTTTTCCTTTTTTTTTTTCTTTTCTTTTTTTTTGTGGGGTAATAGTGTTTTAAGTCATTCATTGCGGAATCGGTTGTCTCATATGCTTTTAAATAAAGTTACATCCTCACCATTGCATGCGGTAGGTTCGGACTAATTTTCTTGTTTTTTTCATCACTGCGTTTGGCCTTTTCGACCCTCTAAAATTTGGAGATTCATCATCATTTTCCACTAACCTTTTGGAAGTTGGATTCCAAAGCTAGATTTTAATCAAGGAACACCTTCACACATGAAAGGAGGTTTCCTTTCATCTGACTCATTTATTAATCTCAAACAGTTTTTATAGTTGTTGTAGGAAAAATTCATTACACAAATCTATCGTCTTGAAATTTCAACACTAAACAGCATCAACTTAAAAGCATGCCCCTGTCCCGTCATATCAGCACGTAATATGAAAAAAAAATAAATTAAAGATCAAAACTGAGCCATAATCCACACCAACTTCTATGTTTTGTTTTTTTTTAACGAAATAAGTCCATGGGTGTCCGTATCATAATTATTAGTATTTATGACATCAATTTTGTACATTCAGTAAGACTACCTACTTGTACTCAGTTGGTGATGTGTCCAAATCAAAGTAGGG
>OY735214.1:7213167-7300667 GCA_963457665.1 Thysanoteuthis rhombus
TATACCAAGCTATCTTGTGATCTCCCCATGTGACGTTGAGTATGTTTCTCGCCTGTGCACATTGCATGGTTCTCAGTTTAGAGTTCAATCTTTCAGAGAGCTTCCATGATTAATTGTATTATGTTTTCTCGAGATGTTCCCGAGTTTTTTTCATTTTAAGATGTATTACTGTTAATATTGCTTAGTGGATACGTTCTGTAGTCTTCCTCATTCAAAGTTGAGTCATTGTTATTATCATTTATTTTTATACATTTTTGCCTATGTATTTGTACTGAGTAACCAAAGAGGAAATATGTGTATATAAATATTGTTCGATACTTTTTTTTGTTTACAAATTTGAAATCGATTCTGGCAGGTGCAATGAATATCAAAATAGGTTTTCCTGATAGAGAATAGCGGTCAGTTATCCATAGATTGTATTTTGAAGCTGCTCTTCCTGTTTCTTTTTTTGTTCGTTTGTTTTTGCAATGTATTTTATCTTGAAGTAAATAGACGGCGAATACCCAAGTAACCTCAGATTTGCTGACGGCATCGTCTTTTTTTTTTTTTTTTTTGCTGATAATCTTCATGATTTCCAAATAATGCCAGATAAACTGAATGAAGAAAGCGGGAAAAAAGGTCTCAACATGAACATCAATAAAACAAATGTCATGTTCGACGAACACAAAGAAAAAAACAAGAGAGTAGACCACTACATCTACAAAGGACAGCAAATCTCCATTAAATCCCTGAAAGGAGAGGAAATCAAACGAAGACTCAACTCTGAGTTGGCAGGCTTTCGGTAGAGCAAGGTCAACCTTCAATAACAGGGAAATTCCATTACTCCTGAAACGACAGGCATTCAGCCAATGCACCCTCCCGATAGTCACCTATGGAGCTGAAAAATGAAATTTAACCAAAATATTGGCACTCAAACTCAGAACCATCCAACCATCCAAGGACAGTACAATATTAAAGACAAAATAGTCAAGAAAAAAAGCCCATACATTCAACTTCTTTTAGCAGCATGACGAGTGGGGGTGATCAGTTAAAAAATTGGGGAATGGTGTGACCATTGAATAAGTAACTTCACTCACTTCTTTTCGCGCAGTGATCAAAAAAATTAAATTTTCAGTAAAAAAACAAGTGTAAAGGAAAGAGAGTGAGGGATCAATTAAGCAAAAATTTACATTGCAATTAGAACCCCTCACAACGAAAACCTATTGGGGTTGGGGCATTTAAATGAAAAACAGCCCCATTGGTGTGGCCTGATACATACATATGTAGTCAGTTAGCTGGATCAACTTGAAAACTGAATAAACTTGTGACAAAAGTTTCGGAGACAGTTTTAGGTGACGGTTTTTAACAGGCACGAGAAAAAGCTTTGAATGATAATAACATTTTTAGTATTAACAGAACATACAACCCTAAAAAATTGGGGATGAGCAGATCTTCTTGTTGTTGCTGGGGCCTTTTTCAGCAAGCTTCTCTTTTGTTTCATTCCAAATATCGGGAAAAATTATTTTTGCACATGATTTTCATCATTTTGATGATTTATCTTATCAATATATTGTCGTTTTCATTATTTCTTTTACACATTTAAAAGGTAAATCCTTTGAGATATCAGTAATGTTTGTATTTTTTCAAAGCGTTCGACTGTGGCTCTAACTGGGTGTCCCACATAAGGAATTAAAAATACAGGAACATTCAGTAAAATAATTTTCTTTCGGTGATTTTTTTCAATTTGTTTTGTTTTTTTGTCAATTATGATTTGGGATTTTGCTCAGGAAAAAAAAAGTTTTTTCATCATTTTCATCGGTTTAACTCAATTCAAGCAATTATCCAATGTTTCTCTAAAAAGGTTGATAATAAAAATCTTCATACATTTATTAGATGGACGTGTAAAGATCGACGAAAGCATCAATTTATAAACAAATTAAAATAATCTATAAAAAAAAGTGGGATACGATTCTCATGAATAAAAAATTTTTCCCCCAGATATCTACATCGGGAAAGTTCTTTTTAATTTCGTCCTCCAATGGATAGGTAACGAAATTTCTTATAAATATCGGATGATATGTTCATTTCTTGATATCTCAGGTGTTGATTTTCCGATGAAAAATCTGTTCATATTGTTCAAATTTTGATATCATCTTTTTCTTCTCATTACCTGAAACGGTCGAGTCGATAAATATTTTCAGGATCTACCCCGTTACTTCAGAGTCTATATAGATTTTTAGGATCTACCCAGTTTCCTTTTCCCCCTCCCTCCTCCCTCTTAGAAACCCTCAATTGAAATAATCACCAAAACTGTGAACCTAGGTTTCATCAGTTTTTCAATGGGTGTGTCAGTTTAGCTGGCTGGATGGTGATGTATGTATGTATGTATGTATGTATGTATGTATGTATGTATGTATGTATGTATGCATGCATGTATCACGAGTAGAGATTGTCCTAAAGGAGTTAGTGAGCTGCAAATTTGAACGTATTCTCCTTATCATTTTGATTTTTAAAAATACCCCCAATCAGGTTTTTAGTGACGGGAAGGGTCGATTTGCAATGTAATTTTAGGCTAAATCGATCCTTAGTACGTGCCTAGCATTATTCACGCTTGTTTTTTGGATTAGGAGACTTTTTAGTGATTTTACTGCCCTGCAATGAGAAAAGTAACTCATCTATTGATCAACGATTTCTCTAAATTTTTAATTCATCACCCCCAATATGGCATACAGGCAAAAGATGTTGGTCACAGGACGGTTTCTAATGAATGTCTAACCAGAACTGCTATTTTATCGAACCACTGTAGCCCTACAAAAGGCCCGACTGACTAGCCAAATGAGCTACATATTCTTCTCTTTTTGAGTGCATGAGTCTATCTGTCAATCAATCTATGTGTGTGTGCATGTGTGTCTGTGTGTGTGTGCGTGTGTGTGTGTATGTGTGTATGTGCATGTGTGTGTATGTGTGTGCTATGATCACATCTTTGGAGCTACTACCTTGAAAATGTGCATGAGTACATCCCTAGGCATTATATAAAAACTTTTTTTCTTTTCTTTTTGAATTTGATTTTTTTTTTGTCTCTGTGGTAAATTTGGCTCAGCGATATGCAATCTTGGCTTCGATATTTTTTAGATAATTTTAGATAACAAATATACATATTTTCGTATAATTTCAGATAACAAATATACATCATTTTAGATAATTTTAGATAACAAATGTACATATTTTTTTTATAATTCTGGAGTAATTACTTCTGGTACATATGCTTTGGTATGGTGATTCATTCATGCGAGGTGCAGGTATGTCTTCTCTTGCTTATTGGCTCCCCTCTACATACTCAATTTATGGATGAATACATAAAGGTATATACAACCCAAATACAACGACCTTGATTTATATTCTAGATCACAATAAGATTTTTTTGAATCCATTGTTTGTTTTGCTTACCTTTCAATCTGTGTATATTTCATATGGACCTATATTCACCTGAAATTATTGCCTCGATTAAAATAGCCTTTCTGGTTTTCAAGATACATACTTACATATATATATATATATATATATATACATATATATATATATATATATATATATATATATATTAAAAGAGCCTTTATGGTTTCCAAGATACATACATACATATAAATATATATATATATACATATATACATATGTATGCGTATATGTATATATATATATATATATCATTGATGGGACCTGGGACGTAACATATATTCGGAGCTGTTCTATTCTTGTATTTAGCTATTATTTCCATACAAATAAAAAAAATGAAAGTCCATAGGGTTATGATGTTTAATTCAACGGAAAGTTCCTCGTGTATCAATAATTTATCCGTACGTAATATAATAAATCCTTTATCAGTAATCTATGTTCATGTGACACAATAAATTCTCAAATTGATTGAAATACTGGAAAACATTTAGACTTATAAAAAGATACCTTTTGAGATGAACATGGATGAGACCTTTGAAAGATGAAATATATATTTGGAAGAGCCACTAGGATGAAAGCTATAGGTAAGGATGGACAAGTGAAAGATAAACTGCTGATGAAGGGGTGTCACGAGGTACATAGATAAACAGATAGATAGATATTAATGTACAGATAAAGACAACAGGGAGACAGTTAGATAGGAAGAGAGAGGAGGTAGAGAGAGAGACGGATAGACTGTCTGCCCCGTAGATGAATATGAATAGAGGCCCAGACATTCCTTTGTAGCCCTCTATAAGTTTCTTGCACCTGTCAGCTTATAGATACCTAAAATTACCTTTAACAATTTGCTCAAAGTTAAGCTCTTGTATGTTTGTAGAATTTCATCGGAAGATGGTGGGTGCCTCAGTATGATAAAAACCTAAAGGAAACATGCAAGAGTACACAAGAGAGGGATAATTTGAACTGTTTTAAACTGGATAACAATGATTCTTAATTACATTTGAAATCATTGGAAAAGAATGGAAATGTTTAATCATAATTTCAATGACTACCATAGACCACATGGATCCTGCAAACATTCAAGTGCTTGGATAATCTCAAAAGAGAAGTGGGAGAATCTACCAGCTGACCGATTCGGGAAGCTTATAAACGGATTCAACGAAGGATGGCAGTCATCATTTCCAAAGGGTATGCAGTGAGAGATAAAGAAGGATGCCAATATTGCTATCTTGATCCTTTTTTTACTTTGAAATTACTACATGTAAGTGAGAAAAAATAACTTGTTTTTCCTGTGAAATACGTGAAAATATATAAATGAGAGGAATTTGGTAGATTTCCATTTATTTCTCATAATATTTTATAGGCTATACAAAAGAATTCGAGAGTGCTAATTATTGTGACCATGTATATATATATATATATATATATATATATATATATATATATATATATATATGAGTGTGTGTGTTTGTGCGTGTGTGTGTGTGTGTGTGTGTGTGTGTGTGTGTTTGTGATGATAACTGATTTTCCAGTTACACTGTATACAACTGATGATCCAAAATGAGAGAAAATTTACATATAGTATTATTATATCAAAGCATTGTAAAGCACGAGAGAAAAAAAAACACTGACGAAATTACAAGAACTACATTAACAGGTATTGGAAAATAAGTGACAGAAGTTAAAAAAAAAACTTTTAATGTTTAGTGTTTAAAGCTATGAAGATATCCAGACTATATATTTGTGTGCGTGTGAGCGTGTCTCATTCTATTTCACTGGGACCAATTTGTATACATAGCTTTTATATATAAAAACTGAGGTTCCAAAACGCAATAAGCGCCAGAATATTTTCATCTTATTACAACACACACACAGGTACACGCACACGCACACACACACACACACACACACACACATATATATATATATATATATATATATATATATATATAGATAGATAGATAGATAGATAGATAGATAGATAGATAGATAGATATCTTGTCCTTACATAAAAGGGCTTGTCTTAGATTTTAAAAAAAGGCTTGTCTTCAAAATGAAAGGCTATGACGGGCAAGGATGGTCATTTCTCAGGGAAAATTGGGTTTAGTTATTTATATCTAGAGATGAAGATATGATGTTTAGCAATCAATAGGTAGATGGTTGTAGCCAATCAGCCACAGACACAAGAAGACACCTCCTGACCCTGCCTCTCATGGACCTGTCTCATTTCAAACCAAATGTCACTCTCAATTACATAGAAAGAAACACCTCCTCTCTTGATCCTACTAGACAACCAAACACAGAAATATTCACATTCTCCTCTTCAGCATCAAAATGTAAACAGTAAATTTTTCTCTGAGAAATGCTGCAAATATTTCTCTCTGGAAAAGATCGCTGGCCCTTGTCATAATGCATCAAACTACGCCCACAGAATAAAGATTGAGAAAAATTGAAATGTAACACGTATCTTTCTTCACTTTTCATTTGTCATTTTCTTCTTAATCCTGTGGGATCATTTCACACACACACACACACATATATATATATATATATATATATATATATATATATATATATAGAGAGAGAGAGAGAGAGAGAGAGGGAGAGATGAATGGATAGATAGATAGATAGAGAGATAAAGAGAGAGTTAGAGAGTGGAAAAGAGAGAGAGTTTATAAGATTTCAATGAGATGAAAAGACCAAATCAAGTATTATATTTTCAATTCAATTAAACGCATTTATTTTTTAAGATATTGCTCATCATTTGGAACCACCTTCCCCATGTATACATATAAATACTTACAATTATCTTTGCATCTCTCATTAGCACTGAAAAGAAGTTATTATATTCACCGATCCCATTTCCATTTCGAAAATCTGGGAATCTTTATTTCTCAACTCTCACCAAATAAAAGGTTAAAAATAAAAAGACACCCGGGAATCTCTAAACAAAAATCAACTCGAATGAATGGGACGGCACGGCATAGAAAGCAAGCGCTGTGCTCTTTCAGCATTATTAATGCAAAAACAGCATTATTGATACAAACAATCTTTTTTTTAAGTAAAAAAAAAAAAAAAGGTGAAAAACTGAATGAAGTTGCTATCATTCTTTATCTTATGCTTGGGGGAATTTTATGCATATATTAATGCACTTGAATGACGTCTGTAAGAGATTAACATAGTTGGCGCTAGTCGCTTTCCTGCACAAGTAAGCCATTGCAGACGATTTGTTTGGTACATGAATTGGAAAAAAAATTTTTTTCAAATAAATGAGATACAGACAAATGTATTGATAAAAACAAATACATATATATATATATATATATATATATATATATATATATATATATATATATATCAAATAAACTGCGGCAGATGAATGGATAAATTGATGGAGAAAATTTTTTTAAAAGACTGGAGAAGGGACGGATGAATAGATGGAAAGATTTCGAACAACTGAGATGGATAGACATAAACAGACTGTAATAGATAGATTGATAGATAGATAGATAGATAGATAGATAGATAGATACATACATACATACATACATACATACATACATACATACATACATACATACATATATATGAACAAACTGAGATGGATGGATTGATAGCAGATAAATAGATAGATAGACAGATGGATAGATAGATCGATAGATAGATCGATAGATAGATAGATAGATAGATAGATAGATATAGTAATATAGATTTTTTTTAAAGCTGAGAACGATAGATTGATGGATATCAAAAGACCAAGATAGATAGATGGATAGACTGATACAAACAAACTGAGCTAGATAGATAGATAGATAGATAGATAGATAGATAGATAGATAGATAGATAGATAGATAGATAGATTCATTGATATTCCCACGTGAATAACCATCGCAGACGTTTTGTTTATTAGTTCCATTGGAAAATTATTTTGAAAAAAAGTGAGAAAGAAAGCAAGAAATTGTAAACACGTTCTCTCATGCGTAGAAACAAATTTCCCTTTTGGGTATTCATTCATTTCAAATAACGAAGAGATTAAAGGAAAATTGAACAAAAAAATGCAGGAAGGACTTTGCGTTTCCGCAGGGGTTTTTCCCGTCACCTCCAACCACCTGCTGTCTTTGTGCTCGATCCTGAATAAGATTCTATTTTGGGATTAACCTCCTCAAAATTAAAATGCTCAAAAAGACGTCATATTATTCATTCAAAAGAAAACTGAAGCAAAACACTGATCAAGGGTAGGGAAATCAAAAATTCCAATGGGAGTTCCCCAACCGTAAGGATTTTCTAAATTTTATTTGGAAAAACAGGTAAAAAAAATAGAAACTTCATTTTTATATCTTGGATTGACTTATAACTGTAAATGTAGGAATATCCGTCATCGCATTGATTGTGATTGACGGTAATTTGATTCTGTCTGCAATCCATATCTTTTATTTGGTAATCTACACCTACTACACGTAAATGGAGAGAAGAACTACACAAATTCAGAAAGTAGTGGCTCTGCAATGCCAACGATAGAGAGTTGAGGTAAATTCTGACGATAGTCTTTGTCCAATGACGGACGGTTGATGATGAAGACCGTTCGGCACCTTTCGCAGTTGAAAGATAAAAAATGATGGTTTAAAAAGATCAAATCAGTACATATCTTTTACTTTGTTCTGAAGCCAAAAGAGCAAAATAGAAATAAAAGACGATAATTGGAAAGAAAAAAAAATAGGTGTGGTTGTCCTTCAGAAGACACTGTCACGTAACCAACGTCTTTTTGCAGCATACCATGTTGGGGTTGATCAGATAAAAACGGGCAAAACGGATAATCAATGAATTTGTTACTTCTCTCAAGTTTTGTTCGGAAAAGATCATCAAAAATCCGAATTTTCTGAAGAAACAAGCTGGCATGAACTTGGGCCGATTTAACATGAACATTTCAAATTAAATCCATAGTAATAACTTGGGAGGAACAAAAAAATCAGCGTTTTGTAGATAGAAAAGAGTAAATGTTTAACGAATTCGGATGTTGTTGACTGAACACAAATTAAATACGTAGGCATTTAACTAACCGGCAACCTTGGTTAATGATGAATTTTCTTACGATAATCTTTAATTAATATATATACATATATATATATATATATATATATATATATATATATATATATGGTACAGATCATGTTTGCAATATTTGATGATATAATGCAACATCTGTTACGTGATGGATTTACATCATGAAGTGCTTGATACATTGATCTTGATACTATGAAAGTCACGTTGTTTTAGAATAGAGCTGGGGATAAATAGATAATAGAATGTGGATTTGCTACACAAACTAGTTCATGTTTCTGCCCCCTCCGGCAGCCTCATCAGGCAATGTGTGTGTTGGTGTCAGTATATTTATATATATATATATATATATATATATATATATATATATATATATATATATATATATATATATATATATATATATATATTTATATATATGTATATATATATATATATATGCTGAAGGCTTGTAATTTATATATATGTATACATAAGTATATGTTTCATTTGTATATGTGTGTGTAGCATATGTGTATATATGTTCGTATGTGTGTGTGTGTGTTCGTGAGTGAGTGAGTTGCAAAAATTGATGGGTACTATGAAATATCATCCATATGCAATAAATCATTATGATACCCTGAATTAAATAACGAATTTAATATGGTAAGAAAGCTGAAGCGGGCACTTTTGAACAACACAGCTGAGGAGCAATATTAATATGATTAGTCTGTTTTTTTTCTTTTAATCCTCAAAACGGTTACATGGTAAATAACTGATGAACCCAACATCCAAATAAAAATACTATAATATCAAATATTCTGTAAAACATGAGAACCACTGACAAAAATCATATAAATCACATGGACAGATAATTGGAAATAACTGATTGTTTGTTTTTTTTAAACAGTTATTGTACATATTTGATATCAGATATTTTTATATATATATAGTACATGTATTATGAATCAGGTAAACAATATAACATAATATAATTATATATTAATGATATAAAACCACTTCTGAACTATAGTGGATTTATTTAATTCATCGATTGATGAGGCTCGGAGAAGGCTAAAACATAAGCTAGTTTGTGTAGCAAATCCACATTCAACTAATCATATATATATATATATATATGTGTGTGTGTGTGTGTGTGTGTGTGACTGATTTTCTCATTTTTGTGACGTTTTACAGTGCTATGGGTTTTGAAAATAGGAGTATACGCTTGTTTTTTTTCATTTTGTACTGTTTTATTGACATAATTCAAGGTTGGTTATTGGGTTAGAAGCTTTTTGCTGCTACTTCCTGGACAAGTAATGTATTTATGGGAGAGCCGTTTTTCTCAAGTGCTTATGGACATTACGTCAATCATCCTGACATCTGGAAATTGGGCAGAAGTGATGGTGCAGGATGCCTCGTCAGTAATTGCACCGAGAATCGAAACGGCAGGCCAGGTTCGAACTCCAGCTAGACCAGTTTTTTGTTCACTTACCACAATTGGTTCCTGTAAGGTATGAATATATATATCTTTTCATTCACCATCTATGGATATATACCGAGTCAGACCTGGAATTAGTAGCAATTGTTGGCTGCTAGTATAGGAGACGGATGAATCTTTTCCATCCTGCAATGCATTGTGCATGGCACTTAACACTGGTTTATCCCACGAGTCCTCGTTTGTCTCCAGCCGACTAGGTGTTGATGAGGAACCGATGCTGGCAAGAGCGGGAGAGTAAGCCTGACAGAGAGTGTAACTCTCTGTCTCTCTGTCTCTCTCTATGTCTCTCTCTCTATCTCTGTCTCTCTCTGTCTCTCTCTGTCTGTCAGTCTGTCTGTCTGTCTCTCTCTCTCTCTGTCTTTCCACATATATATATATATATATATATATATATATATATATATATATATATATACTTAGTCATACTTAAATTATGACTTCAGACCGTGTTCGGCGGCTACTGCAACCCTAAGAATCAAAACCGTCTTCGATCACAAAGGGCAAACATCATAAGACGCGTGAGAGTACTGTAGCTATTTGCCATACCCCAGTATGTCCCTAACTGTCCTGATTATGTCGCCGCTGAACCAAGGCAGACACAGACCGAGCAGTGAATCTGTAAACGCGCTCAGCACTCCCTCGCCATTATCAAAGTCAAGTGAATGTCATGACTTCAAGCCCTTCAGTGCACTGCAACTGCTTCATACACTTTTAACTGAAGCCATTGCCATCTCTGACCATGATGGACGAATATGTTGTTGATCCCAAGTACACTTGGACGTGAAATTAAGCCTGACGATGTGCCAAAGACTCCTTCACTATCATTTAAGCCCTGCTCTAATTGTGGCTACAGGCGCCTCGCCGCAGCTGCTACAACACTTAAAACCGAAACCCTGGTCACCTTCAATCACAGTGGACAAATATGATGTTGACGACGAGTGCTAAGTGAACAATAACATACTTCAGGCAAAATCCAAATTTGGTTCGTAGATCCTACTTCCCGAGAAGGTATTCTATTTCGCACCTGCTGGTCTACCACCGAGGAAATTCGCGTATTCGTCGAAGTTCACCTATTTGCTATGGCGCAGAAGCTTCTTGAGTTATATAAATCATAAGGAAGAACCGTCAGAAGTGTGAATTTCCCCAAGGAGATATTCAAAGTGTGAGAGCTAGATCAAGTGGAAAGTATACAGAACCGTGAGGAGTTCGAAGGAGGAAAAATATTATTAGAGAGAGACGCAGAGAGACATGGAGAGGAAGGCTCCTTGGAATTTGAAGTGTGTTGATTTTCGTAGAGGAACTTTCGTGGTAATCATCCCATGATTGTTCAATCAAAAGGAGAAAGGGGAGGAAAAAAAGAGTTGAAAAAAGTTTGTGGGAATAAAGAAAAAGGAAGGAGATAAAGAAAGAACTAAGAAGTTGATGTGAATTAGAATGAGGAGGCACTTTTTTCCATGTGGATAGATTGATAGATAAGTAGACAAATGGATATATATATATATATATATATATATATATATATATATATATATATATATATATATATATATATATGTATGTATATATATATATATATATATATATATATATATATATATATATATATATATGTATATATATATGTGTGTTTTTGTTTGTGTATATATATATATATATAGAGAGAGAGACAGACAGACAGACAGACAGACAGACAGAGACACAGAGAGACACAGAGAGAGAAAGACACAAACAGACGGAAAGAGACAGAGACACGGAGACAGAGGCAGAGAGGGTCACAGAGAGTTCTCAACGGATAGATGGATTTGTACGAGGATCCATAGATGGATTAATCATATATAGATGGATATGTAGACTGAAAAAATGTGTCTCTTCAGGACGAACTTGACAAAATTACCACGTTGAAAAAAAATTCCGTTGACATAAATTTATTAGTGTTTCTCGAAGAAGATTCACGATTGAACGTAACCAATATCACTTCAAGATGAACTGATAAATTCGCGTGTTACAAACTGGTGTAATTTTCTCAGGTTTCACCGTGTAACACTCTTTTTTTTAGTTCGTAGATTCGAACTGATGATAGACTGATGGATTCGATCACTGAGAGAGACTTTAACCTAGATAGATAAATAGATTTGACCAGCGATCAATGATTTGAAAGATTCATTTGTTGATTGAATGATTTGAACAGAGTGAGATAGATTTGAGCAGGGATAAATAGAATAGATATACAAGTTGATATAGACAGAGATGCAATGTCGGATAAAGCATCCTTAGATATCATCATACTTAATAGATATAGACGGACTGAAATGAAGTATCGTTCATTATCGCTTTTTTAATTTTTTTTTCATTTTCAGAGTCTTCATTATTATAACTATCCAGAACACTAATCTATGGTCTATAGTAAACAAACGTTCTTCAACTATTGTTTATTTTCATATCTGAAGCAAAAGAGCAGATGCCGCATCCAGACCAGCTTCCTGAGAATAAAAAGATGCTAGTTCAAGTTGTGTTGCAAGCTCATTCTTCATTTCCGAATAGGACTGTTAACTAACGACTTTAAAATCACAGTTTACGATGAAAAATAACTGAAAATAGGTTAAAAATTAATAGAAAAACTTGTAAAAATAAGATTCGTTCAAAATCTCACACAACGTCGTTGTCGATTATCGTCCAATATCAATATTCAATGTTTTCAAATAATAATTTGCCCCTGTTATGTCTTGTCAAATAGCTGTCAGTTTCTACAAGGTGTACGTACCATTCTCTGCTCACAACCTCATCAGGGATACTGGAGGGTTAGTTCTGGTTCACTAGACTGTCGGAGATTCCTCCTGCTTACGGAACCAGGTATTTCTCAATGGTCAACCATAAAGGTACAGAGCAGACTTAACGTTGCTTAACATTGGTGAACTTATGAGAACTGATATATCCAATATGATTTGACCGTAATTCCTTAGCCTTGTTGAGAGGTTATTCGATCCTACTCCCTGTGACTACTCTTTTGAAGAAAGGCATTGAATAACATTTTTAAACAATTTGGTATAATTCGGTGATTGATCCAACCACAGCCTACCAAACTGGGGTGACCACTTTACCCCTGGGCCACAGAGGTCAGAAAGATTGTTGCTTTTTTTTTTTTGAATGAGGATGATTTTTGATCCGTTAAAATGTTGTTTTTAGATAGCACATCAATATAAGATGTTGGTCCTCAATATAATATGATAGTGACGTAAGGAAAAACTCTGAAGAATTGGGTAAGAGTTTAGTCATCATCTTTGGACTACAGAATATTTTACTTTTTTTTTAGATATCATTTATATAAGGCCTAATTCTCCTCCTGGCGACCCCCTAATCTGCTGTTCCATTCTTGGTGGTACGATGGAGCATCATTAAGGTTCTGTTTTTTGTTTTATTTTCGTTAAGAATTTCACCAGATGTTATTGTCGGCCAACAGTAATGAACGCTATGTAATGAATGTAACTATCCTATTTTTCAGTCATATTTTAATAGTTGAAGACGGCTACCTGAACAAAATAATACTTTTCCTCTCCCTTTCGGCATGGTAGAAGCCATTCAGTTTTCGAAAGATAGGAGTTGCTGGAAATTCTAAAAACAAGAACCATATGTTCAACAATGCGTCCACTATGATTGCGTCCATATCCGTTCATGTAGTTGCCTGAATCACTAGTCTTGAAGGTCTTTTTAGCACGAGACCACTCAGTGATACACGATAATTACCAATTATGACTATGAAGGGCGCTTGTTTTCCTCTATGAAAATATAAACAAAAACCAAATATAAAAGTAATTAAAAATAAACAAATATAAGTGTAAACATTTTCTTGGATGTATTTTCAACAAATGTACAAAACTATTTATTCAAATTTTGAAAATACTGTACCTTTTTGAATTTAATCTACATATCTTTATATCACAAATAGTAGTATTACTACTTGTGGTAACAGTAGCAAGAACAATATATGTATATATATATATATATATATATATATATATATATATATATATATATATATATATATATATATATATATATTTAGCTGTTTCGTTATATTACAACTCTTCAGTGAGTCAGAAGTGTGGATAAGCATTTTTCATTCGAATTTGAAGCTCAATTTGAATGAAAAATCCACTACCATCGATACCCTCCATTCAAATTGAGCTTCAATTTCGAATGAAAAATGCTTATCCACGCTTCTGACTCGGCATATGCTTTTTTTATCTGATCGGCATTTCTGAAATATCAGCGGAACGTCCCTGATAGACGTTTCCAAAAGGATGAATTTTCTTGAAAGCGAGAGGCAATTCACAGAACAGAATAATCGGGTATTTCAAAAGCTTTCAGCCTCGTTACACATCTAATTAATCGAAGAACGCTGTTCAGCCGAGAAAGCGTACACAAACGAAATAAAGGTCGTAGGACGTATTTCACCTTGATAATTTCCCTCGGATAATCAGTCCCCTGACAATGACAAAGCAACCAAAAAGGGGAAGTCTGTTACCCACATAAATTAACACCCTTATTAGATAAGTTGTCCTGTAGTGGCAATAGTTGCAGGATTATTGTTCTGTTAGCTAAAATACCCCCTGTTATCTTAGACCATCAAAAACAAATAATGAGGATTATATTTTTCACTGGTCTTCTAAGAAGTCTTCCAAGGGCACTGCTGATATAACTTGCCTTTATCCGTGATAATCACTTTGAAGAACCATTCTTTGTAATATTGGACGAAGTGGCTCAGAAATTTCCCGACACAAAGGAGTTTTTTGGCACACTTCCTTGATTATAAACTCTGTTCTAGCAACCATCTAGTTAGAGAAAAGACTGTTTTTGACAGCTTCATAATCCTTGGCTACTGAACTAAAATCATGCCTCCTGTTTCTTAAAACTTTCCTCTCGGTGCCAATGTTAGTAACACAAGCAGGTAGCATTATTTACACACAAAGGCATAATGACGGAGCTTAGACAAAATCATCGCTACCTCTATATTCGTATTTCATTTTTCTCCAATACTTAATTGGATTATGATGTTTTTACTAAATCACTTTCACGTTGCTGTAATTAGCAGATGGAAAGTCAAGCATAAAAGACGACAAGAAAAAAAGATTTAAATTTGTTATATTTTTTTTAAATAAATCCTCAAAAGCTTCTCTCAGCTGACATTAATCAGAGGATTAATCGTCAGAAAAATGTTTAAATGTTTTGTGTGAAAATAATTTGAGCAAATTCGAAAAGTGTCGTTCAAAACGGCGGATAAACACGTTGAAAACACATGCCAAGAACCGCAGGCGTAATGATCGAAAATCAGAACGCACTTAAAAAGCGGTTGAAATTAAGAAGGTTTCAGCTTAGGAATATTTTTTTTTCTTAATCCATTCAATTCACAGTAGCGTTTCATGTTCGTTTGGGTGTGAATTCATTCAAAACTTACTTCCTTCTAAAATATTTCAAGTTTCTTTGTGTATTGTCTATATTCTTATGGAAAGTCACCGACACCACTTTTTATTCGGTCAATGTAAGCTCTCCTTCCGATCACTGATGCACGCACTAAGTTCCGACCGATTCATTCTACGGCTTTCTTCGACATATCATACCTGAAAAAGGCCAAGGGATGGGTTAACTGAAAATGTTTCAATAAATTATTAGATTGTTCTAACAAAAATTGGTATACTATGATGCTTATTCAATTATCCTGAATATTACAGTATATTTCAATTCATTTCTGAAAATATTGTGCAGGCTATACAGAAGATGCAATAGTGTCAATGATCATCACTGGCGTTGTATATGTGCAATAGACTATTATGTATTATTTAATTTGATGCTTCTTGAGAGTTTGATTTCTTGAAAAATATAATTTTTATTTGTAACATACTAGTTTACCCGATTGAAAGTGATATACACCTTGCATTTTATATACGCAGATAATAAGATTTGATTATTTTTGTATGTTCCTAAATATAACTATTTACTAACCACTGTCAACAAAAAAAATTCAACAAAAGTGTCAACTTGGGTTTCATTAGATTTTAATCTGGTCTGGCTGACTATGTATGATGTGTACAGGTCGTGACACTTGAGCTAGATTTCTTAAAATTTGAACATTTACTCGTCAGGTCTAAAAAAATAATTCATCTTATTCCATTTTTTTTTTCACTTTTTCGGATTTCTTCCTTGAATATGTTTATTTGGGGGTTCAATTTGCAATGTTAAGTTACGCTAAACTGATCTGATAATTTAGGTCCAACATCATCAACACTTGATTCTTGAAAATCCAAACATTTTTAGTGACCAGTGCCTATCAGGAAGCGAGAGAAGAAATTCATTCATTGATCACTCTTTTTTCCCCATTATTTTCTTTAATTGATCACCGTCACCATGGCATTGCACTTGAAACGTTGGTCACCTGACGATTTTTATTGATTGACTAATCTGACCTGTTTTAGTACGTCTAATATAGATGTTTGTTTTTCCCAAAAGGATACAGTGTTTGTTCACAAGTTTTATTGGATGATCTATCGCTGCTCTAATGGAAACGACGTAAACTCAACGGAGAAGTGATCGGAAGTGACCAGTGATTGTATCATAAACAATGTCCAGGTTCGTTTCCCTGTTGCTGGCTACTCCTCTAAAAAGTGTTGCACTGCCACATCTAACATCTTTTATTACGGTCAGTAGTACCAAAACGTGGACACTTACTGACCGTTCTTGTTGCCGGATGTCTAGAAAGAAGTCGACTGATTACACTTTGTGATACACGTCGACATTAATCATTCTGCTTCCGGTTTAAATGCGGTCAAGCATTATGTGATGTTGTTCATTACGCTTAGTTTAGTTAAAAGAAATCAACTAGTTGTACACAAAATAAAACGTTTGAAGAATGTTTATCTTCTTTATCCGGCCAATGACCATTTAGTCAAGGGATCGGCTAATATTTTGAAGAAGAATGGCCGGAAAAGTGAAATAAAAACTGAAACTCAGCTAATACAAGTCGTAAGAAACAACTTGTTTTCAACTATATTTTCAATTGTCAGTGTTTACGCCAACATAAACTTCCATGAGCTATGAATCAATGAGAACTATCCAAATGTTTTTGGGGGAGTAAGAATATTGTTAAATTCGGTTTCAATATTTGGGTAGATTTATATGGCAGCAGGGATACACAGATAAAGGCATTTTTAGCAATAAAACTTTATTAGTATTGGTCCATAGAAACACTTTTTCTCGGTTTCCCGATCCTGAATTGTATTGTTCTCTAAATAAAAATAAATAAAGAAGACCAAACCAATTCTGAAAATTGTCTGTTAAAATCAGCAATAAGTCCCCATTATATAATTCGTTTGTCCTTCTCCAACAACGTGGTTGTGGAGCTATACTCTACATGCCTTGTATATCTAGGCGTCCAAATGCTAGGGAATGAGAGCCCAAGGCTAAATCTTCTCTTTTGGGTGCTCAACTGTCTCTCTCTGTATGCATTGAATTGTCAAAGCCACTTAATCATGACATGTACTTAATTCACATGACTAGTTTACATATATTGCCCTTTTTCAATTACATGTGTCATTAACGTGTCATTGAACATACCAGCAATGGTTTCTACTTCCATCAAATCACATTGCTGACTATATTCTGATAGTCTCGCAGACCACTTCAGTTGCAGTGAGTTTGAATTTAACCGGTCGGGCAGCCCGCCCTTGTAGCCTTTTGAAATACCAAGCTAATCCTAGTAATTACATTTTTCTGTTGTGTTTGGCTGATCTATGCTTTGTAAATATCGCAAAGAAAAGCGTCTTATTGATAAAGGATGAGTGAGATTGGAGTGTAAATGGAATATGAAAGGACATTCCAATTCATAATGCGAATATCAGAACGAGGCAAATTGGTTCATTGTCGTTACCAGAATATTAACCAAGTCCATAGACAGGACAAAAGGAGTGATCAAAGTTCGTCGAGGGCAAACCAATCGATATTTGGTCGGACAAAAATCCAAAAATGAAGAGACAGGAATCACTTTTATCTAAAGGAACAATGTTCTATTGAAGATCTGAAGATGTAATTCTATTTTTCCGTAAACATTTTAGTCAATTATTTCTAGGTATCAGTTTATGCACTCTGTGTAAGATTATTGAATGGTTTTATGCTTTTCATCGAATTTGGTATTATGAAACTATGTGCAATTTTTCTTTTTTTTTGCGAGGAGTATCAAAGGTTTGCCATGTAGGAGTTTCAGGAATTAAAAAAAAAACATAGCGCTCAGAATTATTGGCAACCATAAATCTTCTGTATGAACTTCACAATATCTGCAGGATATGGAATTCCACTAAATTTAGATCAGAATATGTGAATAGGATGTCCAAAGTAATTTAACACAAAATCTCTTTTTTTAACCAACAGTTAGTAATTTTAAAGGGGAAATCAAGAATATGATCATGACAGTAATTGCACCCTTTTTTCTATATTTGGGCAAACGCCCCGAGCAGCAGCAATGATTGCCTCTTGTATTTATCGATAGGATTTCTGCACTTGTCAACTGGTAGGTTCTCGTACTCTTTATCTGCGATTCCTTCAAGCACCCGAGTGGTTGCTGGATTGAAACTATGACTCCAAATTTCTGTTTTCTTCAATGATTTTCTATCAGATAGAGATTGAGACTCAATATGTGCGACTGAATCATAGTTCGGAGAAAGGAAAAACAATACGAAAAATCGTAGAAAAATGACTGGAGAAAAAGCAAGTTCTAAGCCCACAAAAAAAAGATGTTTTTGTTCAAGTTTATAAAACTAGGGATTTGGTACGTTTTTGAATCATCAGTTATCTTTTTGGCGATAATATTGGTACGTTGGATCAATTTTCCATCTTGAAGCCAAAATGTTAAATCTAATACCTAAAATCTGTAGATGAATGGATTAAAAAACTTTCTACTGTCTGTTGATTTATCCTTCAAGAAATATTCTCTTACAAACATTTGAAATGTGACACAGTATCGAATAGTTACGAGTAGTTTCTCTTACGTATAAAATAAGTAAATTTCTGGAGTTGTTCACTTTTACATGAAATATTGATTTTCACCTCGAATTGACTGTCGAACTCCCCTCGAGGACCTTCAGAGGGAATATATCTACTTAAAATGCGTGCTGTAAGTAGATTGAGACTTTTTGAATTTTATATCAGTTTGTTAGTTTGTTTTTATTTAGAATGAATACTTCTCGAGTTATAAGAGTACATATATACATACATTGCAACCATATATATATATATATATATATATAGACATACATAGATAGATAGATTTATTTATATATATATATATGTGTGTGTGTGTATATATATATAAATATATATATAGAGAGAGATAGATAGATAGATAGTTAGATAAATAGATAGATAGATAGATAATTATTCCGTCACCTAGAGATCATACACAAAGAATGAATATCAATATATTTGAAATACGATCTCATACAAAGAACTGATTCATCAACTCTTACCAAACTTGATGTATCCAACTCTTTTTAATCCTTGACCTCCACAACAAGATCTATAAAAATGTAGAGCCTGAAATAATCAATAACATTGTACAACATGATTTTGGTTCGTAGTGCGAGTTATCTTCTGATTGTTAAAATGCAAAACGTATAGGAAATGTCTATAGTTCCTCTCAAACTCTCCTTTTCTGGATCGGGGTGCACTACTTTTAAATTTGCTTTTACGAAATCATACAACAGATCAATTTGCAGATTCTAACACATGAAATAATAAATCACAACAAACATGTGGATATAAATTAATTCTAAACATAAGTTATCACAAAAGAGTGCGTACTATTTCAAGGCTTTAAAAGGTTTAGACATCGTAAACGTTTGAGTATTGCAACATATCTGCTGTTACATAAGCTTTTTTCATCAGGCTGAACAAAGACTTACAGCCCTTGCAGCTCTGAAAGGGAATGAGACAAGGTGAAACCAGTTCATTCAAACTCTTCCAACCTTGCCACGATATGATCTTCAGAAACGTAGACGGTGAAAAAAAGGGGAATTAAGCTAGCTTATGAATACCTAAGCAACCTCAGATTTCCTGATGATAACGTCCATTTGCTGAGAACCTTTGCGACCATCAAATTATGTTAGGGAAACTGGATGAAGGAAGCAAAGAAGTTTGACTTCACATTAACCTCAGCCAAACGATAGCAAACATGTTCAATACAGGGACACAACGATCAGAAACGTAGAACTTGAGAAAGTACACAACTACATAGACATCTATCTAGGACAACGAATTTTTAGAAGAAAAACCCAAGTGGCACACTTTGGTTATGTTGCAAATGTATCACGAGAGACAACATACGAAACTGTGGCCAGTAAATTATAAAATGGTCAGACAAACTTGACAAGTACAGGTAGTACTGGCTCCACAACACCCATGATTGGGAGGCCTGGCAAATCTAGAGGAAGGTCTTTCTCAAACGACGGACACTAAAGGCTAATGATAATCAAGAATCTTCAAAGATTTGAGGTTGTACTATAATCGAAAGAGCATTTCAACGTCATCATATACCAGTGAAAGAAATTAGAATGTGTATTAAAAAGATGTAATGATATAAGATTACAATGCATGACATAACACGACATGATATTGCTGAATAGCAGAATCAAACGTCAAGGGATTAACCTCATATCCGGTGCTGACTGATAACGATAAGCAGGATGTGCAAATGTAGAAAAGCATGACAGGTGTTGACAAAAAACATCATGGCAAGTGTGTTGACGAAAAGATATGCTACTTTCGTTCCCCTGAATGGAAAGTCAGAAAAACAACAGGCGTTTTTTATCAGGAGGAAGCTACATCCAGGTATGCGTATACATCGAAAAGCGTTAGCGGATGTGTGCAGAGACAACAAAAAGCGTGGGTGGATCCGTCAAACATGTGGACCTTGATCTCCTGTAAGAAGGTAATGATCATCATCTTGGGGAGACCAGATTCCCGGTGATTGCAGATTAGGAGAAACCAAAAAGTCTTCCGAGTGCTAATCTCTCTCCCTTTTCCTCTCTCTCTCTCTCTCTCTCTCTCTCTCTCTCTCTCTGTCCATTCTGTGCAACGCCACTTGAAACTGCACCAATAAAGATTTGAGTCTATATTCTCGTAAATCTGCATCCTATCTTTGTTATAGAATACCTCGAAGTCACATGCTTATGATATGACATAACACCATATAACATGACATAACATAACATAACATGACACAACGTGACGTATCGTGACATAAGATGTTATAGAATGACATTAAATACATAAGATTACATAACATGATGATGAAAAGATGAATGATCGTTTTCATAGTAGTGTGCAACGTGATTATTTTCTCCAACGAGGTTTCACGAAGTCCCCCAATATCTTTACTCATGTACCAGCTTTCAGGAACGTCTGTCAAACAAAATAGTTGAATCACAGACTATCAATATTCGGATTACAAAAGTGAAATCTGAATGGAGTTTTAGGCGTTTCCCATAAGTTTTAGACATAATCAATCAGGAAATAACATTATCGACCAGAAATGAAATAATGTAAAAAAAGGGAAAGTTATATAGTAAATCAAACAAATCCAGGCCCAATGTACGTGTGAACAATCTCATCACCTATTGAGGAACATGCAAGTGTATGTGTCTGTGTAGCTGTAAATGTACGCGATGTCCTCAAAGTTGATGCAATGATAGGCGAAATAACAATTTAAAAGAGAAAAATTGAGGCAACAGCGTACACAATATGTGCGGAAAAGTGTACTATAAACAAGGTGTTGTAATATTTGCCCAGTAAGAAAAGATCTGGAGAGCAACCTTGCGTATAAAATGCGGAACTGACAGCGTCACAGGAGAGGCCTCGGAGCATTTCCATAATAAGCTGTTATTTGCATCGTGCCGTTAGGCGAACATACCATATGACCTTACGCTGGTATCTTTTGTTTAGAGTACTAATTAAGGAAACTACCCTTGTCTCCAATAATTGATTTTTATCCAGTATTTCTTCCAAAGAAAAAAAAATTTCGCCTTCTCTAATGTAATTCATTAGAAGTGAAAAAAATTCAATTTAAGAAAATGGTTTTAAAAGCTTCAGTGAAGGGTTTGCAGGTGTAATATAATTAACTTTATTTTCTTCAACTCTAATTAGTGGAACTATTTCGATGTCCTTAAAAAAGGAATAATTTGTCAAATGCAGGAACTTATTTCTTCTTTTCTCACAAACTGATTAGCTTAATTGAATATTGAATTCAGGTTCAATATCTACCCGCCGTGAAGGCGGTGGTCCAAACTAGTGTAAAAATTACTGGCGCAGAATATCGTATCGGTGAATTGCACTTGAGTCTCGGCCAAGGCAGCTTATACCCATTTCGTTGTTTATTTGTTTTTGGTTTTTGTTTTTTCGTTTCATGTTTGCTAAGTACATCGAATCTATGAGAATCAATTTTATAGGACAAATATTTTCTCTACGTATTTTTCTGTGCTTTGGATAAATATGAAGTTCATTTTTCTGGATTTTTTTTCCCATTTTAGGAGGAAAAATACCTATCGAGGGGATTTCGATTTACAATGTAAGCATAATGCTAAACTCAAGATTCTTATACGTAAGGCTATGGAATTTTTACCTGTTTGTTCAACCGTATAAATTAAACATCTTGAAATCAATAGTCGTATTCTAGTTATTTTGAAACAAATATATATAATTTCTTTTTATGTCTTGCTCACATGAACAGCATTACATCAAATAGAAGCTTTTTTGCATGTCTACAGGTTTCTGGTACGCAATAGAAGTATGACCGTTCACTTTGACTTTAAATGAACCTCTTGCTGATATCGATCTCTCTCCCTCTTTCTCTCTCTCTCATAAAACTCCACGTCCATATCATACGGGCCGGGGATTCTCCCCTCCCACTGGCATCTTGTAACGATCACCCTTGGGCAAAGTATAACATCAGTAATTCTTCCCATCATACCTTGACAGCTGAAACGTCAAGAAAGGATCAGACAGGGGGAATGTTTCCACGTGGTCGATCCGTCGGTGATGCTGTTTAGGTAAACGAGTTCAAAAGAGGATTCAGACGTTATTGGCTTGTAGAAGTTGCGCCACTCATGTCCCCCCCCCCCCACACACACACACAAATATTGCAGTGGGAAAAAAGGTAGAACTTCCTTGGTGGAACCGTTATGGCACTTTGATTCTGAATCTGGCAGCCTTGCTTGGTAGTGGAGGAGTGAACCCTCAAAAAGCAGAAGTCATGTGCAAAGATTGGGTGTGATGTGAGAAAGCTGGATCATGATGTAGGAGGTCAACATTAGCGATATATATACATATATTGACAAATTGCTCCGATTCGACTCCCATTATCAACATCAAATATGAATTGATGATTTCTGTTATCGATATACTTGATAAACAAAAGTATCTCAAATTCATATATATATATATATATATATATATATATATATATATATATATATATATATATATATATATATATATATATATCAGGAGTTCCTGCATTTAAAGCTGCAAAGAGCTATAATGTCCCTATTCTCCTCAAAAGTGACGGTAGAACTCAATAGCCGGTTCTGCATCAGCCATTGCGTATTGTTCAACATTAGGTAAGCCTTACAGTCAGAATTTTCCGGCAAGGGGGTCTCCATCTGCCAGGGGGTGGACTTCCCCGTCAAATGTATAATCTTGTAATCCTATTTTTATCTATGCCACCTAGGTGGGCCATACGATGCTAACCTTGGCTTTAAATGGTTGGGTTAACTCGAGGTAAGTTGGCTTCATCTTAAATACCCATTGCTAAAGCTGGAGAAGAATCAAGTGAACGCCGACGTTTATGGTCCTACTGCTACTGCAATCTCCCCACACAATATTCGTCCATGAAAGCAAGCCGTTCATTGATATCTATCCAATGCTAAGAGACCGAGTCTGTTAATTTTTTTTTTTTTTTTGTGATCACCAGGTTGTCAAATCAATGAGTTTTATCCTCTATGGTTTGCATTCTCTCTTCTACCAAAGCACCAAATACTGTAGCATTCTCCAGTTCATGGATTAAACTCGTAACTTTTATGTCATTGGTGGAATTTCAGAAGCAGAACAAACTTTGAGCTCATTGATCCGATTGCTCAAAATGTTTAAAAGATCTGCATGGTAGGGTAATATACTGAAATCTTATCTGATACACGTAAGAATTCACTGCAACCCACACCTAACACCACATTTTAAATGTACTTTTAGATTTTTTTTTTTTCCCATCGAGATATGAAGTGTACGATAAACTTGATTCATATCTCCATTGTTCAAAAGCATTCTAGCCGTTGGATCAACTCTGACTGCAAAAGCTATACAAGTCTTTGACTTTGAATGAAAAGGCTCGTCATCTATGCTTGTATAAGTATCTCAAAAACTGCTACACACCTTAGCTGGAAATCCTGAGCTCTACAAGAAAAAACTGTTCCCAATTAGACGACGTCGCAGGTCCCAAGGCTGGCCCAGTTTGGATGCTTAAAATCTATGCATCGTTTTCCCGATTAGAAACATTTACGAGGTGCTTATTACTGCGCTTCACTTACTAATTGGATTATTTCAATGCTGAGTACAAGCCGATTCCTTCGGTCGCCAATTTCCACAATGATGTTATCTTGTCCCTAATTATAACGTAGTATTGTTGAGTTCAAGATATTCGCTGGCGTGGCGATTTTCTGCAGAGAAACAAAATGCCCTGAAGAAACTAGAATGAAACGATCCGGAAATCATTGTGTTGATAATCATTTTTTGGGGTTTTTTTTGGTTTTATACCATAAGAACTTTCCAAAATGAAGACCTACTTCTAAATAAGGATAATTTAGTCTTCCAAATCAAAATCGTTAGTCAAATTATTTTTTCTGATACTGAGCAGTAGTTTACCCAAAATACCCTAAATAAATGATGATTGTATCGTCGTAAAAATCATAATACATTAGTATCGTACATGCTACTTGACTGATTTCCCGAAGATAGTAACGTCTATTGGATTGGAAGCACACAGAATTACGTACGGAAAAATCGAGTCGAGGCAATGTAAACTAGACTAAATCCTGACTATAAACTCTGATATGACAGCTGTCACAATACAATCGAAAGTGATCTTCTGAATAAAGGTATTTGAAGCAGAACACTCCTAATATCATATAACAATTGATCTGTTGAGACTATTAATAACTATATATAAGTACATATATGTGTGTGTGTTTTCTGTGTGTGCGCTACTGTGTCTGTGTGCAGTGATTGGGGTGTGGATGTAAGCACATATAATTGATAAATATTAATCTAAACCATCCTAACTTGTTCCATATCTTTTGGAGTTCCGTTTATGCACCCCTCCCCAAATCTCATGTTGTTCCCTTTGTATAAATTCAATGCATTCTTCACTAGATTCTGTTCTTCTATAAAAGATTGAAGAACTACCTTATTCTCTAGCTCACAGATCGAACTCACAGACTCAACAGAAGAAGGAAAACTCACGTAAGGTGTATATGGGGGGGGATCTGTATACACAACATTTCGTTTTAAGAGCCGAACCATCGAGTATCACTTTTTCTAAAGATCCCTAATTTTCCGTTATCAATATTATTGTGACTGAGGCAACACGTCCCCGTACTCTAACAAGACAAAACCCCTTAAATTCTGTAACAGAAAAAAATCAAAGTAGTTCATCCAAATCCACTGTTTAGATATTTCTAGATTATTATCATCTGGATTTACATGCTTTGGGTTTCGCCTAGGAGTCAGTAAACACCACTTATATGATTGTTAACGTTTTTATTAATTTTTTTTATCTCTCTATTTTAGATATAAACCTGAGAATGAATTTCACAATAAATCTGAAAATAATAAATTCAATTTTATCATTTCGATGAGTTCAGCATAATATCATTCCCACCGCAGAAATGATCCCACTGTGAAAGTAATTGCTAGCAATTTTATCTAAGTAGATTCTCTAAAATGAAATGCAATATTATATAGCGTCGAATAACTATTTAATTAAATGTCAGATTCCCTTACTTATAAAAATTGTGAAAAAAAATTAAAATAGTTATATCATTTATATATGATAAACATTTTGCAAAAGTTTACCTGCGACATTAAGCACATATTGCAAAATTGATGCAGCCTCTTCTCCATCTACCACCGTTCAAGTACCCTCAACGTTCAAAATTTGCATCTTGACACGTCTACTTGACGCCATTACGATATTTGATTACGTCATGCACAACTAATATCTTGGGGACAAAGACCCAAAAGACTGAATTGAAAATGGAGTCCTGGAGCAAGTAGACCTAAATCTTCTTCGGAAAACGATTCTCTATGGATCCCCCAAAAAGAAAAAATCAAGCAGAATATCAGTTTAGCATTGTAACCTTTCGGTAGAGCAAGATCACCCTTGACGGACGAAAAAATCCCATCGGTTTTTTAAAAAAAAGATATACAACTGGTGCATTCTCCAAATATTTATCTATGGAGCTGAAACTAGGAATCCAACCAGAAGATTGATCCTGAAAGTGATAAGCATGCAACGTGAACGTGAGAGAATCATGCTCAACATCACAAGACAGTACATAATATTGAAGAAAAAAAAGAGTCAGAGACATCATAGAATCCTTTAGAAAACTTATATGAAAATGAGTTAGTCATGTTGAATGAACGTCAGACAACTAATGGACATCACGACTCACATGGATCCCCAGAGATAATTTGCAAAACCGTAGCTGGCAAATTATAGGACGGCGTGACGAAATAGATAAGTTCAGAAAGTATTTGTCGTGCGACGCCCATGATAACGAAGTAGAGCGAATCTTGGGGGAGTATCTTGTCCAACAACCGAGGTTAAAAAGCTGGTGATGATCACGATGAAATCCATCTTTATCGATTCATCATCATCATCATCATCAGTCTTTTAACATCCGTCGTTGGACATAGACTTTCCCCAGGATTCACCACAATTTTCTATCATGGGCGTTGCGGAGCTAGTACTTTCTGAATTTGTCTAGCTCGTTCCTCCATCTGATCTTCTGCCGGCGTCAGTTGTGCATGTGATCTCTGGGGATCCATATCGTGAGTCACGATGTCCATCGGTTGTCCACCATTCTTGCAAGATGGCCAGCCCACTGCCATTTGAGATTTTTAATGGATTTTATTATGTCCTGGATTTTAGTCTTTTCCTAGATGTACTGTGTTGTCTTGTGGTCTCTCCATGTCAGGCCCAGCATGATTCCTTCATGTGCACGTTGCATGATTCTCAATTTGCAGATCTGTGTCTTGGTTAGGTTCCATGTTTCAGCTCCATAAATGACTATTGGGAGGATGCATCGGTTATACACCCGTCTTTTTAGGATTAATGGGATCTTCTAATATCTGAAGGTTGAGCTAGCTCTGCCAAAGGCTTGCCATCGTAGTGTGATTCTTTGCTTGATTTCCTCCTGTTTTGAGGGTCTCATAGAGATTTGTTGTCCAAGGTAGATTTAGCAATCTGCTTTCTCCAATTCTATGACCTTGATTTTGATCTTAGTGTTATTATATCCGATGTGGTTGTTGCAAATGATCTTCGTCTTGCTGAAGTTCATGTATAGGCCGACTTTCTTGCTCTCACCGACATCTCGATTCTTCTTTGAAAAGGTGAATATTTCACTCCAGAGAATAAAAAGAAACGGATTTGGCAGCATAAGATCTCCTAAAAAGTCTCAAAACATTAACGTCTCCTTTCTTATCAAGCCGTTCATTGGAAACTTGAAGCATCCTTCGAGGTGCTCATTTCTATCTGCATTTTTACAGGGTAGACGAGCCGATCCTTTCGGTCGAAATTTTTCAATTGATAATCACTGCTACCTACAACCGACTCGTTTAAACGCTATTGCTGGGTTGATGTTATTCATATGTTCTGACAAATATATGTCTTTGCATCAATGTATCTGAACCGTTCAAAAAACCTCTTGCACACACACAAACACATACACATGCACACACACAAACACGGACAAACATTCCCATGAAGGATTAAATTACAATGTAAAAAGAAGCATATATTGGTAAAGGGTGGCAATGATTCATAATGTCCCTATAAATACGAGTCTTTTTATGTCTAGAAAATAATGTGGGTTACGCATCGGCTTATCGATTTCTACTGCGAAACAAAATGCCCTGAAGAAAGCAAAATCTAAAGATTAAAAAAACAGTAAAGAAGTTCTCTTTACTGGAAGAGCCATTACAAATGACAACGTACTCCTAACCGAGGCTAATTTGGGCCGTCCAATCAAAATCACTTGTCAAATTCTTTCTTCCATACTGATCCATTTTAAATCAAAAATACCAACGAAACATGGTAATTTCATCATCATCATCAGCAGCAGCAGCAGCAGCAGTTTTTACCGTTCATCATTGGACATACAACTTCCCCACGATTCGCCACGATTTGACCTGTCTGCTTACCCATCAGGAGCAGATAGTTGGTTTTAAGAGCCGGTGGATCTCTAAGGCCACTCCGGATGACACCAGCAGTGACCAATCCCCCAGACTCCCACCAACACGTCATGGGCCAGCATGGCAGGGCATGGCACAACACTCCCCGTGGTGTACACAATGGAAATTTCATTGTAGCACTAATCAAAATATATTTTCAAATGGCATACAGCGAAGATAAATATTAGCATTAATCATCAGAGCAAATCAAAGATCTTCTCTCATAACTATTTTGGCAAAGGGGGTCTGAACCATTCATGGTTCATCCAACGGAGAATGGTCGAATGAAGCTGTACTGGAGTCCTTTTGTGAACATCGAACAGTAAAAGGCGACTTTTACACGGGCCATAGCTGAAGCTGTTCTTGCTTAAAAATGATCCCCCAGTATTTTAGGTTTAGATACTATAAAAAAAAATCTAAACCGAATCTGAGTACACAAAAATATTTTCAGTGTATAAAGATAATCAAAAAATATTCCTATTAGAATCTATCATAGGTACAAGAAATTAAATGTTTGCAAATCATTTGTGTTCGCTTATCTTATATGAATGGGACTGTTACTGTACAATTCTAGGAGGGTGAGTTCAGAGGCTCCAGGCTTTAATCCCACTGACAAAGACTGCAAAGAAATTTGAATATAAAAGAAAGGCTGAAGGGAGATAATCATTTGTTATTTATTTTATGAATAAATCAAACATTTTTAAGTATAACAGAACCCCGTTTTTAACAGCAAGAAAAAACAGTTTCACCAAAATTCAACTGCTGACCTATTTGCATGAGTCACTTATCAATTACCTGAGCTGCGATACTACCAAAACAACGTGAAGCCGATGTTATTGGCGCCTAGTTGATACTTGCTTAACCGGAGGGAATTCAACAACTATTGATAACTTAGATTATCAATCATTTCGTTCCTCTGTCCCTTCTTCTCTTGCACCTTTTGTCTGTATGGTCACATTTCTCTCACCTTTCCTGTCTTATCTTTGTTTCCCTGTCTACGTTTCTCTGTTATACAAACATTGATTAGATCCATATGCACAAAGATCCAAATGTACAATCATGTATGTATATCTATATTTTAATACCTATGTATGTATAACAACAGATGTAACCCATCTTATATGATCACTTTAACGACAAGAAAAACACTATGTATAGAAAAAGCAACTGGTTATTCATCGTGTCAACTGAGATGGATCCTTATTTCCAAATACAAGAAGATACTGGGGCAAACAATAAAAGGCATAGATTTGAATCTAAGCTCTGAGTTTGTGTATCTATGTCCCTGTCTATGTTTGTCTCTCCTTGTGCACTCTTGGTTGGTATGCTTGAAGATAGAAGGTTCCTCGACCCTTCAGAAAGTCTTAATTAGGCCTCTCACCAGACTAAAAGCCACGAGAGCATCACTGTTAAATCTGACGCCTTATGAAACCATTGATATAACACGATATGCCAACTGGAGCAAAAAGACATACACAATACATAGAGAAATACCCCTCGTTTTTTTCTTTGAGTCGACTGTAACAGAATACCCAAACACAATATTAAAAAAAATCATCTCGGTACTCCTTTGTGTCGACTGAAAGAGTCGCCTCAGTTTTGAAACACGAAATGATTTTAGATGAATATGGTTGTGGCTCTACTACCTTCCATTTCTCCCTCCAATACCTCTTTTGCCGTCTGTCCAAATAAAAAGCTTTCTCCTTTTCTTAGTCCTGTCAGGCTTAATCCAGTCTTCCAATTTATCAGTGGTCGTGACTAGGAGACAGTCTTAATTTTGCCTCCCACTGATAAGATGCCACCACAGACTCCAGCATCATCGCTCCATTCTACGTCTTATCTTGTTACATGTGCAATAATAAATCTTTGGTAAAGGATGCGCACATGCTTCAACTACTAATTTCCAAAAAAGCAATCCAGGTCTGTCGTAGGAAGACATGACATTAATTTTGGATAATTAGTCAGGTCTCGTTAACGATTCTGGGCTTTGCACTGACATGATGACGCCGGTAAAAGCCTCTGCGCATGCTCGGCTCATGACGTCACTGTGGAAGTACGTTGACGTCTCATGAACTCATCAGTGCTAATGAAGTCTCAAAAAGCTTTTATGACAGAAGCAAAAGGAAAAAAAAAAGGAGAAAAAATCCTGGGCGCAAATTCGCAATTAAAATTGACAGCCGTGGGGATGGGGAACGGAGGATATGCAGAGATTAGTATTTAAAATAAAAACAGTATTAAGTAAAGATGTTTGAATACAGTAGTCCCAAAAAGACATTATATGTAGAAAAAAGAAGTGGTTGTTTGATTCCAGAAATGTTTAATGTGAGGTAATCTCCATGTTATAATGGGGAAGACGTGTTGGATACGAAAAAAGGGGGGGAGGTGAAAAAAGAAATAAAAATAACAGACGAAGACAATAACTAAACAGAGCAATCGGAATTAATATACGTACAGAAAGAGGAAACAGTAGCTGTAGAATAGAAACGTGAGACGAAAGAAAAAAAAAGTGATAGCGTTTGGAAACGTTTACAGAGAGTGAAATGACTGATGAAAGGGAGACGAAAAGAGAGGGGGGAGAAGAAGAGAGAGAAAGAAAGTAATTAAGAGGGAAAAAGAAGGATGGAAGAAAAATAGAAATAAAGGAAACAATTGAGGATAATATATATTTCAAGATCTTATATTACAATAGGTTTATAGCAATGCCAACACTAGCAGCTTCTTAGAGCCATTTTATCTAAAACTGCCTGTTAAGTCACCTGGTTCATTGAAAACAATAGCCTTTGAAGATGGCAAAGCATTTCATCAATTTTTATAACGACTGGGTGTGTTTTTTTAAATTTTCGTGAGTGTTCCAGCGACTTTGGCCATGCATTTTTCAACAGACTAAAGAATTTGCATCAGTACTCCACTAGACCAGTTCAGGAACAATTTTTTTTTTTTTTTAAGTAAATTACTTTCTGGGGGATCTGTCTCTGATAGGTCGATTAATAACATTTAGATATCTAAAATCTAGATGTTTATAGATGTATATACATTTAATCTAATTTAAAAGTTTTCTAGTGGATAAATAGAGTTTATCTGGACTATATTCTTCGGTGGAATCTTTTTTACATGGCTTCAATTTTTGATGTAACGGTTGTTCAATTATTGACTGCGATGGCGAGTCTATTTTTACGATTTTCTTGTCTTAAAATCGTCATTTTTCAAATTTTGGGGGCAAACGTTCCCCTTCCCGGCCATAAATTTAAAAAAACCTCCAAAATACACTTTCATCCGAATGGATCAAAATAATGTACCATTCAAAGTCAAAAAAGTGAATCTAACAATCTTTCCGTTCTGATTTGTAATAAAGAACTAATAGTCCACGCATTTTTCACGCAATGTATTAGTTTCCCGTCAATGTATTCTAGTAATCTGTGTTTCACTTTTAAAGCTGATCAGTCTTGCCGGCCACGTATGTATCGTGTTCATAAGCTGCCCTAATGGAACCGGAGGGCTAAAGATTTCAACATTTACTCCCTAAGCCGTTAAAATGCTCCAACTTGGAAGAATAGAACAATATCCACGTAAGATTATAACTTAATAATAATAGTGTAGGATTTGTGTCGTTCATCTCCATATCCTATGTTACTGGTATGAACGAGATGAACGCAATTTCGCTGGGGATATTAATATAATAAAAAGTAAGAATCAAATGAATAAAATTATCCTTTTCTGATATTTGGAATTACATTCTTTTTTCAAAATTTCCCTTTAATAATTGAGTTTTTGAATTTTTGAATTGGATAATATGCTGATTTTTGCAAGATTTCGAGATAAATTACATTCATATTATCAAAAATTCAATTCGAGATAATTCAATCCGTATCAAATCATAATTATTTAGTAGTTTCCTTTTTCTATATATTCATTTTTTATGCAAATAATTATCTGAACACATGATGATAATAATAAAGTCCAACGTGCATTCATCGTCAGTCATGCTCACGTAGTCAGTGACGTTCCATGACGTCATTTGGTAAGATAAAATGTTACGTTATAAATTTGATTCTATCTTTACCTAATTGTTGAACTCAAGGAATTGACTTTCTTAATGTGGAGTTTTCAGACTTTGGAAATTCAAATCCAGGGATTTCAGAACTTAGAATTTAGTTTGTTTTTTTTTCAAATTCAAGACATGGACAAGGGAGAGGGGAAAATAGAAAGAATGATTTTATGACGTGAACTCGTAACAACATGTCTTTACGAGTTTGCAGTATTTATTTATTTATTTATTTATTTATTTTTGTGAACTTTGGAATTCCTGGTATGAAAAATATCATTTTCATCAAAAAACAAGTATACATAAATGAAATGTTTTTTCTCTCAGTGAAAAAAAAGTGCTACGAAGGATGAAATTAAAACGGTTAAAATAATACCAGGACCGTTAAACAATTTGAAAATGTAAGAATTTGAAGAAATTCCCCTGTGGTTGTCAGCTATTCGTGCAACCAAGATACTTTGTTTATGATCACGAGTAAATCTCTTATCTGCATAAATGTTTTTGTGGATCCGTGGTCTGAAACGGTCTACACATCATCATCATCATCATCATCATCATCAGTCTTTTAACGTCCATTGTTGGACATAGACCTTCCCCAGGATTCGCCACAATTCTCTATCATGGGTGTCGCGGAGCCAATATTTCCTGAATCTGTCCAGGTCATCTCTCCATCTTGTGTTCTGTCGGCCTCGGTTTCTTATGTGATCTTTGGGGATCCATGTTGTGAGACGTGATGTCCAGCGGTTGTCTTTTAATCTTGCAACATGGCCTGCCCATGGCCATTTGAGTTTTTTTAATAGTTTCTATGATGTCACAGACACCTGTTTTCTTCCTTATATACTGTGCTGTCTTGTAATCTCTCCATGTAAGGTTGAGCATGATTCTCTCACGTGCACGTTGCATACTTCTCAGTTTGCAGGTCTGTCTCTTAATTAGGTTCCATATTTCAGCTCCATAAGTGACTATCGGAAGAATACATCGCTTGTATACTCTTCTTTTTAGGATCATTGGGATCTTCTGGTTCTTCGAAGTTGAGCTCGCTCTGCTGAAGGCTTGCCATCCGAAAGTGATTCTTCGCTCGATTCTGAATCAAATCCAACAGAGAGCAACCTTTTTTTTCCTTGCATTCGATGTCCGTCATGGATTATCCATTAGGTTGAGGAAACTTTGTCTCCCTTTCCTCCTTGCTTTTGACGTTAATGGTGGATCAATCATTGGGCTGAGTAGCAATGGAACAACAAAAGAGTTACGTCATGCACGGATACCAGTGACAAAATGACGTACACAAAACCTGTTTACGAAATCGCTCCCACTTCTGGAGTCCCAACGCAAGTCAATTTGTTTTGTTTAATTTTCCAATCCCATTTTCAAGAACAACAAAGGAGGAAGTTGAGTGAGACTCGTAGTTTTGTAATAACATTGTAAGGAGGGGTGAATTCTCTTTTTTTTTTTTTCATTTTGGATTTCAGTGAAGCAAGGGAGTTTGACTTTACTGCCATTAAGATTGTTCCTGCCTTAAGATTAATTTGATTTATTTAGGAAATATTGAAAATAAACAAGACACTGCTGCGAAACACAATGTATTCGATATTCTACAAACATTCAATTTTCAATTGAAAAATGACTTCAATTAATTCTGTCATTTATCGACAGCAATGATAGACTAGAAATACGATAAATTATATAGATGAGAGATTTAGCATCGAGCTTAATGGACGACTGAGGAATCCTTAAAGCAATTACGTTAAGAATGAGCAATTTTGACTGCATTTTTCAATTCCATTAGGGATAACTCAATGTTGAGCACACACAATCCTAAATCCTTAGTTCGTGATGCTTCATTTTTGAATGAAGCAGTTAAGTCGCCCGGTCCATTGTATACCAATTAAATATCAATTTATTCAGCGAGAAATTGCCTCTATTTTAAATGATTAAATTGAATATATATATATATATATATGTATATATATATATATATATATATATATATATATATATATATATATATATATATATATATATATATATAAACAAAGCAATGAAAAACAGTTTCAGTTCGTTATTCGATACGTAAAATCACGTGACCAACGTCTTTTGGAAACATTCCATGTTAGGTGTGAATCATTCTTTTTAATTTGGAAAAGGATTGACCAATAAAAAAAGTTACTCCTATCACCTTTTGTTAGGCAGTGATCACAAAAAAATCTGAATGTTCAAAAAAAAAAACAACCAGATACAAACTAAAGGGTTAATTCAGGAAAAAAAATTACATTGCAAATTGATCCCCTATCACCAGATCATACTTAGGAGATTTTTCACAGGAACAAAGACACATAATGAAAAGTGAACACATAAAAATTTCAGAGAGTGACCTTACCTCGGAGGCTTGTCGTCTCTATGTCTACTTTCAGATGTGGTGAAAAAAAAACCCCGAAGAACTCTGAGACAAGTGAAATATGAAGCCCGACCAGGGATGGCTGCTATCATGGCCAGCGTAAGGGCACTTACTAGTACAATGATAAGTCTCCATTGATATTGCCTATACGCATGATTCATTGCCAGCCAGGAAGACAACTTAAAAAACTGAAGAAATTCCTGTTGACAGATTTGGTGACTGTCTTAGTTGACTGTTTCTGAGTATCTATTCAATCAGAATAGTGCGCCCGCGGCCTTTCTAAATTCATTCTAAGCTGGAAGCAGGTTGTCTGATGAAAAAGAATCTCTATTCAAAGAACCAATGAATTCAATGAAGAATATCTCCAGGTTAATTCTGCTTGGTTGTAAGAATTTGAAAATGTTAATCCGTAGGAAAGAAGTTGAATGGAGACAAAGGATGAATGAAGTCTTCTACAACTAATTCGACTTTTGAGGACATAGACACAGCGATCAAAATCGAATACGCAGAGCTGAAGGAAGTAAACCACTACATCTACCTACCTGGGACAAAAAATCTCCGCTAAATCTTTGAAAGAGGAAGAAACCAAGCGAAGAAATACTCTGAGTGGGCAAGATTTCGGTAAAGCATGTTAAAAAAAAGCCATTAGTCCTGAAAAGAATGATATACAACCAATAAAATAACTCAAATAGCAGTGGATTGGCCACGATGCAAGAATGCCTGACAGCCGCTGGACTCAGATCATATGCAAAATTGTATCCGACAGAAGATGATCACGAACCGTGGTTATATAATTTATTATAAATATTAAAAAGGCACCTCTTTCATCATATCTACTGTTGCGTTTTATCACAAACCCTGGATGGTTATTTCACGATCATTGAGTACCACAGGAAGGAGATAAAGTTGAAGGTGGGACACAAAATCGTATTCATTGCACTTTTGAATCTGCCGTTCTGAATAGAATACGGAACCCAAAACGACTTCATTCATTCGAATGTAGCCATATATATTTCTTTATTTTTTTTGGGGGGGGGGAAATAAACATAATAATGTTTGTATATACTACTAGTAATAGACATAATGTTGTTGGAATCTGTTAGATGAAGCATAGTCAATTATTGTCAAATTTGAGTTCAAGTTATAGTTGATTTTGCTTTTCCCTCGTAACAAAAGCAACAACAACAAAAATCCTCACCGAATTTGCAGGATTAAACTCTTCACGATCCGTCGATCCCATCATGATGAACCAAACCAGTATATAAAACTAACATTTCTGTTCCATGATTTGGAATAATGGCCATATGATTGGTATGCGGCTTTTCTAACAACTGGGCTGAATAGACAAGTCTTATATCTCTAAATCCATTTGTATAATATGCAATGCAAAAGCTGTAGTTATCATCTTCAGTCTGTGTAAGAACAGAAGAGAAGTTTTATCCTGTATCAAATTGGTTTGTTATTATCATTTTCAGTGATATCATTTAGCAAAATGAGAGGAAGTGCTATTGTATGGGAAAATTCACTTTTACAGCTCACAGAACCGTGCAATATTTGCCAGTGTTTTTAATCCACACTTTCATGACGGAATACGTATATGTCTGTATTGATTGTATGAACACTATGGAAGGAGTTGAACAACAGATTTTTTACCAACAAACGTTCACCGTATCCGTCATGGGATAATTAGGCGATCTTAGCTAATATTTCAGCCTCTCTTCCGTGTCCAGCTACTGAGTATAACTTCTATTTTGATATAGATATAGAGATAGTTTCTTCATGAGAAGATACGTTTAAGGAACGGGTCTATTTTGAATCGTAACATGGTTGAAACTGATTTCCATATACGTCTGTGTGTCCTTCAATTTAGATTAGAACTTGTTAATCGAACATTATTTCTATTTGACGATCGTTTTTGAAGGATGTAGAGCAATCCATTCAAGTCTATAGGAATCTTTATCGTCAATTCTTTAATCTTTAGCAGCATTATTTTTGCAGTATGGTGTAAACCATTATCACGGTTCGATGTATCACTTTTTTATCCATCAAATCAAATGCTGTATAAGTATTGAATATATATTTCAAACTAGCCTACATACCTCTATGCATCGATAGTTTGGCTACCATGGGGGATCCCATGATTCATCAAACATTCCTTTACGCAATCCTGAGATAAAAGTGCAGTTCTATTTGAGGTTTTGGCTTCTCATCCGTATCCAGCCATTGTGCAAAACGTCACTTATCATATTGATACACATATCCATTTTTCTTCATAAAATATAATTTGAGGCGAAAATAAATCAACTCTCCGTCGTTGTTGATTGGTGCAGAACCCCAATATAGGTCTTTCTCTTCTTTTCATTTCAAATGGAACACATTAGTAGGATTCTCTTTTTTGTTAGTTGCTTTAAGAGTATATTAAACGATTTCAAACAATTCATTTAGGTTTCTATAAAGTTTTCATCTTCAATCAGTTCAACTCATGTAACATCATAGGCATGATATTCGTAAAAATGACGAGATGATTTATGTACAGATGAATAATAAAAACATATATAAAAGTGTAAATGTATTCATTACAAACAATAACACATACCTCAAACAATGCTTTCCCTTTGCTGATTTTTTGAAACCATTTAGTGTGATGTGTGCTGTTTGTTGAAGTCCAAGAGAGATCCTTTCAAGCTCTTCTACATATTTATGAGCATTGATCGTTTGGGAACTATGAAGGAATCTATGCTATATAAAACCACTCCCAAGCTATAAAGAAAAGCGTTTTTAGTTAATGTTTCAGCTTTTTATCCTGTTGTGCTAACGTTCCCCTGTTATTATATCGGTGAAGAACTCCACAAGATGCAGAGAAGAATCAACTTCGTATCGTTGAATACGATTTATGATGATATCCGTGTGTGTATTTCTCTTTCTATTTAGAATGGAATAAATTTATCGAACTTTTTTTTCCAGTCGCTTACAAAAGGTGTAAAATGGTTTCAAGCTATATATCAAGTCTTTACAACGTCTTTATCTTCAATTGATTCCATTTTAGTAATGTCATTTTTTGTAGCATGAGTGTTGGCATTACCATGAATCAAAATGACACCTCTCTATTTACTTATCTAAGTGCGTTTTGTCTGACTTTTGAATTCACACTGGTCTACATATCTGCACTATTCACTCGAGTACAATGTGATATTTATATCTATATCCTTCACCTTCGTCTTTATTCCCCCCTTCTTGATTGCACTACACAAAGTGTTCAGACAGTTTTTTTCCAAAAAAAAAAAGGTTTCGGAGAGAAATAAAAAGCACGAATTTATTTCTCTCTCAGCAACATGACCCGAATTCAGCGATTTTCTTTCGAGTTATACATACGGTATATGCATCGATTGTTGGGCAACTTTGTAGAGAACTATGATGGTTGAACTACTTCTATACCAACAACCGTTCATCATATCTTCCAATACGTAATTGTATGCTTTTATTTGATGTTTCGAATTCCAGAGGAAAAAATCCATTATTCATCACAAGATATTATACGATACAAAAACACACAAAGGGAACTTCGTTTCTTTAAACACGATAAGTGCATATACCCATACACGTCGTTTTTTTTTTCTTTTTCTATTCGAAATGAATCGCATATATCAAACAATTTTTGCCAATCGCTCTCTTAAAGGCTGTAAAATGGTTCCAGGCGATGCGTCCAAGTATAAAATCATCGAGTTTTGGCCTGTCATTTGTGCTTACATAGCACCAAAGAACACTTGAAGCTATGCTCTGTGCATAGAACATTCTTCACTGTTTATTCTATACGATCCACAAACATTGTGCATTGTTCCCATACTATATATCTATACATATATATCTATCTTTGTATCTATCTATCTATCTATCTATCTATACATATATATATATACGTGTGTCTCTGAGTGTGTGGGGTCTTTCAATCTGGGAGTCTCTGACATCAACAATGCTTTTCATAAGTCAGAAGGTATCAATATCTATTCAAAGTGGCAGATATGTAGAATACGCAGTAATGAGGAAAACAACAATACAGAGCCTCCAGTAAATTCAAACTTACCATTAATAAAAGCGTACATATGAATAAACATTTCGTATGTTAATTGCTATGCTCTTTTATATAATTGTCTATCGTGTCTGAGTCCTGTTAAATCCTAAAAGATTAAAATAGATCAGTAAAAATGTGAAATGTATTGAAACAAAAACAATTGGAGGGTTATAAAATGTTATATACTCTGTTGTCATAACAGCAGAATTTGACACAGAAACGCTAAATGTTTCAAACCAAAGTAAAAGTAAATAAGTGTAGTTGAATGACTGGGAGAAATGTTAATTGTTTGATGTTTCTTCAAAGCTATACTTACGACTTGAGACAATGTCTGATCACCATTTTAAAACAGTTTGCAATGAGTTGACACTTCGGAAAAAACTTAAAATTTGGATACTTGCATGATTTTGAAAATATCACTTAATAAATTAATCATATACTCCTAGGGGGATATATTGTTCATGGGTATATACTAGTATATATATATATATATATATATATATATATATATATATATATATATATATATGTATAATGTGTGTGTGTGTGTGTGATCTATATATATTTGTATCATTTGGCAGCATATTTCCTTTAATACATCTTTCATCAAAAATGGCTGACAAAATGCATAGTTTTAATGTCTTAGTAATCTTTCTATGTTTTCATAGGAATCGATGGATCTTTGATTTTGGTAACTTTTTTTTTTTTTTTCGATAAATACTTTCTAAAGGATTTAGCACTTCCGGTGCCTTCTTCCGACATTTTTTCAATATCAGAGTGTAATATTACTGTTCTGTTTCATTGTAATGTTGAATCTTCGTTGATGTCTAACTAAGATTTGATTCTACGATTGAATTCGTCGTTTGCAGTTTGTTCTTTGTTTTTTGTCGGTTGTTATAACTGTTTCAGTGACGTCATCTGGCAATGTCTGAGCTTTGGATAATTCTTCCTTTCTGTTCAGATGAGTTTTTTTATTTTTTCAATTTTATTCAAATGTATTCTAGTGATCAATCACTTGATTAATTAAATAGTCGATAATCAATCAGAAAACTAAATTTTTGATACATCAAATAACAAAGTACCTTGACTAATAAGTATATCAGTGTCAGACATTTTGACTTCATCAAAAATGCTTCTATCATCAGCATTCTATCAATGCAAGTAATTTTATTTAGTATTTGGGTATTGTTTACGAGTATTTTATGGATTGTAGTATTATTGTTCTGAGGTTCGTGTATCTTTAGGTATGTTTTCGTTGTACTTTGGACTGAGAGGTGACAGTATTAGAACAGTCTTGTACTGAAAATGACAGAAGATTCCGTCGACTGCACTTTATACTTTGAATAATGTATTGACCTTAGAACCAGATATCTGTTCACACAAACCACACACTGAAGCATAATGCATTCCTTTGCATGTGTGAAGAAAAAAAGGAACAAAAGATGCCAGACACATAACATGATTCAAAATCGAGCCTTTATTTTTCTCCTTCAGCTGACTGAAAATACATCGATGGTCTTCGTTTGAAAACCACCAAACGAAATTCTCACTCAAATGAGAGAGACAGAGAGAACGAGAGAGAGAGAGAACGAGAGAGAGAGAAAGAGAGACAGAGTCGATGTGCTTGTCTAAAGAGAGAGATAGAGAGAGTGTGTGTGAATGAGGGCTTAATCAGTCCCTGTGCTGCTAACAGCCAGGGGCCAGTGGCCTGTAGACCGTCAGACTCTTTTCTGCAACACTTGTCAACTACTACTCTTGTGTCTGATGCCCTACTCTTGTCTAATGGTATGTCTTGTTACCAACTTCTTGTCTCCTCTTTAAGAACAAGGGTCCTTTTTATATTGCTATATATTTTACTGGATTTATTTATTACCCTCCCTGTTCATGTGTACCGGGACTAGATTGTCATCCACCTTTTTCTCTTCCATTTTCCTCCTGCTTTCTTTCATTTCTCACGCCTTCAACTTACAATTTATCCTTCTAACAATCCTTATACACTGTTCATTTTTTACCGACGCCTTTTCACTTTCTTTTCCTGACTTTTTGATTTGGTGGGTGTGACTGGCTCTCTATCTGCAGGGGTTCCAAACGACCACGCTTCATCTCGTCAATACATCGACTTAAAATGTTCTTATCGTCCTTCTGGCGTCTGTAACTTATCTTTGATGTACCATGTACATATGCTTCACTTCAACCAACGCAAACAGTATCTTCAACAAAAAATGCCAATTTAAAAAAAAATTGTTTGGAACAGAATGAAATATCAAATTCAAGAGCCCCCATCAGCCCTCACAGTAACACGCATTCACACACACATACACACACACACACACACACACATATATATATATATATATATATACATATATATATATATATATATATATATATATATATATATATATATATATATATATATATATTTGTTTGTGTGCATGTGTACATACGTATGAATTATTAGTAAATAGAAAATTTATATCCAACAGAATGTAACGGTTATGGAGACATGTTAGTATTAACATAATTTTGGCTCTTATGTTACTTGGTAGCAAATAAAACCCATCTAGATTGTGTAAAAAAAAAAAAGATGTTCATTTCTTCATTTATTTACACGATTTGACGCGGCTACATTTGCTAAGGAGTGACATCGGTGCCAAGAGAGAAATCATGTTCCTACAAATGACGTTAAAATCATCAAACAAATAGATAAATATGAACGGATATATAGATGAAGAGAGAGAGAGAGAGAGAGAGAGAGATAAATATGAACACAGATGGATAGATTTGAACGGCTGTGATAGATCTATAAATATAAACTGACAGCTAGATAGATAGATACGAACCGACTGACATAGATGAATACGGACAGACCTGGATTGATAGATATATATATATGAACGGATGGATAGATCGACAATAAATGATTGATAGACTGATAAATGTAAGGCCAGATATAGATGGATAGATCGATAGACCGACAGATCGATAAATAGATATGAACAGAGATAGATAAGTTTCGAAATCTGAGAGTGTTAACATCAGCCTTTAAATCTCAGAAATAGAAGAGTTAGTTAAATCTATCAGAAAGGGACTACCAGTAAATGTAAGGTGTAGGTAGAGGAGAGATGGCAGAGAGAATAGGCTGATAGGATGTGTAAGAATAGGGTGAAAACAGATAAGGTATTTAAGTAGTTTGATAGGAGAGTAAGAATCGAGAGAGAAGAGAAGAAAGTTAGGTAGATTGATATGAAGGTAAGACTAGATATATACATATATATAGAGAGAGGGGGGTTGAGAAAGACCAAAATAAGAATGATGGTGTGATTGGAGCAGAAAGAGAGGAAGAGTAGACACAAAAGTTGTCATTTTTATAAAAGAGTACGAAGAGAGAAGAACAGAGAAGTAAATTAGGTTGTTTATGAAGAGGGTGAGTAGAGAAATACATAGAATAAAAAGTTTATAGTTTATCAAGCAAGCAAGAACAGAGAGAGAGGGAGAAAGAGAGAGAGAGAGAGTGTACGGGAAAGGGGTTAAGTACTTCACTGAGTGGGAAAGAAGAATTAGAAGTGTCAGGGAAATTTATATCGTGTAATATGAGGGCAGGAAGATTTTTTAGCACATAAAACTGATCAATTGATAAGGACCTGAACAGGCAATCTAGATAGCGAGAGATTGAGGTGGAAAAGAATTAGGAAAGGAAGAAAAACAGTAAGAAACAAAAGCAAAGACCGAAGAACACAGGTATTCTAAGATAGTCAATAAAAACCACCATGTCACCAGCATTTTTGGCAGCACATCGTGTTATGGATGATAAATCAAAAAATTGAAATAAGGGAAGATCAGTGAATAAGTTACTCCTCTCGCTTCAAGTTGGATCACTAAGAAATTTGAATCGTCAGAAAACAGGCATTAACAAGTGACTCAATTGCGATTAACTTACATTGTAATTGAAGTCCAACCTAAATCTTATTATAGGTACTAATGTCATTTTGAAGGTTCTTAAGATATAATCAGGATTAAATGTTTATGTTTTCAACCCTTTAGCTCCAACAGTGTGGCCTGAACGCCTGACACATACAGACGCACGGAGCCAGACAGGCACGCACTGTGTGACTAACTTGAAAACTGGAGGGACACATTTTGAAAGTATTTGTGACAGCTTCTGTTGACAGTTTCTAATAAAGTGGGATAAAATAAAGAAGTGTTGGGAGTTTGTGGAGAAACAGGGACCGTCGAAGAATAAAAGGGAAAACGAAGGAAAAATAAAATGAGGAAGGAGAAAAAATGAATAAAGTATAGAGAAGAAAAGGGGAAAAGAAAGAAAAAAGGATAGAAAGAAAGTAGGGGAGGAAAAAAGGAGGAGAGAGAAGCAGGAAGTGGGAAGGAAAAAGAAGAGGAGCAAGAAAGAAATGATAGAGCAAAAAAGAAAGTAAGAACAAAAAAGGAAAAAGGGTGACAGAAATATAAAAGCAGAGAAAAAGAATGAAATTTTGAGAAAAATACAAAAAATTTAAGTAAGAACAAAAAGATGTAAAATTGCAAGGAAAATGGGGGCAAAAGGTGAAACAATGATTTTTGGTGAGATAGAATTTTGAAGAATGAATTTTTCAGTGTCGGCCATTTTTCTGTGATTATTTGGTATCACAGTAGTAAGACATCAAGCCAAAATTCGGAGAGTCTTTCCGATATTTCCATAGTTATCCTTGATATTTGTATCTTCAACATTATTCCGTTCACCGATCGATATAAGATGCACCAGCAGCCGTGGGAAATTGAAACTGTTGCCAGGGCCGACCTCATCTCACATCAAGCTTTCCCGAAATGTGATTTATATCTCATAAAATATAGTGCTATCTTACGCTACTTTCTAGCTCCATCAACCTCACCAAGGTTCCACCCAAAAATTTCGGGGGAATCGGACTTACATCCCAAACATTGAAAATTAGGCAATTAATCATTATCGAAAGACCCTAGACATGAAGTATACCTACAACATTTCAAAAATTATCGTTTTTTTTTCCCTGAAAACAAGGGTTGGCGTTTACACGGAAAAAAATTAATTAATGATTCTTTTTTCCAAAAACTAAAACAATTGACCAATACACGGAGCAAATTCAGAATCAATGACTTGCTGACCAGAAATAAAGGTCGACCTTTACACGAGGCATATCGTAAGTTATTGATTCCTTGTCCAAAAGGGGAGGAATGACCTATAAATAAGTCAAATCCTGAATTGAAGATTTCGGTTAAATAGAAATCAATGGTCGACCTATATACGTGATCGACTGATATACGAGTTTATGCGTTGGATTCTCATCACACCAGCCGTGAAGAATTGAAATTGTCGCCTGGGATGACCTACCTGTCAAATCATACTTTCCTGGATTGTGATTTATATTCTATGAAATAGAATTATCCTTTGACATCCGTTGTGGTTATAGGCGCCAAGGTGGCGCTAATGAGCAGAATTCGCAAATGATCCCCCCCCCCCAAGAAACTTTCTGTTCACCAAAACCATAAATCTGACACTTCACCGTTCGTAAATTGCAAGAACACAATACATAAATGAATACAATAGAGCATACTGTGAAAAAAAACTATACAGTTAATTAACGAAAACCATAAATTCCATTCAGTACCTTGAATTGAGAAAAAATAATGTCTTAAGTACCGTTCGACTAACTGACTTACGAGTGGAGACAATTTTTCAACCACAATTATCTTTGGGTTTTGCAATGTGTTAATAAATAATTTTCAAGTGATAATCTTCTACATTTCCCCCTATCATTAATAACACAATGATTATTAGGATGGAATTGATAGATTACATGTCCGACACATTTTCATCGACACGTATGAGGTTTTGTCAGAGATCTGTGGTAGTTACTCGATTATGAGTAGACAACAATGTAACCGTCAAAATGACAGGGTCATCTACGTAATGATCAGCCCTATGCCTAAAGTTAGTTTATTAGGTAACTTATTTTCAATAATTCAAGTATACTGATTTCGAGATTTCTCAAGTCTGAATTGAAGAAAAGCTTAAGGATGATTAGACAAAAAATCGGAAAGATATCTGTGACGTTATTTTCATCATTGCGTCATATAAGAGAGTAAATCAACCAATGGGATCGAGGCACTTGCAAACGGGACAGATATTTGCATAAATATGTTTAGATATGCATTCCGTAAACTGTTTACATTTTGTTCATAGTGTAGAGCATATCTATCCTGATACTGTTTTATAATCATTCAAAGAAATTTTAACTCTTTATTGACATGAACATTTTGCAAGGTTCCAAGTTTCGTGGGATTAAGGCATAAAACCTAATCTATTATTTTAAGACTTAGTATCTCTTTCCCAGGATTTTTTTTGGTAAATGTAAACCGATTCGAGAAGTCAACAGCTCCAAAGCCCCGCTTACAAACGCTCATTTGTACTGTTCATATTCAACAAGTTTTCGATAGTACCTTCTACCCAAGGCATATCATAAACCAAATATAGCTTATAGATAAATCAACAGTCAACTTATACTCGAGGCATATCGCAAATTAATGATTTCTTGTCGCAGCAAATTGATCTATACACGAAGCAATATCATACATGATATAATATCATATATTATATTATAATTGAATGATTTCTTCTCCATAAGTAAAATGTACACCTACCATCAAACAGTGTTGCTAATCCTTGAATGCTTACGTGCAAGTTTTAATTTTAAAAAAGCCTTAAAAGCTAAAAATATGCTAAATAGCGTCAATTTAGAAAGAAATAGCCTCCAAATCCCAAAAGAGCTAAAATTGACCAAAAAGATGCTGGGAATTGTGAAGAAATGGCCCAAATACCTGCGCTAAATTTTCCCATTTTCGGACTCCCAAAACCAGAAACGAGCTAAATCGGGAACACTGTCTCAAAGGTATCCAAAATTAGTTGATTTTTCAGAAATCATGTGTCAAAGTATACTCAAGTGAATTCCTAAATTGATGAATCTTTCTTATTTGAAAATGTAAGATCAACCAGAACCCGAGACTTTTTAAAATGTCAGTGGCTTGTTTGCTTAACACACGACTGATCTTACTACTGAGCTACTGGTACTCAGCCACAAGTACAGGTCCTAAGTAGAGCCCCAAACACATCTCCTCTCCTGCAATTTTGGTTATTAACTGATAGCTCTTATCTTCAAATCAATGGTAACACTAAACTAAACAAATCTTAAAATAGGTAGTTAATAAGTGTCTTAAAATTAAGTATCATATTACATACATGAGACAATTCCTCAATAGATAATTGATGTCTTAATATCAAAGGTCGATCAGGTACTCTTAATTATTGACTTTGGCCACGAAAACAAGGGCCAGCCCGTACTTATAATCGACTCTTTCATGAGTTCATACGATGAATTCCAATCAGGACATTCTACATTTATCAGTGCATCAGGGGTTGAAACAGCTAAACTCTTGAAATAGTGTAGAGGCAATTTTGGATTAAAACGTTCTGAACCGATTCTAGTTCCGTGAATTGCGGGATTTGGTTAAAATCTATAAAGGCCTGCATGTAAAAGGCAATCCAGTAGCCTCAAGTCATTTACCTGATCCTTGAAACGACCCTTAAGGAATCTTCTTCACGGGAAATGTTGGAAAGGATAATTACTTGCTGATCCCAAATCGTAAATCCTTGGCAAGAAATTCAAATATGTCGCCCCAAGAAAATTCTAGCCGATTCAGTTGTTAGCAAAAGATGAAGGATGAAATTAGTTTTCCCGGTTGCCATTGGGGTTCAAAGCCAAGCAGAGTAGGCTTGAGGTCTTGGAATCATGGAGGGGCGCCTTCGGGCGTCAAGTGCCAAAGAGAAAGAGACTATATTTGCAAGAGGAGAGCTTTCCAAATTAAAATTCAAAAGATAAGAATATCAATAGATTAAACAGAGCAAGATCAAAAACGAAAGTTCCAAGATTGAAAATCAATTTTTAAAAATACCCGAATCTTCATTGTTTTGGAACGAAGGGAAACAATTAGCAAACAGAATTCTCGTGACAAACAACAATGTCAGTCAGGTTTAGTTAGTTTGATGTGATAGTGTGCTCACAATGGCTGGGTAAGTAGGGTGAAACAATGTCGGAAGGTTACTATTGATGATGCTACACTTAAAAGGGTGCCGTAGTTCAGCTTCTCTGCAGCACCAGGGACTCTCGGCTGTGCCGTGCCAAGTAAAGTGCTACCTCCTTAAGGTTCTCTCATGCGTTAATTTTTATTTCTTTATTGCTTGTTTGTTCCGATTGTTGAAAGAAACAGGTCTGGTTAGTTACAGAATATAAACTATCATGCGAACAAGTTCTTTTGGCTGAGTTGGGGATCATCAATTAAAAGAATGAAAAGAGAGGGTGATCAATGATTTCATAAAAAAAAACCAAGATGAGGATAATCCAAATAATAATAGAAATAATAATAATATCTCATCCCAAAAATTCAGAAAAACACTATCAATGAATAAGTTACTTCTCTCGCCATTTGTTTGGCCGTGATCACTGAAATGTCTTTTTTCATAATATCATTTATCATGACAAGGGACCAATTTACCATAAACTTACATGTTAATTCCCTCTCCTCCTTAAAAAGCTATTCAAGGTGGGATGAACAAAACAAAATCTTCATGGACCTAATAAGTAGCAAATATTCTAATTTTCATCCCTGTAGCTCCATTGGTGCAGCCTGTACGTGTGATACATAAATACAGACACACACATACGTGTATGGCAAGCAGGACCGAACTGAAAGTTTAAGAAAACTAATTTGACAGTTTTGATGGCAATTTTGATGTACCGTTTCAAGGAGTGATTTTGACTCTTAACAGTCAGAATACATTGTTTTCATCAGTTCGTTACGTACGAAATTTTGTTTTTACATTTAGGGAATTAATCTAAATGAGAAAGATTTACTGATAGAATTACAATTTTTTTTTTGCCAAGTAAATGTCGATGTAAACATAGAGCAGGCATTTATACAAATTTCTTCTCTGTTTGCTTTAAATATTAAAAATGAATTATCCAATGAATTAGCTCTAGGCACCCTAGTGACTATCCATACTTAAAAAAACTCCGCCAATTTATGGGTATAGTCTAGTAGATATACAATTCGTTGTATTCGTCTTCATCATCAAGAAGGGGTGTTTACAAGTATCACAGTGCAATAATCAAAATTTCAATTCCTGACCTGTTTTCCTTCGATTTCGATAAATGTGACAATAACAGAAACAGAACAGTCAAAATAGTTTGTTTGTTTGTTTGTCTTTGTTTCTTGTTGGGTTTTTTTTTTTGTTTTGGGGTTTGTTTTTTTTTTTTCATCTTTCTGGTTTATCTAGGTTACTGACTGGCTATCTATCAAATCACTGTAACCTCACACATGGCCTGCCTGACCAACCCACTAGTGGGCTAGAGATTTTCATCTCTTAGAATTTCCAAGTGTGAATGAGGGAATGGGGGCTCCTGGTTACATTTCAGGTGCTGAAACATCGTGAATCAGCTTGATTACACCACTAAGCACCATCTAAAAACACTTTTGTCTTTTCAAATAGTCCTTTGGGGGATCTTCTACACTCATTTTCAACCATCAACGCCCGAATCTTGTGGGGTTTTTTAAACATATTTTGATAAAATATCATTTTATTAGATAATGTTAGATGTAAGATCTAAATTTTTGATAATTCCTGATAAAAATCTTTTTTAGATAATTTCAGATCTAAAAAGATCTATTTTTAGATGATTTTTGTTAAAATATCGTTTTTTTTAACTATAGATAAAAGATCAATTTTTTTAGATGATCTTAGGTAATGTTTTTACATAATTAGTTTTTGTACAAGTGCAGATAATGATGATTCAATTATAAGAGGAAAGGATGTCTACTTTATTTTTGACAATTACTTAAATGAATTACATCTATCCATACATTTATCTGTCGATCGTACAGGTCACACCAACGGTGCTAGTTTTGCAAACACTTTTTTTTCTATTTATTTCTTATCTTATCCTCGAATAAGGGGTTCATTTTACAATGTAAATGTATGTTGAATTGGTCTTTTTATTTGTGTCCAGCAACCTTTGGACTCGTTTTGTGGTGGGAGGGTTGCAGGGGGGATTCAGGCATCTAGGTGATCCACAAAAAGGCAAGTTAATTTTTCCATTTTTCTTTCAAATTCTTGAAATGATCACCTCCAATGCGAAATGAAATCAATAGATGTTGGTCACATGACTGTTTCTATTGAATGACTAACCGGACCTATTTTTTCTCTTCGTTTCAATTGAAATCATCGAAACGCATGTAGAGTTTAATGCAAACAAATTTGACGTTAGAGTGGATCACACATCGGGCCATATCTTCCCGCACACAATATAATTCATCTTTTCACGTCAGCTCCACAAAATTAAATTCTGCTCTTTCTTCCGTAAATATTTTGACAGCATAATTTCTGTTGTCATCGATCAAGCAAGCAAATGTCTAAAAAATGTTAAACTTTGCATGAATTCGTACACGCACGAGTGCACACACATATATCAAGTTGTTACACGTGGAACGCCTTAATTCTACATGATAGAGACTGATGCTAAAAATGGAAGATTTACTAATGTAATTGTATTTTTTGCAAATCCAACATTGATAGAGACTTCACTCGTATGGACGTTTTTGAACCCTTAACAGCAACGATGTTTACTCAAGATTGATTTTTATGTGCGAATTCAAATTAGGACCAAACGTTACTAAAGCTGCTGACATCAACAAAGCATTTGGACTGAACACTGCTACAATGCGATCTGAAGGCAGCCAAATCCATTTTGAATAATAAAGAATCATACACCACAGCGGCCAACAATCCACAAACAAAGATTACTTTATGGAGAACTTTTGACTTTCACAGCGACCATATCTCACCATTTTAAGGAAATCGGAAAAGGTGAAAAAAAACGGGTCCAAATTTAACTGAATAAAATACTTTGTGACAGTCCAAGACCTGACTAATCTCAACTGACTGCGTCTATGCTTAATGAATTATGCAGCATCCTTCATATTTGCAGGACACTTCTAACGAATATCATCTTTTAAAGTGTTTTGAGCTTCATATTCGTTAAGATATGCTCAATCACAGAGAAATAATGTCTTGCATTTAGTGATTCGTATCTGACTCGAAAGTAATCCGTAGAAGTCGCACTTCCCCACTAGAGAATCGTTGTAAAATGGTTATTCTTTCAAATGACTCATATTTGGATGAAATATTTGCCACTTTTGTTGCTAATATCATCCTCCGTTTTAATATCCAAAAGATTACGTTTCATGAGTTACATACAAATATATTTTTTGGAAAAAAAGGCACTTTCTTTTTTCTTTAATGTTTGCATGTTTTCCGTTGTTTTTTTCTGAAGGCACCAATTCCTTCCAGGGTCGAAAAGTGGCATCCACTTGACATTTAAAAAAAAATTCTGAGCTAAGGGTGTGGCATGATTGATCACTCTAAGTGCTGAGTCTCTGGCATTCAACCAATCAAGGATTGGCACTCTTAATATAATCAAAAGGATTTTGTTGGTGGGTCGAAAGAGTAGGGGTATTGAGAGGTGGAAGTTTGGGATTGAAGACGCAAGAATGTGGATTATTTATTCTGTTCAGCAGAAACAATGAAGGGAAGAAATTTGAATATAAAAGCTAAGGGACTTGGATTGCTTTTGCCACAAGCAGCAAAGTTGAAAAAGTTGGAAACAAAAGCAAAGTGCAGTGTGTCCTTTTCTACCATCCGTAGAAAAAAATGGTCATATATATATATATATATATATATATATATATATATATATATATATATATATATATATATATACATATATATAACAAATCTGATAACATTCAATGAAGGAGAGAAAAAATGCTTTTAAAAGGTTTTCTCGAAACAAAGAGTCTCCACTTTCATGGGGGGTCTACACTTTCCAACTCCAAGTGTAGATTCTACCCCCCCCCCCTATTGGCAGATAAGTGAAGAATGTTTGAAGAAAAAATTCCAAAACTCTCTTTTTTTCTTCATTGAAAGCAACTGGAGGGTTGTGTATATAAAAATGTGTGATATAACAAAACGTTCGTCTCACTGTCAATCAGTCGGACTTTCAAAATTGAAAAAAATGTTGAAACGGGGATGAGTATATACGAAAGGTTCATGAAATGGAATTGCAAATAGAAGACTGCAAAGACGACAGGGAATAGAGGGAGAGCAGCAGGGTGAGGGAACGCAAAAGGAGAGCGAATCAAACACAACAATCTTATCTGAATTTAGCCGTCGGAAAAGAAGAAAGGTGAGAAGGTAGAATAATCTGCAATCAAATTCTCCTTCGAATGTCCGTGAGCAGAGAACTTTAGGGCTGGTCGTTCCAGGCAAGTTCAATGTGTTTCTTTCCAACCCAACAGTGTTTTAGATTTACATCCGAAGTGAAGTTAGTGAAGCAAAGTAAAGGGGATTTCACAAGTGCTTAATGAATTTCTGTACGAAGAATTTTACGTGGATAACTTTGTTCTTTGATAGAGCACCGTTTATTCCATCCTTAGTCCACGCATAACCAGCCTAGTCTAGGCAATGCTGGATTCAAACGACAATATGTCTAGGGATAATGTTAAACGAGACGAATCCACAAAACTCGTCTATGCAAATTTCCTGATTGGATATGTCTACTGTGAAGCGTCGAACTCAGAAATTCTAGTTACGTACGCCAGCAATCACAGATTTGCTGACGATATCGTTTTCTTTGCTAAGAACCTTCAGGATCTACAAATAATGCTCGACGGAGTAGACGAAAAAAGCAAGAAAGTTGGCCTCTACGTGAACTTAAACAAAACAAATCACTTGTACAACATGAAGTAAGAAAATCTTTAGCACATGAATGTCACTATTCTGTCCTCAAAAGCAAAGGTCGAATGAAATAGTAGTAATTACCATACTTTTGTTGAGGACAGAGACACAACAATCAAAATCGAAAAGCAGAACTGAAAACAGTAGACCTATACATTTATGGAGGACAAGGGATCTCCATGAAACCCTCAGAAGAAAAAGAAATCAAGCGGATAAAGAAGTTTTTGGCAGAGTAAGCTCGACTTTAAAGGACAATAAAATCCCAATAATCCTAAAAAGAAGAGTATACAACCAATGCTTCCTTCTCATAGTCACATATTTAGCTGAAACATAGAACTTAAACTAAGAACAATGCAACATACTCATGAGAGAATCATACCCATTATCATATGGAGAGATTACAAAACAGCGCTGTATATTAGAGAAAGAAATAGAAGTCAGGGATATCATAGAATCAGTAAGAAAACTCAAATGGCAATGGGCTGGTGACGTTGTCAGACAACCATTGGACATCACAACTCACAATGTGCATCCCCAGAGATTATAGGCGACACTGTGATCGGTAAAATATGCGCTGGTGTGACCAAATAGACAAGTTCAGGAAGTATTGGTTCAGCAACGTCCATAAGGGAGAGGTCTGGCGAACCCCAAGGAACGTTTATATCTAATAACGGTCGCTAAAAGGCTCATGAGGATAATGATGATGATGATGATGATGCAGTCTAGCATGCAGTGTTTGATATTAGGTATCATAAGTTTTTGATTTGAAAGGTCCCCAAAATTTTAACGAAAGAGGAATAAAGAGGACAAAAAAGACCATTCATACTTTTGGCACTGCAGAGCTACCTATTCAATTCTTGAAATTTTGTGGATATATATATATATATATATATATATATATATATATATATATATATATATATCGTTGGTTCCCAAACTGAGTGTTGTGTTGCGATGGTTTGCTATAACTTTCTACCAAGTGTGCTGCTTAAACTTGTATTTTGAGAGAGAATTCGCTCCAATAGCCAAAAAATCTAGAAGAAATCTTTTTGCTGTTCAAGACATCTAATATCTAAATATGCTTCTAAACACACACTTACACAAGAATGGAGGAAAAGTCGAGCCCAGTAAGTGCTGAAAAAGAAACGAATGTGTACCCGTCAGGTGCTGTTCTCAGTATACATCAGATATGAACATCGAGTCAAGAACATTTGTACCATTGATCAAGTTTGTTTGTGGGGGAAGGGTGTTCTATTGAATACTGTTATGTAATTTACATTTCATTTCTGCATTAGTTTTTAGAAATAAATAGAAATTGTCAGAAAAGGAAATATTTTGAGTCGATGTTTGGGTAGGTAAAGTTAATGGCTGGATGTGTATTTTGTGAAACGGTTATATGTTTTGAAACGGATGGATATCGTAGACATGTAAGTGGGCATGCACAGGTTTTACTTCAAAATTTACTTTTCTGATAGCGATAATTTGAAATCTAATGTCAATTGGAGAACAGGTGAATTTGTATAATTTAAAACGTATAAAGTGAAAAAAAAATCTTTCGCATAAGAACATATCTATTCTGTCCATTGAGTCAATGTTCGAATGAAGTAATAACAATTTATATACTTTTTGCACATATTCAATCAGAAAAATAATACCCATCACCAAGTGACGCATTGTGTCATAGAAAATATTCTGTACTCCAATTTTAGCCAAATATACATCAACGTCTGTTCATATTTTATCAGACAAAGCAGTTTGAGTGCCGCATAAGTCAAATATATTTCTCAGTGTACCGTCATACAATACAGAAAACGACTGATCTTAGTCTCAGAGCATTCCAAAAGAAAAAGGGAGGTAACAACCGAGGTCTTAACTGAGTGGAGAAAAATTGCTGAACGCCGATACACGGAGAAGAAAACATTTTTTACGCAAGACCAATTCCCAAATGAGATATTTGCATTTTAATTTCAAATTTTGAAACTAAATCATGGCAATAATTTAAATATTCGAAGAAAGAGGTCTGGTGAGCAACTCATCAGAAACTGTCACATAACCAACGTCGTTTGGCAGCATGCTATGTTTGGGTGATCAATTAAAAGAAATGAAAACGGTGTGAGCAAAGAATAGGTTTGATCTCAGCCCTTTGTTGTCTAGTGATCACTAAAAACATTAACCCTGGCGGACAGGAACTTAGGGAAAACTTGAATCCCTAAAAAAAAAAAAAATTCAAATTGAGCCACATCAAAATAACACTTTATACTAGACATAATCAGTGGGCTTTGTACTAATTATATATATATATATATATATATATACAATTGTGTCATCCACAGATTGCTGTTTTGTTGTATTACAACTCTTCAGTGTGGCTATAGACTGTCCATTATCCCATTCAGTACCACAAATAGGATCGAAACTTCGCTTCAGACCCGGAGGTCTATATCCTACCTGTGCACTAGGGTACTGGACGATCAGTATGGCTGAATTTAAGCAATCTATTTATTTAGCTTATATTCCCCATTCAATATATATATATTTATATATATATATATATATATATATATATATATGGCAGCTTGCATATATTTATATATATATATATATATATATATATATATATATATATATATATATATATATGCAAGCTGCCAGCCAATTAGAGTAACTTGAAAAAAGAAGAAACCTATGTTGACAGTTCTGTTAGACAGGTTATGATATTAACGTCGAGATCGATTCAAATAAGCGTTTCTCATATGATTCAAGTATCCGTACATATCAGCATTTGCACTTTATGCTTATTATATGTAGACTTCAATATACCCTTTAGACATTACGAGGTTATTTATATTGAGCATAACTTAGAAGCTTACAGCTATAGGGTGATTTCTAATGATTTAATAATTCAAGTAACCTATTTTCAATTTTTTTTTCCAAGCCTAAGCTCACCTCAAAATATTTGACTAGAGTGATCATCGTTTTATGAGTTTCGACGTAATATATGACGTATTTGTTATGTCACAATAGGCTGATAAATCAAACGGTGTAATGCATCGGTGACAAACAAACAAAGAGTGAAATTTTGCAAATAAGCTCATTATATTGTTAGACTGGAATATATTCGTCAGAAATTATGGCGATATGTTCGTGTGATTTGGCTCTAAAGAGCTTGAAGATATTGAAATATGTTTTTAATTATCAAAGTATGCAAATTTAAAGTTTTTTAAAGTCTCAACTCATCCCAAACTGTTTTAATGTCTGACCTGCCATGAAGGTTTCAATGACGTAATTCCTATCGTTATGTCATAAGAGGAAAATAAGTCGACCAATGGGTCCACCCCATTTGAGTGCAAACAATCAAACGAAAATCTTACGAAAAAAAAACAAAGAGAAAAATAGCATATGAGCTCAAAACATGGTCGGATATACATATCATACTAATACGATAGATAAGGTTATTTTTTAAATTATTTTTCATTTAAATTTTTTATTTACCAGAGTGCATATGTCTGGATCCAAAAAATGTGAATGTCCTCGAAATGTCTGAGATCTAGCGCTCTTGGTCATACTTCTGTTCAAGACCTAGATCAGGAGAAAACTGTTGGTGTGGTGTATAGTCTAAATCTGTAAATGCCACTAATTTTGCCATATAGAGCACATCTTATCTTATCAGCAGTTCAAACACGTTCTTCTATGATGAAATACACAATTTAGTCGATTAGTTGGGTAAATTCATAGTAATTTAATAAAATACTCAATGATTTGTCATAGCATATGCGTAATAGAACAGCTACTTGGCTTGTTTATGTATGTGTTTTAATATAAATGTAAAGCAGCGATTTGAGTTTTATAGCATGCCTCTTATATCATATGAATAAGTAACTTCGTTTATGACTATTGAATATGTTCAAGTATATGAACACATACCAACTAATTGTGTTGTGAACCACATTCGTTTGTTTTTTTCTATAAAGGTGTTATTCTATTCTAAGTTTATTACCTAACTATATTGGCAACTCTTCCAAAAAAAACAATGTTAGTTATCCATTCTAATATCCTTAATTGATTCCTGACAAAGTTTCATGAGAATTGAAAAACAATTTCCGTTTAATTCATTAGACAATTCAATTCAATTTGCAATGTTTTCCCTGAAATATAGCATTCGGAACCCCCGAACGCACCTAAATCGATATATTATACGGATTGCAATAAAATTCAGTTCTTATTGCGTAAAATTCCGGTTAATAACTCTTAAAACGGAGCCATTCAAGCAAAATATCTGTTTGGTCAAATACTTATGTCAGGAATCGTATATACATATATATATATATACGCACAAAATGCCATTTTTTTTTTACATCATAGATGATTACAACAGTGTCAGAGGTCGACACTACAAAATTCCCAAAATGGCTTTAAGACCAATTTTGATTAATCTGGATTAAAACGTTTTGAACTGTTTCCAGTTTTTGCTGACTACAGGATTTGATAAAAATCCATAAGAGCCTGTCTGTAGAAGGCAATCTTGAAGTCTTAGGTTATTAGAAAATGTCAAGCAAGACTGCTAGAAAAACTATCAATATAGGTTTCTTCAGTTTTGAAGCTAGTCTTGCTACCTTACTGTATATACTTATATCACATGTACAGGATGCACAACTGTATCTAGAGGGATCGAGATTGAACACTTATTGCCCGTTCAAAAATAATACATGGGATTTTAGTGAGGATTCCGACCACTTAATGCATCACTAGAAATATTAATATTCCACTATGTTTGGTTTCCGAAAGAAATTAATTTTATATCGAAAAAGTGGCAGGCCTCACTCATTTATGAGAAACACTGTAATCATTTTTTTCTTTTTATGTATATATCAGTGTGAACTATTGAAACATCAAAATATGTGAGTATATATATATATATATATATATATATATATATATATATATATATATATATATATATATTCTAAAAAGCATTACAGTTTTACACTCTAAGTATATGACAGAATTTTATTTCGAGAATCATGCCATTTCAGTCACTTTTTTCCCAAAAATTTGCTAGCATAATTTATGTTATTTTTCCAGCAGTTTTCATTTTTGACACGGAATCTGACTTTATGGTACTAATTGTGAAATGTCTTGTTGGGATCATCAATTGTTCACTATGTAACAGTTTCGGGGATTTAAAAACAAAACAGTCATACTAACATGTCTCCCAAGCTGTGTTAGTTTTTTTTTAAAGGTTAATATATATATATATATATATATATGTATATATATATATATATGTATATACATACATATATATATATATATATACGTAAATATGTATACATATATGTATATATATATATATATATATATATATATGTATATATATATATATATATATATATATATATATATATATATACATATATATACATAGTTCACGCTAAATTAATCTTTTAGTTTGCTTTTTGCAAATACAGATTTTCTTAGTGACTACTGCTCTAACAAAAGGCTAGAGAAGTAACCTGATCTTTGATGACCCATTCTCCGTCTTTTTCAATTGATCACCCCCACTACGCTCTGCTGCCAAAAATCATGTGTCACGTGACCGTTCCTATTTAGTGACTAACCATACTTTTTCAGTGTTTAGTTTACAGGGAATTTTTGGAATGATAATTACTTGCTCATTCGAATTCGTTGCAAATTTCTGGCAAGACATTCAAACACGCGTACTCAGTCGATCAGTAGCAAAAGCCATGTGACTAATGTCTTTCTGCAGCATGCCGTGCAAGGGGTGATCAATTAAGAAAAAATGTGCTTATTGAAAAAGTTACTTATTTTGCTTCTTGTTTTGGGGAGTTATCTCTAAAAAAAAGTGTGGATTCTCACGATGAAAGAGTGAATGTTGTTGAACATATGATAAGGGGCCAATTCGGCAAATTTCGAAAAGGACCCCTAATAAATACCGTTAAGGTGAGGGTGGTCTTTTTTGCCCTTTATAGCTGACTCTATAACTAAATATCGTATGTACGCTTTAGATAACATTGTTGTTCTCGCTGAGAGATACCGTACTTCAAAACTCAGATATCGCTCTCCAAGTCGAAACTGAAACTCTTCGAATGAATTTTGGAGCACGCACGACATTTTAGCGATGGAGTTAACTGGAAGTGGAAAATGTAGCTATTTTAGCCATCAAATAGGATAACTTTTGACGATTGAACAACTATGGCCATCAAAATTCCCGGAGGGCTCTATCCTTTTTCTGTTTCTTTATAAATGCTTGTGTTTATGTTTCCTGGTGTTTTCCAGTAATCCTGGCCATATGTTTTTAGTTATAAACTTGAAAATAGGCATCAGTACTCCACTGGGGGCCTTATAAAAAGATTGAAAGTATATTTGACGTTTCGGGGACCTCTTTAAGACTGAATTACTCTTACTATATAGATTCACCAGAATCTAGATACTTATAGATGCTATTTCACTCAATTTTAGATATTTTCCTGTAATAATTTCTCCAGGATCTAGATGTTTCTTTACATTATTTTAGACGTTGTCCTGGTGGAAATGTCAGCAAAGAAATGTCGTAAATAGAATTTATTCTGACTGTATTTCTCCCCAGACGGAGTTATTTTTTGCATGCGTTCAAATTCTGATGCCACAGATATTCAATTAGTGATTACAAATGGTGAATCTTCATGTCATTGGATTTTAAGGCCAAATAACCAAAGATTTTCTCCTTTCTTCATCATTTGATATATTGGGGGAGATGGAGACGGATTCGTGTCCGATTTGTGTGTAGAGATTTTTCTAAGACAACAATTAAACTAAAGGAGAGAAAGGACTTCAAACATTTTAGCTGAGCCTCTGCGTTGTCCTTGCGTTCAATGAAAGCAAAGTCAATCAATAAGATTCTATATTAAACCTGCCAGGACATGGTCTTGCGATCTTCGGTCGCCGGAAGGTCAAAATCTGATCCACAACACTAGAAGGAAAAAATTATTAAAAGTGGCAATCTTTGCACGAAGAACACTTATGACCTCTTCTCGGATACGCTTCTAAAATCGATAGGGATACTTTATTGATTTTTTCACCTAGTCTCACACATAGACCTGTTTGAGTTTCAAAGGTTTTAGCGGATATTGGATTGTATCAAAAGTATTATTTTTTATTTATAAATTTTCTCGTTTCCAGTTAGAGCTTCTGTACACTTTTGGAGCTCATGTATTGTTCAACGTATGATCTTTCGTTTATCCAAGCCCATCTGAGAGCTTATGTTCATGTTGTCCTGATCATGGCATTTCAACCATCATAGTTGACAACTGATGGTCGTCCATTGATGTAATTCTAGGGACACCCTTAGACCCGATTAGGGCAGTACGGTGATGTACTGTTTTATATCTTTTCATTCCCCGAATTCTGAGTGTAGTTGCAGTGGCTTTGAATCCCAGTTCGAAACAATGCTTTCAAACTACTAAAGACTCAATCCGTGCATCCTTCATTATAACATCTGAAGCAAAAAATACAGTTTAATAGTGTCGATATTGGCAAGACATGTATAACAGAAGCACTATCAACAGAATGCAATCGGAGATAGTCTTTAGATCTATCCATTAAATAAGTTTCCGCGTGATAATCCGTTGAAGCAAACATACTTTTGATACACTGTAATACATAGTGGTAGTAGTTGTCATTCCTCATTTCCGGTTATTTCATTTATTTTGGACTGCGTAGATATTTTGTCATTGTACTTTGTCATCTTTGCTTCGGCAGTCCTGTTGAAGTTGGGATGATTTGACGTCAGACTTTGCGGTTTGCAACTGGATCTTCTCGGGTTTCAAGTTGGTTTTGAGTCTCTTTGAGTTGATCTTTGTGACGGCGCCGAGTGGAGCCGCGGGGTTTATTTTCGGTGCTGAGTTTGTAGAAAAGGATCTGTCGGGGAGGGGGTCTAATGTCACTCGGACTGCGCACACGGCCTTACCATCTAAGCCGATGTTTTATGATGGAGGCTTCGCTGCTTTTGGTTTGAGCTCTCTCGAGGTCTGCAAGGTTGTTGACGTAGTTCACGATCGATCAAAGATTCTACTGGTAAAAGCACACAGGTTCCTTAATATCTCCACAGTGCGCATAGATAGATGGATAGATAGATAGAATGTCACCGATAAATGAATACAACCCTATCACATCTTTTTAGAAAGGCAAATTTCGTCTTAACCTAACCTAGCAAAATTTAGATATTACTAGTGGAACAATAAACAATCAACATGGATAAAATCAAGTATTATTGATAACAAAACCCAATTCAATTGAAGCTTTGTGTAAAATTATGAAGTTCTTGCCCCCTGAAAAGGAGCACATACCGTAAAAAATATCCTAAGCAGCAGAGTTTCAATTCTCTTGATTTAACTCGCAAATAATACCTATCAACATTTATTTAGATTGTTCTCCACTAAAAAATGATAAAATCATTCAATGTTTGGTTTAGAAGAAGATTAACTTTCTATAAAACGAGAAATAATTGTGTACTCATTTATCGGCGAAACTGCAGATGGATCAATATAGCCTTGAAACTATAATTGATTGGTCCTTGTAGAATATTGGAATAGAGCTCATAAATAGTTGTGATTAAAATGCGATAGGCTCTTGTCACATATCAATGGAGAATACGTCGCAGAATTACTGGTCGTTTGAAACTATGATAAATGAAAAGACAATGTGGAAGTGAATGGATGAAGTATTCAATGTTACATAGAGATTTTTTTTAAAGTTGATATTCAAATTATTGAAAATGAATTACCTAAGAAGATCGTTTTAGACTCTTCAGTGCCGATTCATATATAAATATTTCTTCAACGTTATATACTAATTGTACATATTATAGTCCCCCTTTATCTATTACGTCTAATTTTGAGCATTGCGTAGTTCACCGACGTGCTTTTCAACCATTTTCTAAGAAAAGATACCCTTATTTAATGTCATCACTATTTTCACGTTGGTGTCTCTAGGTTATAAGCACGAAAGGATAGCTGCAAGTTGGGCACAGGATCTTGATTTGTATCTCAATAAGAAAAATATTAGGTTTGTGAGGTCGACCTATAGAGTTAGATTGTGGTTTTCTATTTGGTTTCAAAATTCATACTCAAATATTTGGCATTTCTGAGATTCGATTTCTATATGTTTATATTTAGAGAAGAGACACTGACTTCTGATAGCTTGTTCAAGGTTGGAACAGAGCTGTCTGAGTAAAAGTGCTTCCTAACACCCGTGGCTGTTTGGCTTTGTATCTCCTTGTGATCTCTGTTTGCACAGCTTAGGGATTGCTCTAGCATGATTTGATCAGTACAGATGCTGCATCCACAGTTTTGGTCGATGACAAGAAGGAACGAGATTATCCTGGGAATTTCCAGTCGACCTGACGGAGTTTATTTTTCTGTAACATAGTGTCTCCAGATTAAGCTTTCTAGCCTTTCCAAATATAGCAGGTGCTTGATGCTGGTGATCAGTTTTATGCTCTTCTTTGTACTATTTCTATTGAACCTTCGTTAAATCTGTGTTGGGATCAGCAAAGGCTAGAAATGAATTCCATACGTGGCGTTACGATTGCTTCATACAGCATCCATGACAGATAAAAACAAACTTTTTTTTTTGCTCTGTTGATTCTCTGTTGGTAGTGTGAGATGGATTTAATTCTAACATGTTGTCCATTTCTCAACGATTATACTACTTTATCGACTGTAATCCTTTGCACTGGACGTTCAAGCCGTCACCAAAACTGCCAATATAGGACGCTTTTAGTTTCCAAGTTGGTCTGGTTGACCTGCCAGCTATATATATGTATGTACCGATCGTACAGGCCACATCAATAGAGTAAGAGGATTTAGAATTTAAAGATCTGTTTTGTTTTGTTTTTTCCCAAAATAACCTTTACTTACTCCTTGGGAGAAGGGTCGGTTTGCAATGTACGTTTTTGCTTAATTGATCCCTTTGTTTCTACCCACTTGTTCTTGGTTGTTGTTGTTGTTTTTTAATTCACACCTTTTCATGATCATTGCCCAACAAAAGGCAAGAGTAGTAATTTATTCCCTGATCACCAACTTTTCTGATTTTTCTATTTGATTACCCCAAAATGCTGTCAAAAGACTTTAGTAACCCAACGGTTTGTTTTTGCTGACTAACCTGATCTACCAATTAATTGTTTTCCGGCTATATCTAACCATTTCGCTGTCAGAAATTGATTCAATGATTGATCACTGCAAAAAAAACTAATATTTGTTATTTTCGTACTTACATTATTTACCCGAATACAATGCAATCTCAAGTAAAATTTCAGTAGCTAAAATCCAGTAATATATCAAATGCACTGAATGTACTTGGAACAAGCTTTTTAGACAGTGACTAATTGTGTCATTGAACCTGCTTCCGTCAAGTTGGGCTGGGATTTAACTCATAAATTGGTTGTAAATAATTGGATAATAAATTATCATCTGGCATTTCATATTGTTATGGTTCATATACCTTTCTAAATGATTTTACAAAAATTCTGAATGCCCGTTTTTATCGAAAACTGTCATAATGTGTGCAATGCAAGAATTTTAATTGGTGGGTAAGCATTATATTTGACTCGAAGGAAAATTATATGATCATAATAATACATTATTCCTGACTCGGTAAACTTTGCCTTTTTCCGTTCGTTATTTCTTCCATAAAACATGTTTTAACACAAGATTACATTTCTTCATCCTTTTTTTCAGAATATACCCTAACTTTGGATGAAGAACATGATGTATGTTGCCTCTTGAGCATTTTGTTGGTAATCCGGGACCTGATCCGTTTTTCAACGGGGACTGAACTAGATCATGGTATGAAAAGCAGCTTTGGTCTCATCTGCAAAGGGAGCAATGAAAAACATACCACCAAAATTCATAATAAGCAGATTATCCAGGTAAACAAATAATCTAATTTCATTTTTCAATCCTTGCACACTGGTCAATTTAAGTGATGTATGTTTGGAAAGTATCCAGCGATTTCGTAAACAGGTTGGGCGGCATTGATGTAACTTGGTCACCAATCAGAATGAACTTTACTGTGCATTCAGTCGGTACTGAAACGCCATTAGATGAAACTGTGTACCGTGTGATTGTCATATTCTGGAATATGATTCAAGACTATTGACCAGATTTGGTTCTCTACTACTTCTGACAGAGATTTAAGGTCTTCGACGAGATTAAGGAAAACCAAAGAAGGCTTGTGATGGTGGTCCCGCGACACAATTTAACATATTGCATCTGAAAATGGAGGAAACGCTTAAATGAGTCTTCGAGGCCACAAAAAGTACTTTGGAGGCCATATTGTCTGGATACTTCCTGAACAGACGTCACACATTTTTATTATTATTTTTGATTAGGTCCCTCATTTTTTGTTGCTTTAGAAGTCGAATAGCATATGCCCATCGTAAATGATAGGGTTATTTCTATATGGATCTGAACTCAGGACTATAAAGCTAATTCAATACCTGATTTTTAAATAATTCAAATGTTCTACTTTCAAGTTCTTTTCAAGTCTCAACTCAACTCAAAGTATTTAAAGAGGTGATTTAACATAGAGTCTCGAGACAAAATGTTGTGTACGAAAAACACCACAGGTATCGTGCAGTATAGAAAAAAATCACAGGAACAAACTTATTTTATGAAAAATCATGAATTATTTTATTACAAAAAGAGTTGGACGTTACTTTAACAGAAATAATACTATCGACTTTGAGAAATCTATTTTTTTCGATAAGCGTTTACTCTTTTCTTGTCTTTTAGTTTCAAATATTCAGCAGTTCTGGCCCATCGAATAAAAACCCAAATAGCAATGAATTTGCCATGTTGTAAGAATGGCAGACAATCGATGGACATCACGATTCACAGTATTGATCTCCAGAGATCACAAGCACAACCAACGCCTCCAGAATACTAGACGGAGAGACGAACTAGACACATTAAAAAAAACTGGGTCCGCGATAAAGACGTGAGGCAAAACCTTGGGAAGGTGTACGTCCAACGACGGAGGTTGAGAGACAGATGATAATGATGATGAAATTATTTTATTAGCTTCTTATGGGCCACCTGATAACTTTTAGGTTATGACAGGAATCAGACAAAACACAGATGAATACAACCATTCAATTATACAATTATATCATTATGTATGGATTTTATATGGTTACATGTTCTATCTGATCTAATCTTCTTTGGTTCATGACACCATGATCGCCAAAGAATGTTAATTAACCTTTTCGCTACTTATCTGTAAAGCGCAGAAAAACATTGAAACTGAAGTTTTCGAGTTGGAACGTTACTATCAACTTGTTTTGAGAGTCTAAGCTGCTTCGTGTGGTAAAGCCTTAGTAATAATTTTAAGTTGTTTTGAAATTCTAAGATAATGTGTTTGCATTGTGACACATTTTTAAAAACATTTTCGCAGTATTTTTTTTCTTTATTTTCGCAGCTTACTTTGCCAAGAATTCTTTCGGCTGAGATAAATTATTTTTTTTTTATTATTCAACTTATTTTCATTATGAATTTTTACAAGACTCTTCATATTTTCGTTGCTTTTATTGAAATGTTTTTAGCTGATGTAATCTTCCTCAGCTCTTAACTTAGTAGCAATAATCTAAAGTTGTTTTGACATTCCAAAACTAAGTTGTTTTTTTTTTCTCATAATTCCATGTACATTTATTTCTTAGCTAGTTTTTTCGCTGTCTTTAGTTGTTTTCTGCAACAACCTCTCCCATTGTTTATATACATACTAGCATAGTACTCGCTAAAATGACGGCATTATTTACGATCAGAAATACCTAAGTTCAGAGAGACTGTACGCTCTGCCTAGGATTGCTTCCCAGTATATCTATTTGGGGTGAAAGTGTGGAGCTTGTGCGCTAATTGGAAATTTGGCATACAAAAATATACAGAAAACACATCATGTTTTATATATGTGCATATGCTGTATATGTATATAGTTCGCTCTTATCCTTGCCATCAGATACGATGTTGAGAAATTAATAACTGAAGTGTTATTTCTGCTTCTCGACAAACATTTTCAAAAAAAGATGTAATCAAAAGTAAAACAAGAAACGCTGTTGGAAACTGAGAAAAAGCGAGAAGCAGTTGATATCTACATGTTGACTGAATTTATGTCTGAAAAGCGCAGAGTTCGATTCGGTATCGTTTCCTATAATCAACAGGGACAAGATCTGTAAATCTAGACCTAAGAAGAAAAGAAAAAAAATCGACATCTACCGAATCATACGACGAATCCTGGCTAACATTGGAATATTCTGTTCACCACCATCATCGGAAATTCGGTTTAACGCCATCATATTTGGATATTAAACATGAAAGTTGTAGAATAAATTGGACGAAACGTAATGTTAATACAAAAACAAGGAGTTCAGTCGTTCAAATGCTCTACTTTCTAGCCTTTCTAAAAACTACAGACAGTAACTACTTTGTGTCTGAATTGCAATTTTAGAGTGATTGTTGTCATCATTTCTCGGTGGTCTGCCAAGAAGAACCGGTTTCATTTCGCTTTTAAAGTACTCGCTAAAAAAAAGGTATATGTATACAGTCGTGCCTGTCTGTCTGTGTATTCGTCCATATAATATCCTCAAAAGTTCTAAATGGATACTTTCCTGAGAAAGAGGGGTGTTATACAGGAGAAATCAAATTTGGAGGCAGAATCAGGAATTTCTCAGAGTTCCTCCACTGCATCGTAGTTATATGTTCATGCAATATGTTTAAAAATTCGCTTCAAATCCCAAAGATATTTTCTGGATGTGTAGACAAGGGGTAAAAATATCAATGCAAATTTGGAAGCGTGTTTTTTCCACACTAGAACCCCAAAACATCACAATGAATTGCAACATTTTGTGGAATGGTCGGCAATGACTCAAAGGATAAAAAATAATTCAATTTTGGCTACCCAGTTTGTGTAAAGTGTGGCAAGATGTATTAGTGCATTTGTAGTTTTTCGATTTATTTAACAATCGACTGTTGCAATTCCCAAGAGGAGAATTTTGCTTTTGTCTTGTTTCGTAGCATTTACAAGTAAAAATGACGGTATTATTTATGTATGGCTCGCCAATGAGAAACTCAAAGCTGTTTCATTGGGTAATTTATTTCTTAAAAATTCAACAGTACTAATTCCAAGTTCTTTTCAAAGGTCTCAACTCAACATTAAAGATTTTTTTCGTTCATTTCTACACTGTTTTTTTTTTCTCTTTTAGTTGCAAAAGTCTTGCAGTTTTACGAGTAATCCTTCATCTTCATGTCAGAACAGCCTATCGTATTTCATACAATTGTTTTTATAAGCTGTATTTATATATTCCACATGGACCAATAAATTATAAGTTTTAGGTTATAACAGGGACGAGACATAAAACCAAATAAAGATGCAATTGAACAATCTAATTTGGATACATTGGCTTTCATATGGATGGATGTAGATGCGCTGGTCAGGCTTTTATTATGGAACAGCGTTGCAAAAAAAGTTTCTCAAGAAATTCCTTGGAATTCAGAAAATATTACAATCCATCCAGGATTAAAGCAACCGTTTCAAACATCCAGGGTTAATGTTAACCTATTTCATTTGAGTACAACCCTTTAATTGGTTCTAGCTCTGTCAATCTTTTTCATATGGGCGAATCCATTTCATTTTTAGGGTTATAACAGGAATAAAAAAAATAGAGGCATATACAGCCATGTAACTGAAAATATTAATTTGCATGGAAGGCTTGTATATGAATAGATAACGCATAGATTTTATAACGCTGAATTCAGGAAATTGAAGTATTAGCAATGATTGTCTTAGAAGCAAAGATAACAGCCATTACTCGGTGCAGGAGTCCTAAATACAACCAGAAACACGTACTCTCAACTTGGGAATTATGCCTGAATCGTATGAGGGTCAGGGAGGGGCTGAAAGGACTGACAAATGCGATCCTGCTTCCTTTGGGTCATAAACTTTCCTTAAGTGATAGCAAATCCAGTCAGGGTGGAATCATCAGACAAAATTTCGATGGCAAATAATCTTCAGCTGTCACTGAGATCGTCGAAGCCACGGGTGCCACCCCGTCAATCAAATATCCCTGGAGAGATAATGTTAATGTAGTGGATGCAAGTTTTTTCTCTTTTTTTTTTTTTCTTTTTGTTATTCCTCTCCAAAACGTAACGTCCATAATTTAAAAGTACGTAATCCCCAAAAAGAAAGAAATTAGATTTTTTTTTCTCAACGAATACAAACTCGTGTTTGTGTTGAGAGTTCGGGGTCAAATTTCAACAGTAATTGATCTAAGAGAATCTGAACATTTCACCCTTCTTCGAGAACCGGAGTTATCAGTTTTTGCAGCCTTCCCCAAAATGGAGACGAAGGCTGTCAAAAGATTAGAACAAGAAAAAATAGGGCATGACATTTTAAGGCATTTTCGCTACTCTCAATAAGGATAAAATATTGTTTACTCACGTGTGTGTATAAGCACACACTCACCCCCCACATACACCCCCCCACACACACATATATATATATATATATATATATATATATATATATATATATATATATATATATATATATATATATATATATATCATCAGTCTCTTAACGTCTGTCGTTGGACAAATGCCCTCCAAAGTATTTAACACGCTTTTCTATCGTGGGCGTCACGGAGCCGGAACTATCTGAATTTGTCTAGTCCGTCTCTCCATCTAGAACTTTGTTGCACACGGGCTCGCTGGAGATCTATGTCATGATTCGTGATAATGAAAAAATAACAAAAAAAACGTGGATTCAATACTTTTTATGTAATTTTATGTTGTTTGTGTACAAACCTTTCATAAACATCATCGAAAATTTTCAAAACGCAGGTGATGTCGTCTTCATGCTGCATTGGTTTCAATTACACACTTTAACAGATTTATTCACAATTATACTAGTTAAAAAAAGTCAGCACTTAAAATATTTTTAAAAACTTATGATAGAAATAACATTAATTACTATTTGAATAACATTTTTACATTTTCTTGATTTGACAAACGATGTTTGAGACATCTAGGTCTAACAATTCATAATGTTTGGAAAAAATCGATCATGTTGATAGGTTGGGAGGAAAGCTAGAAAAATAACAAAAAATAAATAGACAGGAATTGTCTATTTTTTTAACAACGCATTCTAGAATGATAAATTGGTTGCTTTGTTATATATATGTATGTATGTATGTATATATGTTTTTTGTATGTACGTATTATTATCATCATCATCATCATTATTATTATTATTATTATCATTGCTGTTGTTATTATTTTTGTTAATATTATAATTACTATTATTACTATTATTATTATTGTGGTTGTTATTTTTATTATTATCGTTGTTATTATTATTAATATTATTGTTGTTATTATTATTATTATTGTTGTTGTTGTTAAAATTATTATTACTATTATCATTATCATTATTATAATTATTATTATCATTTTATTATTATTATTATTGTCATTATTCTATTATTGATATTGTTATTATGATTATTATCATCATTATTATTATTGATATCATCATTATTGATATTATTATTATGATTATTATAGTTTTTATTATTATTGATATTATTATTATGATATATATATATATATATATATATATATATATATATATATATATATATATATATATATATATATATATACATATATATATATATCATATTTTCAACATTTGATATATTGATTTATGTTTCGAGGTGTGATGCCCAGGATTTGTCTAACATTTGTGCACCATGACCAGCCCATTGCTTTTTTTTTTTAATGGAATCCATGTTATATCCAACTTTTATCTCTTGAAAAAGTATGTGCTGTCTTGCAATCTCTCCATGCGCTGTTGGACATGATTTTCCCGTTTTCATGATGCATGGTTCTCAGTTTGAGGGTCAATCTCTTGGTTTACATCCATGTCCCAGCTCAATAGGGAGAGGGGCTATCGGGAGTATTGTATGTATTGGTAGTAGACCCTCCTCTTTAAGACTAATGCGATATTCTTGTTTTTAAAAAATTCGGCTTGCACCACTCAAAACTTGATATTTTAGATAAAATCTCAACCTTTATCTTCTTTTGAAGGTTTCATGGTGATTTGTTGACTTTGGTAGATGTAGTGGTCTTTTTTTCTTGGGTTTGGATTTTCGATTTGGATTTTTTTTGTGTCTTTGTCCTCAACACGTGTATTGTATATGAGACTAATCCTATCAAAGTTCATATGATGAACATTTTGCTCTCTCTGTTCAGTTCGTCAAGCATGAATTTGAGATCATGCGATTTTTTTTTACAAAAAAGGCAATGTTGGTTGCAGATCTGCAGTCACTCTAGCTGTCTATTCTAATTCGATTGTTTCCCTTGTCTAGGTTCGGGGAAATTTTCTGAGGCAGGCTGTGAAGAGTTTGGCTGACCTGGTATGATTTTGCGTTACTCCCTTTTCAAACTTAGTGTGAACGCCAAAAAGCGCAAAAATAAGTTGCTGAAAACGATGAAAGTTGCTGAAGAACCAGACAGGAAAAAAGCTTGAAATAGCCAAAAAATGGCCAAAAATTGACGAGATATTTAAGCACTTCTACTTCAATTTGGCTAAAACAAGGAGCACGCTAAATCTAGTATAAAATGTGCTAAATTGGCAACACCGCTTCAAAGCCATCTAAAAGGGCCTGTTTGAACATAGCAAAGTGACCTTTTGTTTGGTCATTTCTTACTCACTAACCATTTCTTCAGTCAAATTCCGGTGTTACCTATCTCTCCTTTTTTTTTTTACGCACTTTCAATTACCTATTCCAGGAAATCAGCAAATGTTTTTGGAGGTGAGCTGAATTAAAAACATGTTCATGTCTGGTGGGCCAAGGCCAACACAAAGCTATGAAAACAATATGTTTTTCTAATTACTTTAAAGCTTTCCATCATAGAAACACATACCCCCATAAACTTCCAAGTACTATCGATCAAGGAAGACGGTGAAATTTTGTTCTAGTACAGAATAATGTCAAATTGTGGTATAGATTTAGCCGAATATATTAATAGAACGGCAGTAACGAGCAGTGCTAAAACAATTTTAATTCTAAAATATTGATTTATTTGAGGTCACAGCAAAAATGAGATTTCTACTCTATATTCCCGATGTGGAATTATATTCTTTGCTAACCAAGGACAGATTTAAAAATGTCCGTGGTTCAAATAAGTTTAAATCGAGAAAAATACTCCTAGAAGTAATTGAATCGAAACCAATCGTTTGTTATTGGATTCATTCTTCAGTAGCAGAAAACCCGTAAAAAACCGGGTCCGTCATAAAATATTTTTTTTCGAAAAATTGAAAAAAAAAAATCAAAATCAAATATCAAATTACTGAATATTATATTAGATACAAAATAGATGATGAGCTAAAAAGATATTTAGCAATGGTAGCTCATTAGATAATTTTAACCCATCTGAAATTCATCGAATCAAATTAGTCAACGATTTCCGGTGACACAAAAATAAATGTCACCTTTTTTTATACAGAGGTTTTACTGAATTGAATGGAAACATAAACGGTTTTACTTTTCTCGGAAATAATATTTTTCCTGTCCATATCCTTCCTTCTACATTGCTCTGGTTGGGTGTTGTAGATCTGTGAGAGATGATTGGGGTACTGACAAGGTCGGGAAGAACTAGAACATGGGAAAATTTTAAGACTGAAATACATGCCCGTTTTTCTCCGAGATGCACACCTTACGTTCTTGAGAATTTAGCTGCTACGCTATTGATATAATGGTTATGAAAATGATAAATCATCTTTCAGTTGAATATTTTAGTTGCTATAGCTTGATTTGAACATATAGTTAAATTGAAAAAAACGTTTTCTGTATGCAACGTCACATATTCTATTAAGTCAGCGGGTCAGATGGATAAAGCTGCGGGCCGGGTTGGGTCCCAGGGCCGTAACTTTCTTTCATTCTTCCAACGTATCAGTCGCTGTCACCCCATTCTCTGAGCCATCATCAACAACTGTACCTCCCACCAGTCGAAAAATCTTCGCTTACTTGCGTTTCTCCGACGTGCACGGCTAAAATCTTCACCCATCATCGAATGTGGTCCTTACTGACAGCACTTAGTAACTTCCATTCAATATCTTCATCTTGACCGGGCCCCCAACGCCACTGCCTCCCTCGACAGTCCAGACACGACCACGAATCAATTTCTTAAAAGCTTTTAATAAGAAAAAACACCGTCCTAACACGGTGGCCAGCAAGTAGAGAGTATCCTATCTCAAAAAGAGGTTATATAAACGCATCTCTCTCTCTCCCTTCTCTCTCTGTCTCTCTCTCTTTCTCTCTCTTTCTCTGTGTGTGTGTGTCTCTCTCTCTCTGTCAGGCTTTGTAAAAAGATCATATCTATCTATATATCTATCTATCTATCTATATATATATATATATATATATATATATATATATATACATATATATATATGTATCCTTCCGTTCAGTATCTATCCATCATTACTCAGTTTACATTACTCAGTTTACAATATATATACACACACATGTATATATATACATTCATACATATATACACACATACATACATATATATATATATATATATATATATATATATATATATATATATATATATACACATAGGTCTGTTCTTATCTATCCATCTTTTGATCTATACTTATATGTACATCTGTTTGAATTATCGTAATGAACAACTGGAAACACTTTTGGCAATGTATCTGTTTTATATCCAACTTTCAAAGAGCAGAAAGTCGTGGATTCATACCCTTCCAAAAATCTCTAGTACTAAATTAACCCGAGTAGGTTCAGACGAAATTTAGACTCTTTTAACTCGTTCAATTCAAACATTTGAACCCCGTGAAAGAAAAATATAAGGTTTGTAGATAAAAGCACACATCAAATGATAAAAGGTACACAATATCTGAGTCATTTAACATTAACATCAAGTTGGTGTGATAAACGTCACAATTCTTTCTAAATTCATTTAAATTTGCAGATAGAAAAACTCATCCTAGTGATTTATTCCATAATCCTCTTTTGTTTTTAAAGAATTTGTTGATATTCAGTTGACTCCTATTCATCTTCATGATATATGTATAGCCTCTAAGTTCTTTGTACTTCTCTGGGTAAAAAATGCATCAAGATCTACTTATTATGTACCATGCATAATTTTAGATATTTTATTGAGTCTCCCCGATGACTCCTTTTTCCGAACAATGTCAACACCTACTCCTGCAACCTATATTCTGATCAATTTAGTTGCTTGTCCCTTGATTTTTTCTTGGAAAAATTCATCTTTCTCCGAGTACGGGTGCTAGGCTCGTACAAAGTATTCAAGGAGAGAGTCCTTGTTTTTAAGTGAAAGTATGCTTGATCAGTTCTAGTGGTTTGTTTGCCTTAGCAGCTGCACTGGCAATGTAGTTGGGAAATGATAGTTTATCAGTAATTTCTATATACCACGATTGCTATGCACTATCTTTCAATCTATGTAAATGTTATTTTCAACCGTCCATCTATTCTTTCACCAGTTGGGCTGGATAGTCTCTAACTGGCTCGCTGTCACGCGTACGGGCTGCGTTGATGGAGCTAGAAGGCTGAGAATTTGTAAGTTCACTCCTTATTATGTCGAGTGAGACTTTGGGGGTGGTTCACAGCCTTCAGTAAAGTCTTTAATGGGGTTCAATTTAGAATCAAAATTTATGTTTATTGGTCATGTATTTTGTACCCAGCAGCATTCACACTTGTTTTGTTAGTTTTTTTCTTTTATTTGAGCAATTTTCATAATCACCGCCCAACAAAAGGCGAGGGACGATATTCATCCATTGATCATCCCTCTTTTTCCAATGTTTTAATTGATCCTTCTCAATACTGCATGCTGCCAAAAAGACGTTGGACAGTTTCATTTGAGTGACTAACAAGACTTGTTCCATCTGATATTGGATCGTTTGGTCTCCAATTCGTGGTGTCTGAAAATCTAGACTATTGCAGACAAAGGGGAAATATTGGTACTAAAAAGTGGTACTGGAATCGATTGTTATGAATCTTTAGGGTGCCAAAACTATGACCAGAATACTTACTGGGCGTGGCAGTTGTCTAGCCAAGGCGAATAATCAGTCCATGCGCCAGGGAAAATATTTGGATAAAAAGTGGTACTAAATATGATTCGTAAGGGGAGCCAAAATCCTGTTCAAAATGCTTTAAAACCCATCACTGTTTTTATGAGGGGACAGTGAGACTGGTTTGATAAAGAAAATGTAAAAGAGAAACAAAAAATTACCCGCTCGAAGGTGGAGTGACCGAATATCTGTGTGAGAGAAAATAAAAAAGAATGTTTTTTTTTTTCGAAATCGGTCAATTTGTAAAAGTAACAAGACCTTGTCCCTAAAAGGAAGGTCGATGGGTAGAACGGTTGAAAAAATGTAAAAATAACTATAGAGACGAAAATACCGATCTGAATGAATCAGTGTATAATAGTAACAACAACTCTTCTAGAAAATGGAGGCTGGAAGGGTGAGCGTCGATGTGCTGAAAGACGAGGTAACTAGTCTAAATGAACGTAAGTATGATAGTAACAGCATTTCACCTTAGAAATGGAGGCCGATAGATACTGCTGCCGAAACGTTCTTGTGAAGAAGAGACCGGGGAAACCAGACCGAGTCAACCAATGTATAACATTCATATACCTTATCCAAAAAATGTGGACCGGTCGGTAAAATTACTAAAACATTCACCGCAAAAGGGAAATAAGTGGTCTAAATGAATCAACATATACTCATAACGAGACCAAATCTCAGAAATGACAGCAGGAGGATAGAGTGTTTATATCGTTGCAATGCAAACAGCAAAGGTCGAGGCTACTGTTATGATTAAATCAATGCATAATAGCAGATTTAGCAAGAATTAACCTCGATATCCCTGACGAAGAGCAATTCTTTGCTTGCACGTGTAAACACCCTTATTGATTCCCTCAAATGATGCATCGTTTGGTAAATGATGATGTCTCGATATATGCTTCCACGTATTCCATGTTTCTATTTTTTCTATTTTTTTTCATTTTTTATTTTCCACTTGTCCTCAGGGTGTCGTTAGAGAAGAGACAGCGGTCACATTATTCTGTCCGTCTGTAAGAAACCGAAAACCAAATGTGTCTCCAAAACCGTCAAAAAAGATTTCTACAGTTTCGAAATCTGTCTGGCAGGACATATATGTATGTATGTATGTATGTATGTATGTATGTATGTATGTATGCATGCATGTATGTAAGTATGCATGTATGTATGTGCCTATGTATGCATGTATGTATGTATGTATATATGCATGCATGTATGCATGTATGTATGCATGGTATATGTATGTATGCATGCAAGTATGTATATATGTATGCATATATGTATGCATGCATATATGTATCTATGTATGCATGTATGCATGCATGTATATATGTATGCATGCATGTATGTAAGTATTCATGTATGTATGCATGTATGTGTGTACGTATGTATGTACATATCTACGTATGTATGTATCTATGCATGTATGTATGTACGTATGTATCTATGCACCATTGGAGCTTAACGATTAGAAAATAAAAAATTCAATCCCAATCATGTCAACAAAAACGTTTTTTGTTTTTTAAAACCCTTCCCCTTGAGTAGATTTTTTTTATGAGGGGGTAGTTTGTAATGTATGTTTATGCTCGATTAGTGCATGATCTATGCCTGTTTACTCTCGAAAATCCAGACTTTTAAAAAGGCAAGGAAAGTAACATTCAGTGATCATGTTTCAATTAATCATCCCCAACGCGGTATGCTATCAAAAAACTTTGATTGCTTGACGGTTTCGATTGAGTGACTAACCAGACTTGTTGGTTTTCATTTTTTGTGTTTTTTTTTTTTTGCCTTCGTTGCTTTCCCATTCTCTTTCATTTCACGAGAGCAATTTATCATCATCCATTTCCGGCTTGTTAGACCCGTCGAGGCATTGATTCATTCTGACCAATTATTCTGTCTCTGGTGTCAGCGTTTCGGTCTCGTTAACGATAAATTCGGGGGAAACATTTCTACGCAGACCATTCACAGCGTCTCTAAATGCATGGCGTTGTTTGTCTCTATGGCCGGTTGCCAGCCAAGGCTAAAGAACCAAGTATGTCGCGCTATTTACACATAGGACCTTCATCTATTGCTAGGAGTCATTTCTCTCATTGCTAAACAGCCGCAGAATAAACAATCACCGATAACGGGACTGCTGCAAGAATTGTTAATTCTATTTACGTAGTCCAGGCCAAATAATACATCCAACGTGCAATAACGAAAGATCATTTCAAATTGAGTTTCAATGTAATATAACACAATTTATAATCATTTCTGTCGGGTAATTAATCCATTTCTAATTATGTAAATGTCAAAGTTTAAAAGAACGAATATAGCAGATGAGGACCGTCGTAAATAAAATGAGAATTTGGACGGATAGGTGGTTGAGCCTTTGCATTACCAGCAGGCCAAAGGTAAAAGCACTGTTACATTGGAGCAGCTACCATATATCTTCATCATCATCATAATCAGTCTTTTAACATCCGTCATTGGACATTATTCTTCCCTACAATCCGCCACATTTCTCTCTCATGGGCGTCACGGAGCAAATATTTTCTGAATTTCTCCAATTCATCTCTCCATTTTTTGTTCTGTCAGCTTCTGTTTTGCATGTGATCTCTGGGGATCCATGCTGTGAGTTGTATGTCCATCGGTTGTCTGACATTCATGCAACATGTCCAGCAAATTGCCATTTGAGTTTTCTCAAAGATCCTATGATGTCTCGGACTCCCGTTTTCTTCCTGATATATTGTGCTATCTTTGAGATCTCTCCTTGTTCGGTTGAGCATGGCTCTCTCAGTTTGCAGGCCTGTCTTTTGGTCAAGTTTCGTATTTCAGCTCCATAAGTTACTATATGGAGGATGCATAGGTTGAATACTCATCTTTTTAGGATTATTGGGATTTTTTTGTTTTTGAAGGTTGAGCTTGTTCTGCCAAAGGCTTGCCATCCTAGTGTGATTCTTCGCTTGATTTTTTCTTCTTTTGAGGGTGCCAGAGAGATTTTGTTTGTCCTCTGTAGACGTAGTGGTCTACTTTCCTCAGTTTTGCACCTTCGATTATGACAGTTATGTCCATATTATCAATGTGATCGTCGCACATGACTTTTGTTTAACTGAAGTTCATGTGTTAGCTGACTCTTTTCCTTTTCCGTATAGTTCATCTTGAATTAATTGGAGGTCGTGTAGGTCCTCTGTGAAAAGGATGTGTTCTATATATATGTGTGTGTGTGTGTGTGTGTGTGTGTGTGTGTGTGTGTGTGTGCATGCATGTGTGTATGATAAGAAGGCAATAAGGAAAAATTCATAAACTTACGTTGAAAACTGACCCCCTCCCCCGAGGAAAACATGAGCGGTTTGACACAAAACGTTTTTCAGACTAAATAAAAAGGTAAATTTTCAGCCTCGTGGCTTCATTGTTTCGACCAGTATATATGATACATACATATCCAGCCAGACCAACTCCAAACTGAAAGAAAACTATGTTGATATTTTGGTTTGATTGTCCTTAATACATTACACGGATGTTTATTTTACTATTTACCCATGGATAGGAGAAGAGATGGATTCATGTTTTTTTGCGAAATGATCTCAACCGGAATAAAGACTCGGTTCACCGATTCAATTTTTCATGTTGCTAAACATTAGGTTACCGACATACATCACGCATATTCCACGTAGAGAATAACGCTGGATAGCAAGAGGCAGCCATTACCATCCCAGGCAAATTATGTATCAAATGATTTTTAGCTGAAAGTGGACACTTACGTTGCCTTGTTGTAAGAATAGTTAGCGAGCTTGTATTGTATATCATTATCATCAATGTATTATTATGGATTATGATTCACCAGTCAATAATGATGATTTAAAAAGATCATGATCTGATAAAAAATATTTAGTTTATTCATGTTTATCAAGAAAAGTGTCTCTTCTTGATGAAACGCTGAAATAAATTGAATAAATTTGATTTTTACAAAACGTAGTCTGCTGAAATCGTTATTTCATTCTAATATTATCATTAGTAACTTGGATGCTTCATACTTTGAGCTTTGTGCCGAAACCATGCTTTTTTTTTTTTGTAAATAACTTTTGGATCCTGTCTTTGCATTGGTAAGCCTTGTAAAGTTCCCTGGCGAGACAGGACAGATAACTATTCTACTTGGAACGATGGCGTATTAGTTCTCAAACATTCGTGACCAACTGCCACGTATCGCTCTCTTTAACGGTGTGCACGGTCCGAAAACTTTCTTCCTTCCAAGGAACGGTGATACTAGCAATTGGAAAGTTCGGAAATCTCAGAGAGCTAAATTTAGACTTTGCTGTAGCTGACAGACCTAGGTGATGCGTTGGTTTGCAAAAAAAAAATGAAGATTTCTTTATTTACAATCTCGGTTCTTCTAGGGGAAATATATTTTTTAAATTTCAATTTCACGGCCATCTAATTCATTGAACACAACAAATATCTGGAATTTGTTAGGTCTGGGGAAGAAATGTCTCCGTATTACGACAGAGTTCGATTCATTACGTTGCTACCATCATCAAAAAACTGGTCACACTAACCGACATATACAAAAAGACAGACCTACTTATTTTCTCCACATACGACCCTTTTCGTCTCAAACCACGTAGAGTAGCACGCGATAAAATGATTTCTGGTAATTTTCAATTTCATTGGGTTTAATGGACACAGATTTTTGATTAGCTATGAAATAGTTATGAAATGGCTTCCCTGATTGTAAATTATAAAGGTCCACTCACTTACTCACTAGATGTTGAAAGCGACCCACATACGTTTTGAGACGTTTTTAATATCATGTGAGCAAGTTTGTGTTGTGGAACTTCGTGGTTTATCACCAAGGTAGCCGTTTTATAGCTATTTGCGAGCGGGTAGCTGTTTCATTGCTAATTCATAGCCAATGGAAAAAGCTCACTGATTTAACCACCACGAAGTTTAGCATTACCTGAGATTTCTCCACGTGTACACGGTTTATTGGACTGCAAAAAACGACTTATAGAAGAAAAAATAAACAGTGGTGTGTCCTATTATGCAGTCAGCAGTGATATCGTTATTGTCAATTATCCAGTCTGCGCAGAAGACAGTTTAACAGTTAAGGGAGAGAATGTAAGACAAAAGAAAGCTCTGGTTAGTCACTTGATAGAAACCGTCACGTCATCAACGTCTTTCGACAGTGTGCCGTAGGGGGGAGTGATTATTAATTCTAAAAAGATTAGGGAAAGACATGATCAGTGAGAAAGTTACGTAGCATGTCAGCCAGTTAGTCCCATATGGAAACTGCGGAGACTTACGATGAGAGTTTTGATGTGAGTTTTGGTTGACTGTCTCTGGTATTTGGAAAATTAAAACTGAGGTTCAATGAAGAGATGGAACAGAAAATAGAAAAGCTACTATTTTGGTCGATCAAGTAACGCATCCAGTACATCTGTTAACCCGATTTGATTATGCAGTCGTATGAGAGAAACCTCCTTTTAAAATGCGATGTTAACCAAATATTTTTTATTATTAAAAGGAAAAACGGCGTATAGACTCTCTCCAGTACAACCAATTACCATTGATATCAATGATATCTGTGAGACTCTTATCATAAGAGACTCTGAAAAAAGCAAAACAGGTAACTCGATGTAGAGGAAGTAACTCAAAAATACAACTTGAATTTTAAAACAAAACGCATTTGATGTGTATAGTCCAATGGAGCATGCACTCTGAGTACTGGTTCCAATTCTAGAACTAACAACACCTGATTGGATAATTCTCGACCGAAATTTTGTAAATAGATGAACGTTTAGACAAAGAAAACAGTCAGACCCTACATGAAAGGATATCAAAATCAATCTTACTAACGTTTCGGTGGGAAAATAAGCATAAGCCGTCTTAACCAGGGTTTGAACTCGGCCTGCTAATTCAACACACTGGTATGTTAAGCGTTAGGCCACTCCATACCTTCAGTGTGAATAATGCAACCCTCAGGAAAAAAGAGAAATTTTGCCTTCCATGAAAACATGGCCTAACCAAATAAATACTCGAAGCTTAATTTTGAAATGGACTCACTTGTATTTAGTGTCCTCTGTATCTCTCCGATCAATGGTTCCCTCAGAAGGCTTAGAAAACACGCCACCCTGAAATTAATCGGAAATTCCGATGCAATAAATTTTAATCTCGGTCTTGTCGGAGCCGTTGATCCGGAGAAAGAAATAAGTGAACAATATACAATTAGTGTACATAAAGCAGCTCTTGCATATATATATATATATATATATATATATATATATATATATATATATATATATATATATATATGTATATATATGCCTCTATGTATGTATGTGAGTGTTCGCAGTTTTGGTCATCATTTCTATAGATTTCCTTTATGTAAATATGGGTATGTATATGTATGTGTGTGTTGGGTGAGTGTGCATGTATGAATTGACTCCAACTTCTTTCATTCTATAGTTATTAGTGATTACGCATGCGCTGTAATCACGCCATTGATCGTCTGCGTTTTTCATTTTTTTTTTTTTATTCTCATTCTTTTCATTTTTGGTGCCGTTGCTCCTCCTACAGCCTAATGTCGTGTATTGTGCTCACATACAGCTTCGAGAAAAGTTGATTTTTAAGGTTTCACAATGTAACTATTAGGTTGGTGCAAAGATAATTGAGGTTTTCTACCGTCAACTTTGAAGCAGTATATATCAGCTTTAAATAAAATTTCTGAATCGAAACAAGAACATTCAGAATCTACACTCTTCGCAGAAAATTTGAGATCCTTAAACGATTGAATTCTTGGAAAATGTAAGAGCTGTCACCAAATTATTGGACAATTTTCCTAGCAAAAAAAGGTAGTCAGTCTGAAAGGAGTCCAATGAATAAGTGGGGTGAGGAATGTTCGATTCCTGCAGGGTCATTTGCGTGACATGCAGATTGACGATGTCTTCGAGAAGAATTTCCATTGACCAATTTCAGGCATAAACGTTGCAGTTTGTAATGTATTTAGTTGATTCCCTGTTAATACTTTTTTGTTGTGATAGTTTCACCAGGATTCAAGAGTCGTAGTTGATGATATTACTCGCAGACCACTAAACGGGGACCAACATTTTATTTTGATGTAGTTTTGGTTTTGGGAACTGCTTTGTTATATCACATCTGTCCAGCCAATGTGCAGAACGCTGTTGATTGTTCAACAGAATGCAAGTAGAGAACAGACTTTGTAACATCAACTATCCGTCTATCTTTCTTTCTTTTTTTATTTAGGCAAATGGTGAATAACCGTTGGATACTCAACTTGTTTTGTGGGCCGGCCTCAATAATGGCCAACAATTGGATGTGGTCAATCACTGAGTGACGTCCACGATCCTTTGCATCTTCAAGGCTGTCGTCTCTGTTTCAAAGATTTTGGAAACGATGTTTACTTGTAAGTTTGTTGACAGTTTTTGGCCAAATAATTGGTTAGTATTGTGAGTAGTTTCCTCTGATTACGTCCTTCTTTCAACTCACTGAAAAGAAAATGTCAATTTAGATAAATATATTTGAGCTTTAGAATGTTATATTACGTGAACCTAGTTAAATAATAGTATTCCAAAATGAGCATCAATATTTGAAATAAGAAAACTTTACCACTAACGTCGCCAAATGCTGGACCTGACCCTTATTCCCTTGTGTTCGTTTAGGTTCAAAGTTATCGGTTACTTCCCTCGTGAAGGTGGTGATATTTTTTTCAATAGTTTTTTTTTTGTTGTTGTTCTTTCGTTAATCTTTTTGGGGCCTAAGACTACTCTACAGTGCATTCACATTTTCAGTTCCTTCAGGAAATACAGGCTGCAGCATATTCACTCATAGTTCTGTCGGGAAATGCAGGTCAAGAACAAAGGTGGATTGGATGGCCGTATACATTCATCGTACGACTTCCATGTCATGCCGTAATTTGCTTTGTACATTGAACAAACGAATATGGTTTAATTTTGTAGTGAGCTTGGCTTGAAACATTAGAACATTTATCCTGGTGTGAAAGAAGTATACGTTTTGTATACAGATACAACCATCATAAAAATAATATTTACACAATACCTTAGGCCTTTGCGATGGTGTAATAAACATAATTCTTGAAATCATTTACATCTGTTGGAAGCACTTCATATCCCTGTAATCTATTCCATAGTACGACCAATGTATTGCTGGAATAGAATCTTCTGATATTCATCAGACTTTTCTATCGTAGGCATCATGGAGTCAATACTTACTGAAGTTGTCTCGTTGTTCTTGCTATCTTATATTTTGTTGGACAATGTTTCGTTTTTGATATCTTGGGATCCACGCTGTAAGTCGTAATGTCTAGCAGTTATCCAACATTCTTGCTATATGACCAACCCATTGCCATTTGAGTTTTATAATGGATTATATGATATCCCTGTCGCCTGTTTTTTCTCTAATATACTGTTCTGTTTTGTGATCTCGTCATGCACTGTTGAACATGATTATCTTCTGTGCATGTTGGATGGTTTTCTGATCAACAATCTTTTTGTTAAATTCAGCTCCAGAGATGAGTAACATGAATGTGGTTGTAGGTCGTTCTTTTTAACACAAATGCAATTTCCTTGTTCCTGAAGTTTGGGCTGGCTCCAACAAAACCAACCGTCCTAAAGGGATCATTAATGCTTGATTTCTTCAACATTTGTTCGTTGGACATAACATTTGCTTAACTGAAATTTACGTGACGACCATTCTTTTCTTTCCATTCAGTTCTTCTAGCATCATTTGGAGATCATGGATGTTTTTTGAAAAAACAGACAAAGTCCTTAGTAAATATGAGGCTACTTAGGTATTTGCCATTATTCTACTTCATTTATAATCTCAACGTAAGTTTCAGAAGATCATCACAGGGCAGGCTTTGAAGGTGGAGTCACTTTGCATCACTCTTTTTTCTAGCTCATAATCTATTTCTGCAAAAGAAATCTATTAGCTTTATTGCTTGGTCATCAACACATCACTGTGGAAGGAGAAGATTCAGGCCTTTCCAATGGGGCATTCGAGCAAAATAAAGATGAATAGAGAAGAAATTTGTCCGTTGTTCTCAATGTTGATGAGCGTTATGCAATTCCACTAAGGTCAAGTTTGGAATTTTGGGGCTCTGGGGTGCCTGGCTTTCCAGTGAGATTTTTTATTGTATAATTCTAGTTTGAATGCAGTTGGTGAACTACTATTCATAACCATTTGGGCTTCGCTCCATCCTGGACCCTTGGGGTGATTTTAAATCGGTCCTTGTGCTATGCACCTGCATTCCGCTTCCCTACTGTTAAGATCACCCATTGTTCGATACAGTCCACCAAAACTCTCGACATAACAGTCTATATAAGGTTCTTTAGTTATCAAGTTGGTTGGGTTAGCTGACTTGCAAGCTGGCTATTTATATTTTTGCCACGCACACAAACCACCCTGAGGGGCTGGGAGGCTAGAAATTTAAACAGTTATTCCCATTTACGTCTACAAAAAACATTATTTTCAACTTTTTGACCTCTTCCCCAAATTTGGTTTCCAGAGAGGGTCAGTCTGCAATGCGAGTTCATGCTAACGTGATCACTTAGTTTGTATCCGCTGGCATTCAGGTTTACTTGCTCGATTCACGCGTGATATTCATAAATGGAGATATTTTAGTGATCACTGACAAACAAAAGACAGGAAAAGTAACTCACTCATTGACAAGTCTTTTCCCCTCTTTAGTTTCAATTGATCACTCCAAACACGACGGACAAACGTTAGTCATTTGGAAGATTCTATTGTGACTAACAAAACCTGTTCTTTCATTTGATTTATTGTCGAGAAAAAGGAGGGTGAGATGGGTTAAAACAGGAAGAGAATTGGAGTCGGGTATGGATGTTCAGATATTTTATTTGAATTTATTTCGTGTTTCTCTCGAAGGAAGGCTTCTGCAGCTGTGGGCTATTTGTCGTATTACGCATTTGGTATTTAATCTGGAAACACAATGCAGGCGCTTTGTACAACCTCATAATTGAAATTTTCGATCACTCAAAAGAAATGTACGTATGCAACAATATATATATATATATATATATATATATATATATATATATATATATATATATATATATATGCCATTGGTTGGCTTTATGAACAAACGACGTTTTAAAAGGGTTTTTCACGACGTTTGCAGGGCCTCAGGTGGGTCTTCAAGGCAGGCGTGTGCAACCCTCAAGGCCTATACCAAGTGCTTCCCGATAGTTCAGCGGATTCGAGAAAATCAGTAACTGAATAAAACTGATAGAAAATGAGTTCTTCTATTACTGGTGAAGTTAGGTTAAAACATTCGTGAATCATTCAGAGAGACGCAAGAAAAAATCATATAAATTCAAATTGCTCATCCAACTTTCATTTGCCACATATATATATATATATATATATATATATATACATATATATATATACATACATATATATATATACTTACAGGCACAAACAAAAATATTCACACTGCTAAAATAGTAAAACAAATTTACTAACTCCTCCCACTCACAATGACACCCACAAATTTCTCACTAAATTCTCCAAACTAAATCCAAAAACACGGACAATCATTCGCCTGACGTGGCCCAGAGAGGGCAGAAACATGAACTAGTTCGTGTAATCCACATCTTATTATATATTCCCAGCTCTACTCTAAAACGATTTGACTTTCAAAAGATAAAGTTGCTAACCTGATCTATCACACACATAAATATAAATATATATACATAAATATATAATTATATATATATATATTTGTATCATTCAAAGACCGCTGTTTAGTCGTATTAAAACTCTTTAGTGTGGCTATAGACTATCCATTATCTAATCCAGTAGTACGAGGCAGGATTGAAACCTTCGCTTCAGGAGGCTGATATCTTAGATCTGCGCTACGGAACTGGACGCTCAGTAAGGCTGAATTTAAGCGATATACATTTATATAACTTATATTCCCTATCCACCTATAGTGCTCTATTCCGATGGAAGAGCATTGCATAAGCTTACAATGAACGAGTTACCTCGCTTGAAGAGTGTTCAACCCTGAATAGAGAAGTGTTAAGTATATATATATATATATATATTGGAGTGCAAGAATGTGTTCATTGGGTGCAAAATGTGCATTGCAGAAAAGTTTATCCCAATAATTTTGCTTTTAACTCATCAACCCATAAGAGGAACTGTAGTCGTTTCTTGCGAAGTGTTGCCACTTAGTAGCTAAATTACAAATCGAAACGTTTAGTTCTAATGTTGCTAAGACTCGACTCTCAATTGTTGAAAGAAATCTTGTGACACATGATCATAATATACAAATGAAAATTTTTTTTTTATTTAAATCATAATTCAATCGGAAATTCATATAATTCAATTTATCCAAGAAGAGGATAATTACATCAGAACCTTTCTTTCCAAGATAAAAATATTAAAGAAAGTCGATTATTCAAAAGTAAATAATTTGTGAGAGATATTGGGGTTCCTTCTAATACCTTTTTTAACCCTCAACCCTCATATATATGTACAGTGGAGTCAGTATTAGTGCAGATTGGAGAATTGAACGTTCAATCCAATAATTTGTTTTTGCGTGCTCTTCCAAATTCAAATTTCACCACAATTGATATGACGTAATAAAGTATGGAGTAATTGCATTAATTATTGAAGGTGTTGTGTAACAATATGTGATTAACATGCAAATAACAGGTTTGGTTCGTCAATCAATAGGAACTGCCATGTGACCAATGTCTTTTGACAGCATGTGATCAGTTAGAAATAGGAAGAAAAAACAGAGTGCAATGGAAAAGAGTTACCACTTTCACCCTTTGTTGGACTGTGATCACTAAGAAAGTGTGAATGAAAAAAAAGACAAGCATGAGTACACAAGCTAAGTGATCAATTCAGCATAAACTTGATTTGCAATTTAGACCCACCCAACCCCCAAAATAAACTACCTAAGGGGGCAGATCATTTTTTTTTATTTTTAAAGGGTGTTATTTCTAGACATGATAGGGAGTAAATGTTTGCGAATTTCAGCCCTTTAGATCCATAGGCATGGCCTGTATGTATGGAACGTAAATACGTACTGCTGGACCAACTTGAAAACGGAAGAAACCAATATTGGTTGACGATCTCTAGACAGCATTGGTACGCTTGTTATGAATCAATAAAAATTGGGTGAACATCTAAACATAATTTATTTTCTTTATAGAATTATTTGATGCACTCGTGTAACTTACTTCATCGATATTTGCAATATTGCACGGTCGAAAATCGATTTCCAAGCATCAGATTACTCATACAGCACTCGTCTTAAACTTGTTCCATTATTGCAAAGACAAAGGAGCTCTGTATCGATTCGAGGCAGTTAATTGTTATTACGCACAAGGCAGGTAAGGGATATGACAAAATTTCCAAGGAACTGAGTGTTGGCAAATCGATGTTGCAGTCAATAATAAAGAAAATCAAAATTGCTGGGATGTGAGAAACCTTCCAAAAGTTATTTGTCCTCTTAAGATTTAACCAAAGTTCAGGATAGTCAAGAATATCAATCCACGAATAAGACAGGAAGATATGACTGATGATCTAACTCATGCAGCATGTGTATTAGTCCGAGTAAATCGAAGAATATATTGCACCCCGCGGAATTCAAAGGATATGGATCAAAACCGCCGAATACACTTGAAAGTCAGATTAAGTTTCACTCAAGGGCATTTGATCATAATCATCATCATCATCATCACCATCATCATCATCATCGTCATAATCAGTCTTTCAACGTCTGTCGTAGGACAGAGACCTTCCCCAGGGTTCGCCACGCTTCTCTGTCATGGGCGTCGGAGCCAGTACTCTCTGAATTTGTCTAGTTCGACTGTTCATCTAATATTCCGCCGGCCCCAGTTGAACATGTGATCTCGGGGTTCCATGTCGTAAGTCGTGATATCCATCGGTTGTCCGCCGTTCTTGCAACATGGCCAGCTCACTGTACTGATGTACTGTTTTGTCTTATGGTCTCACCTTGTTAGGCCCAGCATAATTCTTTCATAAGCACAAATTGGATAAAGTTTTGTGGTTTGAGGAGACGAAGCTAGAAATTCTCATTCGTTCAAGCAAGCGATACAAGCGCTGGAAAAAATCAACGAAAGTTTCTTGCCGAGGAGTAACACACTAGGTCGTGAAGTGAAGATTCCATTAGTCTAAGGAGTTGTTTCAAGGTAAAAGATGTTGGTTTTGTTGATAGGATCGAAAGAACCATCAAAAAGGAAAACTATCAGGATATTCTTCAAGATAATCTAGTGACTTTTGCTTGCAATCTCCATGTGAGACAAAATCCAACATTCAAACGAATTCATTATTCAGAGTATAATTGATAACTGGAATAAGAAGATCAAAGTTTCTCCATGGCCATTATCTCATCAAAAATAGTTAATCAAGCTTACAGACTGGCTATGTATGTATATATATTACGCAAATATATTGAGCTGGTGGGCTGAAAATTCAAAATTCACGTTTCTTGTTAAGATGGTTCCTAGTTTATAACGCTTTGATTTTTTAAATATGAAAATTTTTCTAGCGATAACTGCCACGCAAAAGGCGATAGAAGTCATTGAGAAGAGGGGAATCCAAAGAACATTGGAAATGGAGAAGTTCATATGTTCATACACATCGCAATTATCAAAGGGAAAATTAAAGCCAGAAACCTGCTAAAACTACTCAAAGTTAAAAAATTGAATTCCGGATATTTATCTTGATTAATGGCATGAAAATCAAGAAGCGTTATACGTATTTTGAGGCAATTTAGAAATCAAGTGAAAATAAGTGTCTGAATTTTTCTATTTTCTTTTTTTTGTCTTTATTTTTCTCTTTTTCTCTCTTTTTTGTCTCTTTTTCTATCATACTCTTTTCTCCTTCTTTCTTCCTCTTCCTTTTCCCTTCTTTCTTCTTCTTCCTTTTCCTTTCTTTCTTCTTCCTTTTTTTCTCTTTTTCCTTCTTCCTTCCTTTTGTTATTTGATGATTGATGAATAAAATATGGCTCTCTGATTTCCCCCTCTCCCTTTTCCCTTCTTTCTTTATGTCCTTCTCTCTCTATCCATTATTTTAAACTTTTTGCCCTTTTTAGTCACCCGAAAGCCCAGAATATTCATTGTTGTTTGGCGATGTTAATGGAATCAAAACCCATGAGTAGTTTGAGTACAACAATAATTATTTTACTTGTTCTATGATCTGGAAACGTCCTTTGACACCACGCCAAAATCTGTCATGTGGATGATTCTATTACACCTCGATTCCTCTGACCGATTTTTAACACACGTCCAAGCGCTTAGCAATGGTATGGCTCCACAAATTTCTCATCAGAACAACTACTTTGAAGAATTTACAGTCACCAACAGACTGGAACAAGGATGTGTACTTGTTCAAACATCCCGTCCCCTTTACAAGGCAGC